>OY294068.1:158463787-158795246 GCA_958510875.1 Endomychus coccineus
CCTCAAAAAATAATTTTATCGAAAATCACAATAAAAATCAGCTGCTACTTGTTTCATCAGATTAGAAATATAAAATTGAATCTTTCACATGTTACAATGTGAATGACTTCACAGGACTTCTAGGAATATAATATTATATTTTTGTTTGGTTAGTGCTGAGTAGTGAACCAAAATAACGACATGTGGGAATGATTAACCCTTATGAAACTTGAAGATAGCTGCTGAATGATTCGTTTTATTTTCAATCAGAGCAAGAGTTAGGGAATTGTTTGAAACTCCTGTGATTTTGAAACGGGTTTCAGTTCAAGCCCGCCCTGAGGATGTCACCTGTAATGGTTGGCGAAACGTCGGCATCAAGTCGAGCTATTGTAACGCGGAATCCATCCGGAAGCCAAGATTTTTCAAGAAAATGACTATTAATAATACTAATCTCAACAGTAGAAACACTATCCAGTACTACATTCTCTATGATAATTCATACTACTATAATAGATATGAAAACTGCCATTCAAGCAGCCGGAGTTCAATTCAGTAGATTATTAGTATTTGAGAAATTCATAAGGGTAATCATGTCGCAACGGAAGCTGAGTACACAGTTTAGCTGATCTCACTAATAGTTGATATTTTCATGAGAATCAACAGGAATTAATTGATGAGCCGGTGGGCACTTATACTTGCAGGTTGATGTTTCTGTCGAATGAGGTCACACTGAAGTATATTTTGCAAAATTATATGTACACTCTGAGATTAATGTAATGATGAAATCGAAATAAGATTACCACTCGCTTCTAATTACATATTTCCAATATGGTTCATAATGTTTTGATGTTTTCGCTTATCCATGAAGGTTCGAATTGTGGATGTTACCTACATCATTTTGATTTCCGATTGTCAAATGCTGTCGTTGCAATCAGCTACAAAATAAGATTACCATCATAATTATTACTGAAATCAAATCTCAGAACTAAAGTCTGATATAACATTCAAAGCACCTCACGGAATCATGTGTCAACAATTTTCATACTATATTTGCAAATCGAAACGAGAGTGTAGAACAATGGCTGATATATTATGTAAATTATGTTCAGGAATATTTTAACAATCCAAACTTTTTTCTAACCTTCCTACTCTACAGTTGTTATCATAGTAATACAGATTAATAAAATTTCCCAGAAATGCTGGAATCAGCTTTTTAAAGCAATAGATCATGCAAAATATTGAAACTTACCTATAGTGATTTTTGTCATTCTTGGATTGTTAATTTCTGGAACGACACGCCTCCCCATCGTGTATGCATGCATACTCTTAGTGATAGTGCCTCAAATCAAGTTTACTTTTGAGTATAAATTGTAGACATGGTACTGCACCGACGTCATAATTTTTGCATCTCGTCTCAAAATGTCCCTGTTTATTACTCGAATGAGTCAAATTCTTTCTTGTAATTACTTATATGAACTAATCGTGCGATCTGTGTTCAACTCTATAATAAAGGTAGTAGTTTTTAGTAAAACAATTGAAGGATTTGAATAACGAACCTAACTTCACACGATATTCAAGCAACAAAACTAGTGGTATACTTTTCCAAATTTTTCACCGTGTTATCACCTGTTCTCGAAAAAAGCCATAACCGGATTAAGGAAATCGAACTAGTCTTGAATCTCGGTTTAATATTCGGACCCAAAAACGGTTTCGATCCTGTTCTAAACCAAGGTTGTGATCTGGTTCTAACTCCGATTTCGATGGGGTTCTAAACCGTTAACCCGATCCCATTCTAAACCTTGATTTATATTCGGATCGAAATCGAGATTCTCATCCTTTCTTACCCGTGGTTCCAATATATTGATTGAAATCATTCATATAACCCGGTAGCAAATCTCGTGCTGGCTGATTCAGTCTAAACCCATATTGTAGGAGTAATCAGATTAGGTTTCTTCAAATTCATACATTCATACCAGTTGACTTTAAATCACAGTACCAATACAGTACTAGGAAGTATAGTAGGATAATAAAAAAGGAAATAAAGATTAAGAACAAAAACCCATTTGATTATGCTTTTTTATTTATTTATTCAAAGCATTATGGGGGTTATTTAGCGAAATTCTTCAGAATCGAGTCAGAAGCCATAATTTATTACCTCCGTCATGATATAGAGTTATCAAAAACGTCACCTTTAATTTTATGAGACGGCAACTCCAGTTGTTATATTACCTGATTGTTTTTTAATTTTAGGCTTGGGCCTACTAGCATTCAGACAGACACGAAGAGTGAACAATAATGATAATGAAGAAAAAGTTTCTATTTTAAGATATCCATACTTGCAACTTATCTGATTTTATTATATGGCAGTGTCCCTTCTAAGGCAGGAAATAAATATTGTGAGGCTTATACTTTTCTACAACACTACAATTTTGAATAACTTAATGCCTTACACGGTTCATTTTCAATTTTCCAAATTACAGAATAGAATCTTCAAAATTTGAAGTTACTTCATGTTAACAAACAAATTGTTGTTTGTTGATGATAATTATCTCTAATTCGACATCACGCAATTAAAAATATGCTATTTTCTCCAATTAATTTTTACCGGAAATTATTCACATAAGTCTATGCTATATTTGATTTTTTGAAGCCTTGGTCTACCAGGTTTATTTTTGTTTTCTCAAATCACGAAAAATGTATGTTTCAAAACAAGAATTTCCTAAAAAATTAATGGAATATCATGACTTATATTTTCAAATAATACTTAATATAAATTCAATTTATTTGGCTAAGCTTCAAGTTCCATACAATAGCTTTACTCAGTTGAATACTACGATCTAGATGTGGTTAGTCTTGCATGTAGTGGGAGACAGGACTATTTCTCAAGACATAAATAGGCAAATTAGATCCTCAAATGTATAATTGATTGTTTTATTTGTTTGAACCGGCTTGGGCATAAATCGATTTAAAAAATAGGAATGGATCACGTCACAAATCTAATAATACTTTCTTAGTGATTTTGAGTAAAATATTTTCTTACATCATAACGTGAAAGGAACATCACGGCTGTTACGCGCTTTTATTTATGAAAATTGGAATTTTCGAGATATCCCTCTTGTAACACTCTAAAAAACATACCCTGTATTCGAGAGTCTTGCAAGATGAACCGAGCCAGCGCATTTCATCGTTGTACAAGATAGAGAAGTAAGACGCTACTAAGTATTTGAAAGGTGTGATGCGGACAATTCCTTTGTATAAGGTTAGGCAGAATGAAGTATCAATCGACAAAGTTAATCCATTTCATTAAAATATAATGAGATGTGAATTCAATTATCAATTAGCTCTGCTTTCAGCATAAATGCAAATTTAAGAGTTATGCGAAAAAAGTCATTGTAGATGTGAATATGGAGCATTTGTCAAATATCCGGAGCTCTTTCTCGGTTGAAAGTACGATATTAATCTATAAGTCACGGTCATCATATCCTCATCTTTGTCTTCATCGCACTTATCAAATCTGAGTAAACCAATTTTTTAAGCATGTATGCGACTGAATTTTAATTTCGTAACAGCGGCCCATGTTTGGGAGTCTAGACACTACAATATTATTACAATCGCGTTGCTTCCGCATCTGAGTAAAATATTCGAATGAATTATACAGGGTGTCCCAGATTTAAGTGGCAGAACTTCAACAGTCGATAGAAAATTTGACTTTGAGACAAAAAGTTCCTATCAACATATATGCACAGACGCTTAGTTTTCGAGATACAGGGTGTTGAAATTGAAAAACTAATTCAGTTTTTTGCAAATATCTCCGGAACCGTTTATTGTACAGAGAACAGCTTTTGCAAGTATTTTCTACTCATAGTAAGCTATGTTCTGTGTGGAAAAATTTTTCTTTTTAGTCATGATTGGTGAAGATTTTGAAGGGGTAGTGGGTGTTTTTCTTCCCAACTTCTACGCCACAGGGAAAAGTACGGTTTTGAGACAACCGTTTGAATTGCCAATGTTTTCTACACAAAAAAGGTAACCCTGATCATAAGCTCTAAAATTGACCGTTTCCAAGAAAAATCAACTTTTATGTTGAAAAACATGGTCAATATATTCAAACGTTAGAACAAGTAACAAAACCAAAAAATTGACCATGTTTTTCAACATAAAAGTTGATTTTTCTCGAAAACGGTCAACTTTAGAGCTTATGACTTCGAGTGCCTTTTTTGTGAAGAAAATATTGGCAATTCAAATGGTTGTCTCAAAACCGTATTTTTTCCAGTGGCGTAGAAGTTGGGGAGAAAAACACCCACTACCCCTTCGAAATCTTCGTCAATCACGACTAAAAAAAAAAATTTTCATCGCTCAGAAGATAGCTTACTATGAGTAGGAAATGCTTGCAGAAGCTGTTCTCTGTACGATAAACGGTTTCGTAGATCTTTGCAAAAAATGAAATTTGTTTTTCAATTTCAACACCCTGTATCTCAAAAACTGAGCGTCTGTGCATATATGTTAATGGGAACTTTTTGTCTCAGAATCAGATTTTCTATCGATAGTTGAAGTTCTGCTACTAAAACCTGGGACACCCTGTATACAGGGTGTCTCAGATTTTAATCGGGAAAATTTGATAGACGATAGAAAATTTGATTTTGAGAAACAAATTCCCGATAACATATATGCACAGACGCTTAGTTTTTGAGATACAGGGTGTTGAAATTCTGCTACTAAAACCTGGGACAGCCTGTATACAGGGTGTCTCAGATTTTAGTCGGGAAAATTTGATAGACGATAGAAAATTTGATTTTGAGAAAAAAATTCCCGATAACATATATGCACAGACGCTTAGTTTTTGAGATACAGGGTGTTGAAATTGATAAAAAAATTTCGTTTTCTGCGAATATCTCCGGAACCGTTTATCGTACAGAAAACAGCCTTTGAAAGCATTTTCTACTCATATTAAGCTATGTTCTGTGGGATAAACATTTTTTTTAGTCATAATTGGTGAAGATTTTGAAGAGGTAGTTGGTGTTTTTCTCCCCAACTTCTACGCCACTGGAAAAAGTACGGTTTGCAGAAGCTGTTCTCTGTACGATAAACGGTTCCGGGGATATTCGCAAAAAACGAAATTTTTTTATCAATTTCAACACCCTCTCTGTATCTCAAAAACTAAGCGTCTGTGCATATATGTTATCAGGAATTTTTTTCTCAAAATCAAATTTTCTATGGTATATTAAATTTTCCCGATTAAAATCTGAGACACCCTGTATAATAGACTGATTATATTTTTGGAACGATTTGAAATACTATCTTAAACCCAACATGGATTTAGGAAAGGTAAATCTACAATAGGAGCAATATTTGAAAATTTGTGCTACATAATCAATAATGACAGGGCAAATTCACTAATATGCCTCGACTTAAGCAAGGCATTCGATAGTGTAGATCATAACATTCTATCAAATAAACTGGAAATGCTAGGTTACAGAGGAGTGGTATTTAATCTAATCCAGTCATATTTACTAGATAGAACACAGTGTGTCATTTCTAAGACGGCAAATGGTAAGGAGATGAAGTCAAAGATGCAGAGAACTCATGAGGGTGTCCCTCAAGGCTCCATATTGGGTCCACTCCTCTTCATACTTTATACAAATGACTTACCTGCATCACTGGAAGAATACCTACAACAGTTTGCTGATGACAACTCAATAATGGTATCAATAGAGGATGCTATTTTAGAAAGGAATATATTCAAAATTATTGATACTGCTGAAGACTGGTTTCAAAAAATAACCTAAGGATGAATAAAGATAGAACTCAGGTTCTCAAATTTGGATATACATGGACCATTAAGAGCACTTCGGCTGATACCGTTACTGATTTGGCGTATGTGAACCATACCACTTTTTTAGGTATGACTATTGATTCACGATAAGATTGGTATGAACAAGTGAATAAAATAGTGAGAACGCTATTAAGATATTGTTTTGCCCTAAAAAAGATGTCAGTCTTAGTGAACACTGAGGCAGCGTTAACTGCGTTTGTACAGTCAACACTGAGATATGGGATAATTTTTTGGGGTAATTCTAGTGATGTAGAGCGAGTGTTCCGCACCCAAAAAAGATTTCTCAGAGGCATCTTCAACCTGTCTCAAAGAACATGTTGCAAAGAAACATTTATAGGAAATAATATACTTACTCTGTCAGGTCTATACATTTATAAAACAGTTACTTCACTCATCAAAACCAGCATTTATATCATAATACAAGAACAAAAAAAACTACATCTGCAATAAAGTTGATTATACATATCTCTAAAGAAATTTACAATATAGCAAAATAAAAATGTATAATAAAATTTCCCAATCATTGAAAAAATCACCATTAAATCATCTCAAGAACAATTTGAAATCTCTACTTGTTAAACGAGCCTCCTACTCACTGAATGTATATTTCACGGACCAAGATATTTGAGCTATTCCCATTTCTGAGTATTCTAAGTCACTTCAGTCATATCTGTATGTATTGTTTCCATTTTAATGTACTGGAGATATACACATTTTGATCTGTTTACTCACTGTTATTTTTATTTAAGATGACAAATGTATTATAATTCATATTTATATAAAATTTTAACTTGACGTGCTCTACACCTCTTTGAGGTATTCGTTCATATATATTTTTATATTTATATTGTATCTGAGCAAGAAAAATGGATAAAACTAAAACTAAAACAATTATTATAACATGGACTGCTTCATATGAATAATTCAGTGTCATGCATATATTCTATTAGTTGTAGGTAATGGATAAAATGAGAGGAGGAAATGAAAATTCTACTATGAAGATCAATTATTTTATTTTGGAAAATAAAGTGTGATTTAAAACTATTAGGATATGAATTCAAACTCAGACTCATCGCAGAGTAAAGCAATGTAAAGTTTGAAATCATCAACATGATATCATTACATCAATTATACATTATATATACATTTATTAATTGATATAGTTATTTCCACATATAAATCATCGTAATTCACTATATATATTTAGCGGTAGTAAACCATCTCGTTCCAACTATAGTAATGTTTATTAATTTAATTAACAATTTGTAGCATACGTTGCCTATAATACGATATTTTGATCACAGGGATTTATTTTAATTTATACAAAATGTAAAATTATATATTTCACAAGGTACGACTCTTATCAGATCTAAAGTGAACTATTTTCGGAGCCAAGAATATCGTCTTATTAAGACAGAGTGCCTTTTAAATTGAAATTTACCAAAATTTGTGATAAAGTCTGTTGGTAGGAGAAAAGATTGAGGACACTAGAATATTTTCAGAGCCTTACCAGGAATTTTGATCGTATTGAAATGTATACATATTTCAACAGTAGTTGATGATTTGAATAAAATAGATTCACGAGCATGCGCAGAGTATCAAGCTTGAGTTGGCGTCCCTCTTTCTGTTCACAAATACCATCGTTTTTCAATATTTCCATCGGTGGTCAACACCAGAGTGAATTTGTGAAGAATGAACTTTTTATACTTTCGATTTCTGAAATAAATTTGGTAAGTTTTGATGAGGTAGTCAGAATTGTATTACCCCCAACTTGAAGTTTCAGAAGTAGGAGAAGCCTATAATTTCACACCAGTTTGTATTATTTTATATTCGGTTCTCCATCTATCAACTATTCGTCATTACAAATTGATTTCTTTTCTTATTTCAATTTGAATTCGGAGCACGAAATGCCACCTTTTTGACTATTGAAAAAGAAACTTTGGAGCAAATGTATTCACATTGAGATAAAATACCATTCGCTGCATCTACTCGTGGATACTGTTCATCACCCGATATTATTCCAAATCTTTTATTTACGTAGTTCTGATAATCCTCATTACGCAAAATTAGAGTGGAATAAATAAATCAATTTTATCACCCTAGGCTGTAAAGAGCAGTGCTTGGTTGGATTGTTCTGATTCATTCGCAAAGCTTTATTTGGACCATATCCCTTGCATGCTAAATGTGATTCAGATCTAACTATTGAGCAGCCCAAGACAATACATCGATTTCTTGTTCTTCTAAAAATTATTGTATTATCATCCTGGGTACATGCAGCGTGCATTATCGTGCTCAGAAATGGAGCTGGGTCCACCCCTGTTTTCAAAAATTGCTTCTAAGCCAGGTTCTCTCCATACTCTGACCCCACGTGAATCTGGATGCAAGCCGAACTGTGGCACTTATGTCAACAAAAGTCGGACCTATTGTTTGTTTCATATTCGGTGTTGTATATTTGGTTTTCATTCTATCAAGTATCCAACATTATGGAATCATCTCTATTATTATTAGAATTTAAATTTGGAGCACAAAATGCAAATGCTTTGACGATTGAAAAGGAAAATTAGGAGCAATGAGATAAAATGTTGGCGTTAATTGGGAAAATCGATTGCTGCAGGATGTGAAGGAATAATTACCTACACACATGACTGATATGTTACATTTAAAGACATTGTAAGTTAATCATGTATGTCTGTCTAAAAATACGGGGTTCCCATAAGCGATTTGCTGAATTGAATATGAAAATTTAAATATGGTAATGGGTAATGGTGTTATCTTGCTCACTCAATTCAATCAATCTGCTATCCCATCGGTCATATCATACTGAAACTGCAATTTCACGTGGAAATAAAACTTTTTAAAAAAGCTCGACGCTAAATTTGCATACTGTGCAATACACGTACATGAAGTTAGCACTTGATACTGTTTCAATTGCCGATTTTTTGTTGTAAATCAGTTGCATAAAAAATGTAGCTCTTCATTTTTTTCAAACGGCAGGTGATGCCAAGTTCACAGTGAAGTTAGCATCACAATTGAAAAAGAATACAGATTCTTGAAAATTAATTATTGTATCAATTGTCACCCCTCTGTTGCAAATTAGTTCTGTTTTTTTTCACAACTAATTTGCAACAAAAATGCGACAATTAATACAATATAATTTGTAAAAATGGTTTTTGTTTTATACGCAATGGTAGTGTTAACTTGTCTATGAACTTGGCTTCACCAACCGTTGAAAAAAACCTGAAGCGCTTGAAATGTCTCCATTGTACCACAACAAAGAAGCAACAACAATTGGCTGCTATTTGTTAACCTTTCAGTGAAAATGATAAGATTCAAAGTATCTTTCAATATCAATACTGACAGACAATCGATTCAAATTATAATATTCTACATAAGAACGTTAGACATGATCGAAATAGACATATCAAGAAATTGTTCATACAGAGGTATGTGGTCCAATAACGCCATCTACAACATAACAACGATATTTTTTGATATTTCTCGATGACTTTTCTCATTCCTGCATGATATATTTATTGTTTTCGAAGTCTGAGATATTTGGATATGCCAAATCATTCAAAAATATGACAACAGCATATTTAGGAGAATCTATTTCGAAATTGAGATGTCATAATGGTGGAGAATATGTTCCTATAGTTTAGAGATTTCCATGATTCGGATGGAATTGTTATTGATCATTCTATACCATATTCTTCAGAACAAAATGATCATGCTGAAAAACTGAATAGGTCTTCAGTTGAAAAGGCATGTTCTATGATTACTGGTGCAAATATGAATAAACATTTTTGAGGTGAAGCAGTTAGAACATCAGTATATTTGTTGGATTAACCCAGCAGCTATAAAATCTCAAAGACCATCTGAAATATGGAATGGTAAAAAATCAAATCTATTAAAATTACGTACATTTGATTGTAAAGCATATCTTCATGAGCCTAAACAGTTTCGAAATAGCAAATTTAATAAGAAATGTCTTATGATTGGTTATGCTCCAAATGGATACAGGTTGTTGGACTTTGAGAATGAATGTGTGAAGATTGGAAGAGATGTGATATTTGATGAATCAATGAAATGCATTTTGAAATATGCACTCTGGTTGTTTTTGAAAAGAGATAAGATTAATAGTACCTTTTAATATCAATGTTGACAGATACTCGATTCCAATTATAATATTTGACAAGAGAACGTTATTCATGAACATGAATTACATGATCAAAATACACCCTTTTTTATTGCACAATTGATTCACACCAAAAAAGCGTCAATTAGTACTATATTTAATTTGCAAAAATCTTTTATTTTCAATGGTCATGCTATGTTTACTATGAATTTGGCATAGCTTGCTATTCAGAAGAAAAAATGAAGAGCAATAAATTGTTTTGTTGCACAACTTATTTACAACAAAAAAGCTAGAATAGTTGAAATGTTGAGAAACACAAAAATCAATTCTAATTTCACAAACGTGTGCAGCAAAAACTGGAAGAAGATTTTCTCCAAAGTATATTTGGGTTGAAAACAACGTATTACGAGCATTTTTAATCAGGGAACCAATAATCATTTTTATTCAGGGAACCAATAATCACCAGTAACGTGTTCTTGAATGCTCAAAACTCATGCAGCCACACAGGAACAATTGACGAAATCTCATCATTTAGTTCGATGGAGATATGGAGAATGATATCGAAAATTTATTTTAAGAGGAGAGCAGATTCATTGTTACTTTGTTCCACATATATTTTCATTTTTTTAGGTTAAGTTGAAGACGGAATGCTGTAGCAATTGTCACATGAAAAATGTTGCAGTACATATTTCAGGAATTGAGACTGGGTGTATATACACTCCTATGGGTGAAAAACTTGTAGTTCCAAGTTGCTATGAACCTGGTTTGATGTTCATAATTTTTGACTCAGACATGTCAGATATTTGCTTTCTTTCATGGAAACCTCGAATAATGCTACTAACAAGGAACTCACAGAACTTATTCAATTTTCATCATTTATGAAACCTGAGAACAATGTAATGACCATTACATTCAATAAAAATCGTACCTTGATAAATACATAATTATGAAAAAAATCGAACAATAAATTTCTAAATCTATAAAATAACAATTAGTATCATATTATTATCCAAACGCATTTTACAAAATTGTGAGTAATAAATTCTTTTGTTTACAAAATAACTGCCTGATAAACTTTCTCCTACATTGATAGACTAGTTCTCAATTTTACTATAAGTAATTGTAGAATGTACAACAGGTTATTAATAATCATTGATCGAGTATTTTCGTTTCGTAAGTGTGAGTATATGAGAGAACACTCATTTTAAGTGGATTTTTATACAAAACACAGTCAGTGCCTAAATTTATAAAACTTAGCTTTTACATAAACGTTATTTTTTCAATTAGACAACTTTTTCTTCATTCGACCTCAAGTCTTTTGATATGAGCCATCTAGTCCGTATTAACTACTTTAATGAAGCGATGCATGAGTTTGTGTCGCGAAATTTACACACCCTCGAATTTCCAATTAGTGTCACATACAAAGTCATATTTTTCAGTTCATATATGAACCACGCATCTCAGAATAAACTTCTCATGTTCATGAAGAAACAACTGGAACAATAATAGAGCGTGGAATAACTTGTTATTGAGAATGAAATAAATGAAACTAGCATAAATCTCCGAAACATCCAGTTGTTCCAAACATGTGCCAAATATTATACAATCTGCCAGAATGTAATGGGAAAGACTGCTGAATTTGGATTACTGAGCCTATTCACTGAATGATCAGCTTTTTTCTCAGATACCAGGGAACAACAATGATGTTATTGAGGACAAAATATTTCCACAAAAATAATGAGTATTTATGGCAATAGCTAAGCGTTTTTCAAGTTGACGTTCCTGGAGTGATAGCACGAATAAATGAGATTTGTTGTGAAATTGTTGATGAAGCCAACTTTTCACTGAATGTGGGAATAGAGTGGCCTAGTCACCAGACTGAAGTGGTATCGAGACACTTCACTATCGCAGTTGCTCTTCTTGACTTGAGATTCGCCGGTAATAAACCAGTTACATCAATGTTTCAAGAAGAAGGTAGCTCCTTCGATATTGACTTACTCTCTAATCCAGTCTCCCGTCCTTTACAATCTCTCTTATTTTTATAGAGTCCTTCCCCAATATTTTTTGTTGTATCAAGACTATTCCCAGGCATTAACTGTGAGTTATCTCTCTTCGAAAAGTTTTTGGTAACTATCGAACTACCGAACAGTATTTATTGGCTAGTTTATAGTATCTTCCAGTTCTTATTGACTACGCTTGCAACACAACGTATCCAACGATAATAATTCTTATCTCATTGAGTGGCCATTTGGTTCGACATGAGAGGTTTTACAATAAAACAAAGTATTCTTGGCGATTCCCATATTTGATATTCTTGAAATATAATATGTAGTTGGAAATATGATATGATTCGATATGATATTGATTCGATTTTGATGGAAATTTATAATTTTTCTAACTGATAATGCATATCAAATGTTACTATATTAAGTAGAACAAACTTTTGAATCTTTCAAACATGATATGAGAGTCTGTTTTAATTGTAATGATACATTTATTTCCCAAATATGTTGGAAAATATATATTGTTGTGTTTAGGTAATTCATGTCGAAGTTAATTGACTATCGCTCGGTTTTAAGATGTTATATGTAAAAAGCTAAGATTTTCCATTATATATAATTATTCATATGTATACAGATATAGAGATTGCAAATTATAACGACTAGAAAGATGGGTTGATTGTATTTTTAACACTTAATATCATGAGTATTTACAAACATGTTACAGATACATCCAAATCATATATAAGAAAATAAGCACTCTTATATGAAATAAATCTTAAAAACAACATCTTGATCACAAATTATTCCGTATACGTTTGCTTACCAATTAGAGCTGAACTTCTCAATTCTATAGAAGCCAGTGCATTGCACTGAGAACTCACCCAGAGATTATTAGGCGTTATTACAAACCTCATAAGAACAAAAATATTCATCAAAATAAAAAAAAAACAATGCAAGTATAAGGTTTCCTCCAGTATTTCTCATATGTTGGCATAAGCAGATTGAGTCAAATGTCAACAAAAATTTTGAGGTATGATTTCATTCGATTTCTTACTCTCATAAAATAACCTCTGGCAAACAAATTTCTATATTTGGAATATTTCACATTATTTTCATCATCTATTTTCTCCTCTTGGTTTGAAGTGAACCCAAATATTCTGCAACAGGCAGAAACCCTAATAGAACCGAAGATTTCAAGCAAGTAGTTTATCTGCCAAGTAAACTGGAAGTGTTTTTATACCATTACATTTCACATTCATAATGTAGCTCCTGACATGAAAAAGAGTAAACGAGGGTAGAAGAATTTGAAAAATGTAATTACTGACTAATCAATATGATGATACTGAAATAATTTGGAATCCAATATAACCCACAATCGAAATAATATTGAATAACATATTTTGACAACTAACTGCTATCTGCAAACGGTTTCGCACGACCAGATTGTTTGAGATCTATTAGAAATGATAACTGAAATTTATTCATATTGACACACTGAATGTGAATGATTTCCAAAATCTGGAATAGAAAATTTCAATGGATTCCAATATTTCTTCTGCTTGTTGTGCGGGGTAACTCTTTTAAAAAAAATTTATTAACTATTCATTATACGATTCATATTTCTCTAGGCTCTCTCTGCATGACGATAAAGGAAAATATTTTTCATAATATGGGATACCATAATATAATATGAGTTATAAATTTGATGAAATTATAAAATATTTTCTCTTGGACTTTTGGGAATGAATAGGATAGAGGGAAAAATATTATAGAATAACAATTCGGAATATCAAGTGAGGCAAAACAAACTCAATCAAGTTGCAGGAGGATTGGAAATGTCTTTGGATTGAATTCTCCACATCATAACCAATAGTTGGAAAATCCTTACCATGTTTTGATAAATTTTAATATTCAGTACGTTATGGTGAAGGAGCGGGGTGAAGTACAATATTTAATGTGGAATTCCGTACTGTGAAAACCTAATGGGTTGATTAGCATGTGAAGAACTTTTCCTTCACATTCTTCTTACATGAATGAAGATTGCATAATGCAATCTGAAAATGTTCTTATATCATTATATTTCACATTGATAATGTAGCTCTTGGCAGGAAAAAGAGTAGACGAGGTGAAACGAGCTTAAAAAATGAAATTACCAGCCAATTATATAGCTTGATGATGTTGGAATAGTTTGAAATCCAATGTAACCCACAACCAATATATTATTGAATAACATATTCCGACAACTATTTGCCATCTTCAAACGGTTTTGCCCGATCACATCATTTGAGATCTATTAGGAATGATAATTGAGATTCACTCATATCGACACACTGAATGTGATTGATTTCCAAAATCTGGGAGAGAAAATTTCAGTGGATTGCAATATATAATCTTCCGCTAGCTGTGCGGGGTGCATCTTTTTTCACAAATTATTATTTATTCATTATACATTTCATATTCATCTAGGCTCTCTCTGCATGATGCTATATGCGAATATTTTTCATAATATGAAATACTATCCTATGACACGATTTATGAATTTGACGAAATTATTGAGGTTTTTCTTCTGGGGATGAATATAATGGATATTTATTATGAAACAACAATTCGGAATTTCAAGTGAGCCAAAGCAAAATGAATCAAATTGCAGGGGAATCGAATACGTCTTTGGATTGAATTCTCCACATCATGACTAATAGTTGAGAAATCCTTACCATGGTATGGTAAATTTTAATATCCAATACATTATGGCGAAGGAGCTGTGCAAAATACGATATTTAATATGAAATTCCGTGTTGATAAGGACGTGAAGAGTTTTTCTTCACATCTTCTATACTTGAATGAATGTTGTATAATGCAATCTGGAATTGTCTTCCTACTATTATATTTCATAGTTATGTAGCTTCTGGCAGGAAAAAGAGTAGACGAGGTGAAAAGAGTTTAAAAATGAAATAACCAACCAATTAGTACTTGATGATGTAGAAATAATTTGTTATTCAATGTAACCCACAACCGAAATATTGTTGAATAAAGTATTCCTACAACTAATTGCCGTTTTTAAACGGTTTTTCATGATCATGTTATTTGAGATATATTAGAAATGATAAATGAAATTTATTCATATCGACGAAATGAATGTGATTGATTTCCAAAATCTGGAAGGGAAATATTTGTGAATTGCGATATTCCTACCGCAAGTAACTCTCTTTTAACTAATTACTATTTATTTATTGTACATATCATATCCGTCTAGGCTCTCTCTGCATGACGATAAAGGCAAATATTTTCCATAATATGGAATACTATCACAATGTGATTTATAAATTTGATGTAATTATTAAGGTTTTTCTTTTGGGGATGAATATATTAGAAAAAAATATATAATGAAATAACAATTCGGCGTATCAAGTGAGCCAAAATAATCTGAATCAAGTTGCAGGTGAATCGAATATGTCTTTGGATTCGTTACGTTATGGCGAAGGAGTGGATAAAATACAATCTTTCATGTGAATTTCCGTACTGTAAAACCCTAATCAATTGATTCGGATGCTCTTCTTCACATCTTCTACACTTGGAAGAACATTGTATAATGTAATCTGGGAATGTCTTTCTACTGTTACATTTCATAATGGAAGGAAAAAAAGGAGACGAGATGAAAAGAGTTTAAAAAATAAAATTACCCACCAATCATTACAATTTGATGATGTTGAAATCATCCTACATTTCATATCCCTCCCCCGGCATGATGAATATTCCTCATAATATGAAACACTATCCTATAACATAATTTATAGATTTGATACGCTTAGTAGGATTTTTCTTTTAGAACAGAGGAAAAATATTATAACATAACGATTCGGATTACCAAGTAAGTCAAAACGAACTGAATATGGTTGTAGGTTAACCAACTATGTTTTAGGATTGAATTCTCGATAGTTGAGAAATCCTTACCATGTGTTGTGAATTTCAATATTCAAAACATTAAGGAGAAGGAGCTGGGCAAAATACATATTTCTCTTGAAATTCCGTACTACGAAAAAGAGTTGATTCGCAGTAGGAGGCGTTTCGACGCCTCTTTTTTTGGAATGTGACATTGTAGGAGCAATCCTAGAGTTTCGGTTGATTCTTTTAGGGTCAAAAAATAGGAAAAATAAAGGGCTTATAGTCATAACTGAATAATCCTATACACCAATCGACATTTTCACGGAATTAGGATTTTGGAGAATGAAAGAAATTAAAAATTGTGTTGATGTACTAATATCATTGTAGAATAGTCTAGTTGATTGAAAACCGAATTTATGCTAGTAATTACTAATTTCAGAAATCTCAAGAGCATGACTATGCCATATAATTCTTTTCCCAATCTATTTATAACTCCAAAATGTCTTTCATGAGAAAACTATACGATACTCATTCAATACTGTCAGTTCTGACAAAAATATATTTGCATGATAATAAATCTTAGGTCACTACCTAACTTTAGGATTCTTTGAAATTCTGGTTGATAAATTTTGACAGAAAAAACGTATTCCAATCAAAAATTCTGATACGTACAAATTAGAAGAATGGACATTTTATAATTTTGCTTTATATGGGCAAAATGATTTTAACACCGAGTTCGGATTTCTATTTAGTTTGGTCCATATAAATTTTAAATTCGTCTCGATTTAATGAATTCTGGAATTGTCGAAGTTGGGAACTATATCAGTGGTTTCCTAAACGATTCCTTCACTTGTTCTTATAACTATAAATGGTTTATGTTGCAAATTAAGGAAACAAATTATGGTATTTATTAATTATTGAAGGATGATAAGTGGAACTTTTGTATTTTATTAAACGATTTGAAGGTAGTGGCTCTAATTACCTTAACCGATTTCGTAACATTTTCGTTTTTGTTTAGAAATTGAGTTATTGATCAAAGATTGATCGTAATCATTGTCCAACGCTATTTGCTGAAGTTCCTCTGCTTTGTTATTTTAATAACAAGACTATTATATAGACCTATTGGCAAAAAGTAATAGTGGATTTCTCTCTGAACATCCGCTTGTTCACTCATAGAATTTTTGTTAAAAGTGAGAATATGTTGCTCGATGAATTAAGATGTAAGGATAACGTATTGTGTATAGTTAGTATCGGGGATATTGACATTTGAAAACCGTTTATTCAGAAATTTGATGAACTCAGCTATTGGGGTATTAGTGGATAGTGAAACAACATCAAAAGAAAGTAGATTTTCAACAGGTTCAAGTTCAAAATCTTTTGATTTTGCTAATAGTTCAGCCAGCGAAATTATAACAAGAAAATTGGAAAACTCCAGCAAATTGCGTTAGACAATGGTTACGACAAATATTTGATCAATGACTTAAGTTCTGAGCAAAACAGAAAAATGGAACCCAACCAATTAATCAAATCGAATAGACCACCTTCAAATAGTTCAATTAAATTTGCAAGTTTCACTCATCATCCTGCAGTAATTAATAAATTGCATACTTTGTTCTCGGAATTTTTATAACAGCTTATTTATAGATGCAAGAAGAAGCTAAAAACCCATTTAGCAACACCTTTGATGAAGTTCGCGACATCTGGAAATTGGGGATTTACAAAATCGATTGTGAGTCGTGTTCAAAACGATATGTGGTCCAAACTAGAAGGAAAATAATGGTCACAACATTCCTCAAGAAAGCTCATAACTCTTGAAACACAGTAATCACAAACATCTGGGTAATTTAGGAAAGTATGGGAATGTATAAGTAGAAATGCAATTTAATAAATTCAGATTTATTTTCAGCTGAGGGCATTTTCTTATATAACCTTTTAATTCCGTATAGTATTCTAAAGGCACATTTTGATTTATAATGTGTATCCACATTACGAACTCTTTTATGGTTGATTTCACTATTACACTTTAGCAGTGGAGCAAGTAATATAGAATAGATGCAATACACTTATGCCAGGCGAAAAAATCAATGATCTTCCGTAGTCTACTATCTCCCATCACTGATTGTAGGATTACCTAAATTGGGCTTTGAACTCCTTTAAATATTCCGTTAATTTGAGATTACAGCACATAATAACTTCGTTAATAGGCTTGATTCATCTTGAAATTTAATTCCTTAATTTCTGTAGGGCGCTGTTGACATAAAACCGTGAAACCGTAGACTTTAAGTATTCTCATAAAATTGTACCTCTTCTTCCCTCGTTAAATTAACGCGAAATGTTATTTGAGCCTGAATTATTTGCTTTCTTTTTAACCCAATCCGGTGCTACAGCAAACACGTGTTAATTTGTTGGCCAGTTTTTTACAGTGCATATAGTACGGGCTGACGATGTAGAAATAACATTTCGCTTCAAATCAACAGTCCTAACTGAATAGTTGGATTTGGGAGAAGGATTTTGATATTGTGCCAATTCACAGTGAAAATGCGGCTGGTGGACAATTCTTCTTTAAAGCTGAAGTTGTGAATAACAATCTACTCATCAGATATTCAATCCTTTATACGGGCATGGAATAATGAATCAAAACTAAAAACAGAATGGGCAGATTCATGTGAAATAATGTTCAATAAAAACAATAGAAAAGCGGAGAGTAGGCCACAAGTATGGACTCATGTCTGAAAATCAGCAAAACTGGGACATGTCACAAGATAAGAAGGGGAAAATGTAAAATAGTGTAGAATTGTTGAGAAATTCAGCCGTGAAGTGAGTCGCAAGAGTAAATGGGATGAAGACATTATCCCAAGTAGGAATGCCATTCGAATGGTACACAGATGACTCCTAAGCTATACAGAAGGAACTGGAATATACGAGCCTGGAGCCGAAAACTTTAGAAGCTGAGGCAACTCTCCGATTATTTTCCATTGAAAAGTCTTGTGAAATATGTCCACTTCAATCCAGAAAGAGATATTCGTAAGCAAAAAGTCTATATCATGTCGGAAAGCGAAGCAGTCATCAATGCATGAAATTATCAAAAGCTCTCATGTGATCAATTTCAAAATAGTCTGGGAGAGAAACTATAAGGATTGAACAAGAATAATGCGGCTATGCTACCACGGTTTCCGGGACACTTCGGAGTGAAAAGAATGGAAAGCAGATAAATTCCCAAAGATATGGATCGGAACACTATTAATGGGAGCAGGATAAACATCAGCAAAATACTGAAAGAACTCAAGAGAGAAGTATTTAAAGAACGATCTGATTACTGGATGAAGCTACAAGCATTGTGACAGGAAAGATGCACGTGTGAAACCATAGCCAGAAGATATCGAAAGACCTTGAATCAAAAGCACCAAGAATACTAACGGGAAATCTAACAGAACACTTCCGGTTGAGAACTTTAAGGAGCTCGGAGTATGCAGAGTCTGAGGACGAGAGGACGAAACTTTCATTGATATGCACTACCCTGCAAAACCCAAAGGCATCATACCTGAGAGCGCATCTTAAGTATTCTATATCCTGGACTTCCTGACAGTCATATTATTGGAGAAACATCTTTAGCCGTTTGTTCACCTTGCATGGTTCAGTAGCAGAAGAAGAGAGAGACAACTAATGATATTCTCTCAAGGTTGCAGTTCGTATATATGCCGAACAAATACACTACAAAACAATATGAAATACAGGTACTGGAAATAGGTAGGTCCTTATTTTCGATTGATGCCCGATCTCAGTCGATAAAAATGGTATAGCAAATGATCAAAGTTGTGCAGCTGAAATATTCGTTCTTGGATAGGAGTATATCGAGAATATCAGATTGAACACAACGCATGCCAAATTTACAATAACTCACATTGCATCATGATGAGTAATTATTGGATCCATGCAATTTCAAATCAGTGGTACTATATATTAGATATAGACTCGCTGTAAGTGATAACGTCATAAGATTGACCAACGTTATTATTTATGGATCAGTTATTAGTCTCAAATCTGCTGGTTCGTACCCGCCATTAACTACAAACTAAAGTAGACAGAGTATGAATACACCGTGTTAAAACTGGTGGAAAACAGTGTCTTCACCATGCACTTCTCTGTTCCCTTACCATCACATTGGCCACACCTCCGCTTTCGTAACGTTATACGCTATTAGTCTAGTCAAAAGAGCGAAAAAATAGGGGATATTACTAAGATCTTAAAGACAGCATGAAAATGCAAAATTCTTTTTGCATCGTGTTCAGAATGGCTTACAAATTATTAATCAGTAAAAACGGAGTGGGCTCGTGATTACTACTATTAATAAACAATGAAAAACCGTTTCCGATTGAAAAATGGAATGTCTTTCATAAATATGAAATATCTCGGTCTCTTTTGATCCAAAGTTTCTGAAAAATTGGTATCGGGGTGTTTTTTTGTCCGCTGAAACCAGAATCTGAATTCGTAAAATCGAAAATTAGCCCTGTTTGCTAGAAAACTTTACCAAATGTTAGCGAATTCTGGTATTTAAATAATAAGATGTCATGATGTGTCTCGGTGTAATTCAGGAAAATTGGTGGAAAATTGCGTCGTTTTTCCTTCATATCCCTATTTCGGTCCTCGTTCAACGTGTCTAATTATATGTTTTCGTAGTCGCTGAGTATTATTTTGTGATCGTGAAATAAAAACTGACGATAGTTCTCCGGGAAACCCTGGAAAATGAGAATTCGTCATTTGTACAGGACAAGCTTCAATTATTCTGGATTTTATTCAGTTTTATTTGGGATAATAAGGTACCGTGATGATTTCCGGTAGAAGTTTCATTAAAAGAAGGGAAATTGCGTCGTTTACCTTCATATTCCTGTCTCGGTACTCGTTCAACGTGTCAAATTATAGGTTTCTGTGGTCGCTGAGTATTATTTTATGGTTATAAATTCAAAAGCAACTATACTTCTCCGGAAGATGAAAATTTGATTAAGCTTTGATATTATTTCGTTTTTTCAGAAAATTGTAGTGAGAAATCTATAATAATGATGATATTACTCGATTATATATAAAATAGTTTCTTCTTTCATATTATCAAAATCAATTTTTTTTGCGAGAAAAATCTTCAATGTTGAATTTCCAGAAACACGCGAGCTGTTCGTTTTGTTGTGAATTAGGTGTTTCAGTTACTCAGAAGACAATTTTTTCTCGAATCTACATATATGATAATTTTATTTTATTTTCGGCTACTAAGTTTTAATACAAATCGATATTTCATAGAGTACACGTGTTTTATGAATTAAAAAAAAGAACGTGATCTTACAGCCGCATCTCAGATACTATTGCCAGCATGTCAGTTTTTTTTCCTACACACTCGAAGTCAGCTGCTGTGTTCTCCGTACGCGTTAACGTTTCCACGTCATGGAGATCTTGTGTCCATGTACGCCGCATCATCATTGTTGCTTCAAAAACATGTGCTCTCTTTTTACATGCTATGAAAGAGGTACTGTGGCTATCATAAATAAAAGATACTGGAAATTTTTCATCATGACAATTATTAAAAATTTTCAGAAAAACAGAATAACTATTAAAGATTGTCATGTAAATATGTCAAATTTCAATTTTTCGGAGTTCTCCAAATCACCTTTCATTGCGAGACCATAAAATAATACTCTGCGCCCACAAAATCCCATAATTTGACAGGACCAAGACAGGAATATGAAAAAAAACGTCGCAATTTTCCACAAATTCTCCCAAATTTTCCACCTTTTGGTGAAATTTGTACCGAGACCATCACGGTACCTTATTATTCCAATAGCACTGACTAAAGTTTTTCGAAAAACAAAATAATCAAAGTTTGTCGTGTAGAAATAGTAAATTTTCATTTACCGGAAAACTATAGTCGGTTGTGAATTTATGATCTTAAAATAATACTCAGCGTCCACGAAAACATGATTAGACACATTGGACGAGGACCGAGATAAGAATATGAAGGAAAAGCGACGCAATTTTCCATCAATTTTCCATGATGTCCCTCGTTTTAGTTAGAATTGTACCGAGACATATCACGGCAACTCATAATTTCAATACCACAGTCCGAGAAAAAATGTACTTTGTTGCTAAGGTTTGGTAAAATTTTCTGGTTTTTCTGCAAAGGGGACTGATTTTTCATTTTCCGACCCTAGATTCTGGATTTGAAGAGCCCGATATATTCCATTAGTTATTAAAGACATTCCATTTGTTAAGTGAAAATAAGTTTTCAGTGTTTATTAATAGTAATAATCATGACTTTTGACTGAACTATAAGTGGTGTTCATTTATATTTATATCCATTGATATCACCATATCAGTTCGATGTATTGCAGCAACATCTTTGAACCATGAATTGGTCGGTTCATGTTACAAATAGAACCAACAAAATCTGATAACGACGGAGATATTCTACTCAATTAATCATTTATGATAGAGAACAATGATCTAATTAGTTCCAAATCGTGCGGTAATACATTATTACAAATGATGTTCCAACCTATAACTTGATGACTCATGAGAATCGAGATGAAAAGAATGATGACGAAGGGTCAATAATTTGTGTTGCTATAAACATATAAAGAATACGGATAGGTCAGGAGTAATCTACCGAATTGACATGGGCTCAATAGTTTAGGCTTAAACTTTTGACGGCAGGTGTATGATGAAATCCGGATCAGAATATCACAGATGGTTTTGTAAAGCAATTCAGTGTAGAAGTGAAATTTCGATTTATCAACAATGGATTTAGTAGACAATTGCCGACGTCTCAGAGATTCACATTTTTAGTATCGCCGGTTACGAGAGTTTGCGAATTGATAAAGTTGTAGGGCAATAATTCCACAGAAACGTTCAAGCTTTCAAGATATTAATGTGCTTAAGCCAATAGTCGACGAATTGAAAATTACCTGAGACATCACATATTGGCAATGTATTGTTGTCGTAGAGTTTCGAGTAGTAGAAAATATCAACGAGTTGAAATTAGGTTGAAGTTAACATCGATAAAATTGCCTGGTATAACGTACGCGATTGTTTCATGCCAACTTATATTTAATTTTAAATTTAACAATTTGCTCAGGAAAATTGTATTGTTACAGCCCCGTATTCTACAATCCGAGACAATGAAGAGTTTAGAGCTAATAAAATCAGCCCGAATCCGTTAGCATATTACATTAATACATTGATGATGCTTGGGCTCATTAAGAGGGCACGCCAAATATTAGACCATGCAAATTGATCAGAAAGAAAACTGTGTGGATGAGTTATCTCATGAATAGGAATCTACTGATGAAACAACATGACATATATGACTCCAATAACGTGATAAAATATAATAGAATTGGTGTTTATTGAATCAATTTCTTCGATTTGGAAACTTCTGGTGTTTGGTATGAGTTAGAACTGATTCCATTCTACCTTGAGAATGTCAGGATTGTGACGTTTGAGAAAATGTCAAAATTTCATTTCATGTCATGCTGGCTCATCTGCGTAATGTATATGGAAATAAGTATTTCTAATTGAGTGGAAGTGCAAGTGCAAGATGAATCATCTTTGCCAACTCATTGGCGGCAAAATATTTGTACATATTTGGCTTGTTCTGAGTGGGCCAACCAAGATTAATAATTTCAAGATATTTCAACGGGAAAAAACGTTTTTCCTGACTAACTTTGTCTGTCTTTTCAAAATCCGATGCCAGAAAATGAAATTAAAAGTCGCATAACAAAGCTAGGAACATAACCCCACTTTTTTGAGAGTTGAGATAATCTAATTTTCCATATTGTGTAGCCCATTAAAATCTATACAACCATATATAATTTCTATACGCTTCTTTCATTTCAGGTTATTATCTTATATACCATAAATATAGGTTAGCCATGGAAAATTTGTTTTGCTTTACTTATTAGTTGTCATTGTTAGCTGTCATCGTGCTTAGTGTGGTAGCTTTTGTGCATCATTAGCTATTAATTATGACACATTATTCAATAGAAGCAAGATATGAAATTCTACAATTACATAGAAAGAACAATAAAAATGAAGTTCCTGCAAGACGTGAATTTAATTTATACAAGACCACCGAGGGGCTGGGACTCCAGCATCAGATACAACTACAATAATATACAAATTTGTAAGAGAAACGAAGACCTTATTGAGGAAGAAAAAATGATTCAACACGATATCCGAAAACAGAACCTAATTTATGAATCATTTCTTAGGCAATCCCATAATAATCCCTCATCTATAAGGGACGCTGTTAGAGATATGTATATTCCATACGAGCCGTCGTAGAACATTAAAAAAATTTAAGCTGTGTTCATATAAATATTTGCCGGTGCGAAGATTATTGGAAATTCAAATTGTGGACTGCAAAACAAGCATTGCTAGGTTACCAGAGAACGATGCTATCTCTAACAATATCGTTTGGTAGGATAAGGCGCTGGATGTTTCAGCAGGATAAATACTCATTAGTCCTTAGATAATTCGCATTGCCCCAAAGAAGTTAAAATACAGGGCTGAAAGGCTATTGTGGATGGTCTGGCATCGCTGATGATAAAATAGTAGGGCCAGTATTTTAAAGCGGAACTTTGATTGGTGAATGTATTAAAATCTTATAAATGAGAACATTGCCCCTGAATTATCATGAAATAATGATCTGGCAGCAAGATGGAGCTCCACAGCATGACATTAGACTTGAGCGACAATTTTTGGACAATCTTTGTGAAAGGTGGAAAGGCAGAAAAGACACCATTGTGTGGCCAGTTAACAGTCCTGATCTCACGCCACTAGATAACGTTTTTATGGGATTACCTTAAAAATGAAGTCTGTAAAGAAAAGCCAGATGATATAAATAGCCTGAAGCAAAAAGTACGAAATGAGGTCGAACTTTTAAATCAAAGACCAGACGTTATACCGGCTGTTGTGAGAAATTTGGAAAACGCGTACCGCTTATGAATTGAGCAGAGATGAAATGAGGTCGAACTTTGAAATCAAATACCCGACGTTATACAGGCTGTTTTAAGAATTCAGAAAAAACGCACCGCTTATGAATTGAGCAGAGACGTAATGAGGTCGAACTTTTAAGTCAAAGACCTGTCATTATACAGACTGCTGTAAGAAATTCACAGAAGATGTACCGCTTATGCATTGAGCAGGGAGGCTCCTATTTCAAGCATTCCTTTCAACTATTCAAACTACTAGATTATAATATTTTAAGTTACCTAATGATTTTTATTGATAAAAAAGTTTAACTTAACACAATTGTTTATTATTAGTAAGCTAGCAGGCTCAAGGATAATGGAATAATAACAACCGGAGATGAAAGTAACGTATAGGAACTATACATTCGAATAGACATTTCAATGGGCTACATAATATAAAAAATCAGATTATCTCCGCTGTCAAAAAAAGTGAGGTTATGTTCCTAGGTTTGTTATTCGACGACTTTTCTGGCGTCAGATTCTGAAAATCTTGACTAAGTTAGTCAGAAAAATCTTTTTTCCAGTTAAAAATATCTCAAAATTAAGAAAATAAGGGAGTGTTATCTTGGATGGGTCACCCGGTACATTCTTAGAATGACTCATGAATTTAGTACCAGGATTGTAATTGATATTTTTATTTTGAACATTTTTGTTTGCCTGTATGCTTCGTTAATATGTTATGGTATAATGGATTATTTTTCATTTACTTATACAAATCACATCCAATGTTAAACATCTCTTGGGTATTATAATGAGGAAAGTTTATGCTTCTCAGTGCTGAAATGAGGCTTGAGATGAATATTATACATACGAAATCATTATTTAATGTTGAAAGTTATGGAGTAATAAGTTCCTTGTTTATTGCTTTATTCTGGATAACCTAGCCTTTGGTTTAATGTATTCTTTGGCTTAACACCATCTTACTTGGTTGTATTCAAATTGAAGCGTTTTCTGCAATGCTCCAGATACAGATTCAGTTTGAATTAGCGGTACGGGTTAGAGCGACCGGCACGCATTAAATCGTTTTACAACAGGAACAAGTGCAGTGGGTTGTATCTGTCAGTATGCGATGCGAGCAAGCCCATTTTACTCATGGCAGTAACTCGCGAAAGCATGGTTACACATGATATGGGCATTTCTTATATTTCTTAAATCTGGCTTATGAATAAAAATCATAATCAACAGTACCTATTTCAATTCTATCCTAGCACCATCATAATTATCACATTCTTAACACATAGCTTGATAATTTTTGGAATGTATCATGCATATGGTCTAGCTAGACGTCTGACATGAGCGCTACAAATAGAACGCCTATTTATCTCCATCTTTGTCGAATCATGGATTTTGAATATGGCTAATCAGATTCTGAAATAAGTATTGAATATTAATCGATTCCAAGAGTATTATTATCCATGTTCTCGCTCAGGCAATTCTGGCATTAGGGGCGATGAGGTGGCAGACCGACTGGCAGGGAATGCTGCGGTATAGACTCTCACCGTTCCAGAACCGGTAACATACACTTTTCATTCATGTGTAAGAAAGAGTCTCATTGCATGGATCCAGAATCAATGAAGCAAATAGATGAATTAGGTCAAGTGATCTGAGCACACAAAAGCTCTGCTGTGACAAGATCCTGGCAAACCAACAGCCATCGAAGCCCTGAAACTCAATAGGCGGGACATGAGACTATTCATCAGTATCTATACTGCACATGAAGGCCTGATATAACAGCGAACAAATGTTAGTCACGATGTGGATCAAAACATCAGGTTATGTGAGAAAGGGGGGTGGACCACCTCTGCTCTTACAAAACGTCTGGTATCGTGCAGTGGCGATGAATATTAGTTTTAAGTGAAGTTCCCATATAACCCCAATCAACGAGGTAGGGCGAATCCTATCTGTCAGTTATGTCTAGGAAGAGCAATATCCTGAACTCCACTGGTAAGGGCGGGACCCTTTCCAAGTCCCTAGACTATGCATGGTCAGTGCTTGAGCTGAAACGCAGCTCACCCGTCGCAGGGGAAGGAGTGTAATATTGCTTCTCTCCAACACCCGCTAGCCAGCATGCGGCTTTTAACTACTGCCCAACGAAGCTTACACCAAGCGGTCTGACGGAGTTTGCACTTCGGGGCCTTCGACCTCGGTGGTACCACTCAATCCAAGATCACTAGTCCGATCTCTCGCAGAATAAATTCTGCTACAGTTGAGTTGAAAGCCCCAACTCGGTACTGCTAGACCAGCTCAGGTTTGTGGAGTCACCAAGCTCCAAAGATCCCACCGGTCAGCACCTTGTCAACCAATGAAGGTCAAGCCTAGGCTTAGGGGTGATAAAGGTCGATGGGAAATTGGGTTCACAGTGAAGTCAGAGTAACGTTACTCTGCAAAGCGAGAGGGCTCTAGGTATGCATTTTAGGAAGCCGATGAAGGAAAAAGGCTTCAGTTGGTTTCATATATCACCATTATTTCACTATTAATTGATTTATATTGTAATGGTTATCACTTCATGAAATGATGTACGATTGAAATAGTTGACAATTAGATGGAAATTAAAAAGAAGTTTGCTTGAAATAAAATCCAGGAGTTTAAAAATAAACAATAATATACAGTTTAATTCTGAAACGTGAATATGAAATTATTGATTATTGCCTGCAAGAAATACAAATCTCTTTTTGGGTAATCTAATATTATAAATGATATTTATTTTTAGGCAAATAAGAAATGTGTACATTATCCCATAGAAGGATTCTTCTTATAAATATCGTAGAAATATTATTGTATTTGGTAAGCATGTGAATATGAATTATTCAATTTTATTGAATTGTTGAACACGGGAAAATGAGTTTTCGCAAATAAAGAAAAACATCGAGCCAGCCGATGATTTTCCCTGAAATATACATTTTCAGAAATATGTTCATGTGGTCTTTACCCCAATGATCGAAAGAAATATTTTTCATATAGTCACATATTTCAATGATTGAGAAAGGACACATTTCACCATCAGAAAAATTTGAAATTTTGATGACTTTCACTCCTCAATAATATTTCCGTGGTGGTGCATGTACTTCGAGTATCTAAATAAAAATTATGAAACCAATTTCTGCAATCTGGTTCATGCATCTAAGAGAAATTCTTCGTAACTTTTCTTATCCTTATCATGTTGTATAATATGAAAATAAATGAACCAAACATGTGTAAATAAAACATGATTCCGGGTTCCACTAGAGAAATGCTTATACAGAATGTTCCATCTCAGACGAGCCACCCCGTATATTTCTTATCCCATAGTGAGTGGAAAAATCTCCCGAAACACGTCGAATGATTTTGTTTGGGGGACATCTTTTGACGTATATTTCAGGCTTGAACAAGCAACCCCCTAATAGGGGACGCTTCAACCCCTCAAAATTGAATAGGGGAGAGGGGTTGAGTGATACGTCATTTGAAAGGTCTTGGAAGCCTCTTCACAACGGTGTATGAAAAACGTGAATTTGATGAAACGTTTTTGCCAAAAATTAATTTTGTTGCTCGAAAGCGCCACCTTGAATATTTTGGTTATTTGTACAATGTACAAGCTCATTTTTATTAAGCCTTTTTTACAAACTTAAGCAATCTTCAAAAAATCACATCCGTAAAAAAATTGAATTGTGTTGTCATGCTTACAATGAAAAAAATTAAATCTGCGTGTTTAAATCAAATGTTCAAATTGTCCTCCATTGACTTCCATACAATAATACATTCTCTCAAACTAATAAATAAAAAAACAGCAAAATATTTCCTTATGTTGCCTTCATTTTTTGTACTTAGAAGGTGTTTATCTGGTTTTAAGGTTTCTTCGATCATTTCATGATTTTAATCAATCTGTTTAGTTACTACTTTGCTGATTTGTTTGAAATTTCAAAAAATATGGTGTACACATTGGTACACGGTCGTTGGATTGGAAGGAGAGGTCCAATGGAGTGGCCTGCCCGATCTCCTTACCTGAACCCTTTGGACTTCTACTTGTCCAAGATTTTTGAGACTCAGCCTGAAAATTTGGACGAACTACGACAACGAATTGTAAATGAGTGTCGTCAAATAACTCCAATTATGCTGAACCATGTTAGAGACGGTTTTCAGTCAAGATTGTATTATTGTATGGAAGTCAATGGAGGACAATTTGAACATTCGATTTAAACACACAGATTTAATTTTTTTCATTGTAAGCATGACAACACAATTCAATTTTTTTACGAATGCGATTTTTTGAAGATTGTTTAAGTTTGTAAAAAAGGCTTGATGAAAATGAGCTTGTTCATTGTACAAATAATCAAAATATTCAAGGTGGCGCATTCGAGCAACAAAATTAATTTTTGGCGAAAACGGTTCATCAAATTTACGTTTTTCATACACCGTTGTAAAGAGGCTTCCAAGACCTTTCAAATGACATATCACTCAACCCTTCTTCCCTATTCAATTTTGGGGGGTTGAAGCGCCCCCTATTAGGGGGTTACTCATTCATGCCTCAATTATACGTCAAAAGATGTCCCCCAAACAAAATCATTCGACGTGTTTCGGGAGAATTTTCCACTCACTATGGGATAAGAAATATACGGGGTGGCTCGTCTGAGATGGAACGCCCTGTATATCCGAGATATTATGTTGAAAGTACTGTCAACTATGACAATTCAGATGTAACACAATATGAATACGCCGTCATTGCGCAATATTATAATGGAAACTTC
This sequence comes from Endomychus coccineus, assembly GCA_958510875.1. Taxonomy (NCBI): domain Eukaryota; kingdom Metazoa; phylum Arthropoda; class Insecta; order Coleoptera; family Endomychidae; genus Endomychus; species Endomychus coccineus. The sequence continues at coordinate 158,493,352 of OY294068.1, forward strand.
ATTGTCCAAAATAGAAGAACAACTTTTCCGTCTACAAGGTAGTGGTGACTGATTACTTTTTCACGTTTTTCTAATCATTTCATCGATCCGTTCAGATACATTTAAGAATACATAATTTCTCTGCTGCTTTCTGAAATAAACTGTCGTTATGGAATCATTTGTGATCAAGATATTGCACTATAATTGATATTCAAATCAAACTTTGGAACTATAATTATGGAAGGAATGTACAAAGCAACAATGATTCGATATCACTCACTCTAATTGTCTTTGGCTTCATCAGTTTTCGTAGTTTCATGAAATTATCTTGTCGATATCGCTAGGAACAAGCAACATAGAAAGACAAGGGATCCCAGGGGAAGAACTGCTCTACTACGACCAGCTGCTGTAAATTGAAAAATTGTTAAAATTGTGACAGGTTCACTATGTTCGGAGTATATTGAAAATATAGATGGAATATTGAATGTTTATGAGGGACAGTAACAATAAATTTAGCCAAAAACGGTTACAGCTTTAGACGTTCAGCTGTAATAGGAGTACCAGAATATCTAGGTATTCTCTATATATCGAATACAATAAATTGAACGTCAATACACAGGGTATCATTGAATTCTTTCGAGTAAAAGTTCACGTTATAACGATTGAAACTCTTTCACAGCAGAGTTGTAATTAGGAAGTCCTTAAATTTAATACGGATATCATGTATGATGATACACATAATTGTCATTGCCATGAAATCATTGTCAACAAATTGAATTAAGCCGGCAGTTACAAATGAATATTACGAATAAAATAGCCATAGTTAATTGATATACATAGTAAGATATTAGTTTTTGCCATTTATTTTATAGGTATTTGATTATTATATCATATTTTATCAGCCAATACTGTTTCTGAACTATCTAGACAAACCGACAGTTACAAATAAATATTACAAATAAAAAAGAATAGAACAGAATAAAATTCATTTCTCGAATACATACATGTTTTTTCACACACATACCAGCAATTACACATTATGTATAATTAGTAATCGATGTTTGCATATATAAGTTAGTTTTTGGTGGAATAATGACAAGTAAATGTTAATAATAGAAGAAAGAAAAATTTTGATGGTTATTATAATAAAAACTATTTATATATGATAATTGAAGAATTCTCTGGTATCGTAATAAGCGTGGGTTTGAAAAAAATGTTGGCCTTAATTTTAAAAATGTTTAGAGAAATTATTCCTGTTAGTCTAGGAGCCAGAGCGATATTGATGGTCTGAACATTAACGCGATGGCACTATGGTTTATCGTTAGAGAACGGTGCAATGACCAATTCATCTCACAGACCTAGATCTCGAAATACAGCCTCCGTAAATTGTTTATTTTTCAACTGGAGGTTAACCCTTTTCAAGTTGCGGTTACTTAAAAAGCATATCATTTTTATACACTTCCACCATGTGCCATCATTTTTTATCATGTCCATTTATCAGCCTGACAAGTTAAAATTGGACCAAAAATTGGAAGTTAACGCTCCCAAACCTGTTGGAGAATGTTTATTGGTGTTGACAATTGTTGAGATACCCTAGGCCATCAAAAGTTATCTGTCCGTTTCCAAGTAATTGGCCATTATTTGGACCAACAATGTTTTTTTTTCTCATTTTGTGGCTAAACCTTGCAATATTACAAGGTAGCATGATAGCACCATGTTAGCTAACTTTATTGGAGGTCAAATGGGAATTTAAAATTATTGCCATCACTCCTTGCCTATTTCAACCCCCAAAACCCTCTTACATCAGCCCCAAAAAACATGAATAATATGGATAATATCACCGATTTCATGATAAATTGATCAATTATTGAGATTCTGGCTGGGTTTAAAATCGAAACGGCCGTTTTTTATGTTTTTGTTTATTTTGGGGGGTTATTTTAGGGAGTTTTTGGGGGTTGAAATAGGCAAGGAGTAGAGGCAATAATCTTCATTTGACCTCCAATAAAGTTGTTTAACATGATGCCATCATGTTACCTTGTAATCCGTAAGGTTTACTCACAAATTGAGAAAAAATACGTTTTTTGGTTCGAATAATGGCAAATTACTAGGAAATAGACCGATAACTTTTGTTATCTTAACAATTTCCAACACCAATCAATATTTTCTATCAGGTTTGGGAGGGTTGACTTGCAGTCCATTTTCGGTCCGATTTTAACTAGTCAGTCTGATAAACGGACACGATAAAAAATTATGGCACATGGTGGATGTGTATAAGATTGGCATACTTATCAAGTAACCGCAACTTGAGAAGGGTTAACCTCCAGTCAAAAAATAAACAATTTGCGGAGACTGTATCTCGAGATCTAGCAGCCGGCGAAAATTTGGTCTGTGAGATGAATTGGTCATTGAACCGTCCTCTAACGATAAACCATAGTGCGATCAGGTTAATGTCCAGACCATCAATATCGGTCTGGCTCCTGGACTATGTTATTGAGGACGGTAAATGTTCTTATTGCCATATATCGGGACCTTTTCTGTTCACTGTATAATTGAATTGGGGTGGTATATACTCGTTTTTGTGCGTTATTATTGTGAACATCCGTGAATTGTTCTATTTCATGTTTTTTTAAAGCTCACAAGGAAAGACGACATAAATACAAATTTGTAATATTCAGTACTTTCAGTTTTTCGAAATGACTCCTACATGATTCGGTTCGTATCCCACAAATAGCTCTGAGAGCTCTCTTCTGTATTATGCATGTGTTGTTCATATCTACTGCATGTCACCAAAACACCAAAACAGAATATTGGAATAAGCTGTAGAAATAAGCGTAATATACTGTAATTGCTGCTTCTTTACTAATGTGTTTCTGATGGCAGATATTGCGAATGTAGCACTGGAAGTTTTTTGTTAAGGTTAAGAATATGTTCTTTCCAATCCAATTTTACGCCTATGCGAGTTCCGAAAATTTTTTACATATGTTGTCCCCTGTATTTCTCCATAAGGTGTTTCGATATTGATTTGGTTTGTATCACTATTTGGATGTGTTTTTCTGTATTAATAAATAACTTACTTGGGAAAAATCAGTGCATTATTCCTGTAAGTTGTTGAGATGACGACACCGACAGACAAATCTTCAATATTATCGCTTGAGTCTATTACACTCGTATCGTCAGCAAATAGGCAGACTTCCACAGATGAAATTTTGCAACTAATTCTTTGATGTATACCAAGAATGATATCGGACCCAGAATCAACCCCTGGGGGACACCATATTGAAGTTTTCCGTTATAAGAGTGATATTGTTTTATTTGTGAATTACGATTATGTGCTATTCGGATGAAGATTTCGCGCCTGATAGATATGATTCGAACCAATTGTACGCAACCCCTCGTATGCCATACAATTCCAATTTCTGTAATAAAATAGAGTGATCAACACAGTCAAACGCTTCAGATAGATCGCAAAATGTAACTAGAGGAATTTGTTTATTTTCAATTTTGATGTAAGTTTGTTTATGAGATCGTATGTAGCATCCGAAGTGTTCATATTTTTCTGAATCAGTATTGTGAATTCGTGAGAATGTCGTATCCATCTAGGAAGCTAGTTTTTCTTTTACAAAACTCCTAGAATTTTAGAAAGAGATGGCAGCAGTGATATGGGACGGTTGTTTGTTGGTTGTTCTTTATCACCTTTTTTGAACAATGGATTGATAACCGTTTCTTTAAAGATGTTTGGAAATACACCAGATTCTTAAGATAAGTTAAAAAGGTATTTTATTGATCTTTTGAGGATGTTATCATGGTCGGTAGACTTTCCATTCTTCAGTTGTTTTAATGGTATTTCTATGTCGGATTCAGTTACTGGTCTAAAAAAGAGAGAATCTGGATGAAAAATTGTCACATTTTTCAAGTAATCGACGTGGGATTTAGTGTTATTAGATTTTACATCCAGTGTGCTCAGAACATTTAGGAAAATATCAAGAAATGGATTTGCGACATCTGGGTCATCTATAACGTATATTGAATAATTTTTTATATTTGCATTGATTATTTCCCAAGTGGTTTTAATTTTACATTCAGACTCGTTGACGATTTCAATAATCTGTTGTTGTTTAGCCTGGTCAATCAAATTTTTGAGCAGGTTGCAGTACTTTCTACATATTTCAAAAAAGTTATGTCATTCGTAAATCTCTTCAGGTAAAGGAGGTAACGCTTATTTTCACAAGATGTTCTGATTTCATTCGTTAACCTCCCGCGATTGTTTGGTTTGGGTCTAGCTTTTATTTTTTTGACGGGGAAAGCTGATTCGAAACAACTGAGGAGTCTCAAAAAATTGTTCGGACGCTGTGTTGGTTTCTGTGAGATCAAAAAGAACTTGCCAGTAAGAGGCATTCAATAATTCTCTGAACTTGTTTCCGTTTGTAGGATTGAATATTCTTTTATGTATACTTGCTTCTCGAACTGTTGATACGGCGTTATTTTTTAGCGATATCATCTGACAGTTATGATTTCACAGTCCATAGAAGTCATTTTGAATGTTCGCACTTCCATCTTCATCGGCATTCGTTATTATGTTATCTATATTCGTCTCTGAATTGAATGTTAACATAGTGGGAGTGGTTATAGTTTTGCGGAGGTTGAATATTCCTAGTAGGTAGATAAATTCTTTCTTGTTATCATTATCAATTTTAAGGTCGATATTAGAATCTCCGCTCATTATAGTTTTATGATTGAGGTACTGCTTGTTCAATTCGGTGATTAGAACATACAGTATGTCAAAAAAAAGATTCAACTTACCAGTTCTGTATATACAAAGTATTATCATTTTCTCTATTTTATCTAACGCAGCTGTAAATTCGATGTCTTTTTTCATACACACGGTTTTCAAATTGCCTATTTAAAATAGAGTGATCAACACAGTCAAACGCTTCAGATAGATCGCAAAATGTAACTAGAGGAATTTGTTTATTTTCAATTTTGATGTTAAGTTTGTTTATGAGATCGTATGTAGCATCCGAAGTGTTCATATTTTTCTGAATCAGTATTGTGAATTCGTGAGAATGTCGTATCCATCTAGGAAGCTAGTTTTTCTTTTACAAAACTCCTAGAATTTTAGAAAGAGATGGCAGCAGTGATATGGGACGGTTGTTTGTTGGTTGTTCTTTATCACCTTTTTTGAACAATGGATTGATAACCGTTTCTTTAAAGATGTTTGGAAATACACCAGATTCTTAAGATAAGTTAAAAAGGTATTTTATTGATCTTTTGAGGATGTTATCATGGTCGGTAGACTTTCCATTCTTCAGTTGTTTTAATGGTATTTCTATGTCGGATTCAGTTACTGGTCTAAAAAAGAGAGAATCTGGATGAAAAATTGTCACATTTTTCAAGTAATCGACGTGGGATTTAGTGTTATTAGATTTTACATCCAGTGTGCTCAGAACATTTAGGAAAATATCAAGAGATGGATTTGCGACATCTGGGTCATCTATAACGTATATTGAATAATTTTTTATATTTGCATTGATTATTTCCCAAGTGGTTTTAATTTTACATTCAGACTCGTTGACGATTTCAATAATCTGTTGTTGTTTAGCCTGGTCAATCAAATTTTTGAGCAGGTTGCAGTACTTTCTACATATTTCAAAAAAGTTATGTCATTCGTAAATCTCTTCAGGTAAAGGAGGTAACGCTTATTTTCACAAGATGTTCTGATTTCATTCGTTAACCTCCCGCGATTGTTTGGTTTGGGTCTAGCTTTTATTTTTTTGACGGGGAAAGCTGATTCGAAACAACTGAGGAGTCTCAAAAAATTGTTCGGACGCTGTGTTGGTTTCTGTGAGATCAAAAAGAACTTGCCAGTAAGAGGCATTCAATAATTCTCTGAACTTGTTTCCGTTTGTAGGATTGAATATTCTTTTATGTATACTTGCTTCTCGAACTGTTGATACGGCGTTATTTTTTAGCGATATCATCTGACAGTTATGATTTCACAGTCCATAGAAGTCATTTTGAATGTTCGCACTTCCATCTTCATCGGCATTCGTTATTATGTTATCTATATTCGTCTCTGAATTGAATGTTAACATAGTGGGAGTGGTTATAGTTTTGCGGAGGTTGAATATTCCTAGTAGGTAGATAAATTCTTTCTTGTTATCATTATCAATTTTAAGGTCGATATTAGAATCTCCGCTCATTATAGTTTTATGATTGAGTTACTGCTTGTTCAATTCGGTGATTAGAACATACAGTATGTCAAAAAAAAGATTCAACTTACCAGTTCTGTATATACAAAGTATTATCATTTTCTCTATTTTATCTAACGCAGCTGTAAATTCGATGTCTTTTTTCATACACACGGTTTTCAAATTGCCTATATTTTTCAAAAATAACAATAACATGTGAAAAAATTGTAACACCTCCATGTGAGTACATGGATGTAGAGAAATATGATACTGAGTTGTAATTGGTAATATTCAATGTATCGATTTCACCAGTTATTAACCAACTTATTTGATATACATGATACGATATTAGTTTTTGAAATATAGTTCATAGTATTCGATAATTATTTCACATTTCACCAACCAATACTGTTTTTGAATTGTCTGGACCAAGCTGATAATGATCTAATAACTTATTATGTATGAAATCGGCATAGCAAAATATTCGAGAGCTGTTCTATTATTCTAAACATCAATGTAATATCAGGAAATAATTCTTATATTTTCACAAATTGGATGAATGCCATGAAAAATTTCTCATAATACACCATCAGCCTACCAAATCTACATTTCCGTCATTCTCGATATTGGATAAACTCTTCCTTTCATAGTATTTTTCATGCAGTGCTCATTATAAAAGAATCAACTTGAATATACGTTGATTGGGATTATCGAATCGCATAAGCTTATCTATAATCTACTACCCCTTCAGAGGTTCATATTCACAAACATTGAGAATTTCGATTGTGATCGAATGGATGTTATTGATTGGCGCTCCGGAGTTGACATTTAGGAGAAGTGAATTCAAATCTCACCTTCAAGTTATTAGAACAATGTTAAATATACTAAGTTATTTTCATTTTTTCTATTATTATTGAAAGTAGTCAATGTACGACTTACATAAATATCTATCCATATTGGAAAATTTAATATTCATATGTTGATTTCACTTCTATTTGTAACTTGTACTCGAGTTTCAGCGCATTATGCCACCTTCAGACGGTAGTCAAATGAAATCAATACACTTTGTTAGTGGATGAGGGCGATTATTTCTATATTATTAGTGTTATAGTGTATCCACAGTTATGATCTCTTCTCTAGATCTGTACAACTATGAATACTCATCGTTGGACAAGGGATTATGGTGGTCATTCATAAATTGGAGGATAACTACTAAGTATATGATTACATGCTGGGAGTTATTATGCTATAATAATGATGACTTTCTAGGTGTTGATGACAGGGTATACAAACAAATGATGTTGTGAATTTCTAAAGATATCCGCAAGTTTAGTCTATTTAAAGGAAGAAGTAGTAAGTATCGAAGACATTTGGAACCTTTCTTTGGAAGTCAGAAGCATCTTACATGTTCATTGAAACTCATAGGAAATGAATGTTCTGTCTGGCCAATATAACATGAATCCAGTGGCGGCTCCTCGAAGGAGGCTAAGGAGGCTCAGCCTCCTCACCAATTTATCTTAATGATCATTCTCCATTTTATTTCCTGTTTCTCTGATAATTCTTTAAATTTTACAATTAATTCCCCGTTCTCAGTAGTTATTTTCAATCCGGCAACAGTGGTCAGAGGCTAGATTCTCTATATATCTCAAACGCTGAGTTGTGTTGTTCAACACAGTTGCCGTTTTTCCGACCAGTCAATCGCCAAATAGCGTGAAACGGCGAAAACGGTAACAGGGTAGGGAGGCTAGCTTTTCGTATCCATTCGTCGGTCGAATGAAATACGATTATTTGCGCTCCCGCCTCCCGCTGCTAGAAGAATGCGGTTAGTTGTTGTTTTTATTCCACGAGGCGTAGTAAGGTTAAGTAGTTAATTTTTAAGTTATAATTTATCTAATCGGAATCGGTGAACGTTAAAATTATGAGTGACTTAGTTGCAGAGTTCTTAGAAAATCCATTCAGTGGATTAACATATGATAGAAAAGTGTTCTTCAAAAACAAACGGCCTTTACCGGATTTGAAAGGATTAGTGATGGCAGGGAAGTATCAAAATCGATCGTTTAATACTGATAATTATAAAAAATATGTATGGTTAACGGGATCTGATGTACACAATAAATTATATTGCTGGTATTGCTTGCTATTCACATCAGATACAACTTCATGTTGGGGGCACTTGGGTTTTGGGTTATAATGATTTGAAAAATTTAGCTCGTGGCCTAGAAAGACATGAAAAATCGCAGGAACATATTACATCGTGTATTAAGTTTAAATTAACCGGTAAACAGAATATTGTTAATGCGATTGATTCTACACGAACACGCGAAATCGAAAATCATAATAAAACAGTTAAAGAAAACCGCGAAGTTTTAAAAAAAATCATTGATTTCTTATTGTATTTATCATTTCAAGATTTGGCTTTTAGAGGGCATGATGAAACTGAAAATTCAGTTAATAAAGGTAATTTTAGGGAATTGTTAGATTTGTTTTGTAAATACGACAGTAAGCTTCGCGATTTTATGACCAACGCGTCAGTATTTGCAGGCATTTGTTTTGTTTTATGCGGGTATAATGGTTGAGTGACACCACGCGAAATAAGGTTAGATTAGAATTCGTCTGTTCGGTAAATTATTAATTGTAAAAATGGACAACTAGTGGAAAGATTTTTAGGGTTCTACGATGTTAGTTCGGGAAGAACCGCGGTCAATTTATTCAATTTTTCAATGGAAACATTTCAACGATTCGACTTTGCGAATAAATCAGACTTACGACGGCATCTGTAATGGCGGGACATTTAAACGGTCTTCAAACAAACGTAAGTTTTAAATAACATAGTAGGAAACAGAATTCCCTGTAATGCTCGAACTCGATGGAATTTTACATCACATGCAATGTTTAGTTTACCATCCATAAAAATAAAGACAAATTAATTGAAATATTTGATTTTATATTAAACAGTGATGACTTTTCAACAGATCAGGTTTCATTGGATGCTGCTGTTGGTTTAAAATCTTATTTAGAAAATGAAGAATTTTTGTTATTTCTTGATACTTTTAAAATAATATTTGAACAAACTGATCTTATTTTTCGAATTTTACAACATAAATTCACTAATATAATTCATTCAAGAGATCGTTTAACACATCTCATTGATAAAATTCAAGTTTCCGTTATACAGAATTTCATTTTAATATTTTATTTGGAAATTATTCAACTGATGAGGCTTCTCCCGTGAACAGGAGGAAAACATATAATTTGGTAGACAAGAAACTACATTATAAACAACTTTTTTATGAAATTTTAGATACTATTAAAGGTCAAATATTGAGATTCGATTTTCCGATTTACATGAATTGAAGTTTTTCGATTTGACGAATAGAAGATTTTTCGAATCTTTTTCAAGAGAGTTTCTCAATACACTTTCAGATAACTTAGTTCTAAAATATAATTTTTTTTATAAAATAGCGCTGCACAATGAATTATGCGTTGTATACTGGGATGAAGATATCTTAGGTCAGTACGACAGTTACGCCGATATGATGAAATATATGATAGATAATGATTTGCAACAAGTCTTACCTCAGTTTTATAAACCACTTTGTTTGACAGTCACCATTCCTGTCACGTCGGCATCGGTGGAGAGATCATTTTCTACTCTCAAACGAATTAAAACATACATGCGAAATACAATGGGCCAAAATCGTTTATACAATGTTAGTTTAATATCTATTGAAAAAGATTTAGTAAAACACTTAAAACATAATGATACATTTTATGATAATATTATTGATCATTTTTCGTAAATTAAAGACCGTAGAATTTCGTTAATATATAGAAAAGTTGATAAAATTATTAACAAAAAACAAAATATGAAAAATTCCAAAAAAAATGAAAAAAAATTAACAATCCAAAAAAAATTAAAAAACAAAAAACGAACGAAAAAAAAATTTGTGGGCAAGAGAAACTCTATACCTCCACGTTGGTTCTTGCTGGGTAACAATCAATTTTGTCACTGAAGGTTAAATTAATTGGCTGAATAGAGTATATTTTTACAAAAACGTTTTATGTCCAGCCTCCTCTCTCAAAAAGTTCCCGAGCCGCCACTGCATGAATCGTATCCTTTACAAGACAGCTTATGAATTCTAGATTTATTAACAGTTATAGTTCATTATGTATTAGTTAGGAGATATCTAAATATCTCCTAATTTGGAATGTGATTCCATTCATATCTATGGGATAAACAGGACGTACGTACTGTTTATATCCAAAGCTCCTGAAATTTTGTAGCAAGAGTTTTTTTGGTTCGCTGAACCCGAATCTGAGGACTATCCGGCTCGCCCAACATGACTAATTATGTTTTTGTGGTCGCTGAGTATTATTTTGTGATCATCAAATAAAACCGACGATAGTTCTCCGGAAAATGAGAATTTGAATAAACTGTAATATAATTTTTTTTACATGAAAATGGAATTGAAAAATTTATATAATAATGATGATATGACTCGATTACCTATGACATAGTTTCTTTTTTCATATTATAAAAATAACCTTTTTTTGAGAGAAAATCTTGAATCTTGAATTTGCAACAAGCCCGCGAGCTGTTTTTTGTTGTGAATTAGGTTTTTAAGTAACTCAGTTGACAATTTTTTTTCGAATGCACATACTCGTTAATTTAATTCACCTAATTTTATTTTCGGTTACTGAGGTTACTGAACAAATCGATATTTCATAGAGTCCTCTTGTTTTATTCATTAAAATAGAAAAAAAACGTGATTTTACAACCGCATCTCAGATACTATTGCCAGCATGCCAGTTCGTTTCCCTCCACACTTAAGATAGCTACTGTGTTCTTCGTACGCTTTAACGTGTCCACGTCATAGATATCTCCAGTATAGGATCTCTGTGGTACACGTACTGCTTCAAATACATCTGCTCTTTTTTCACCTGCTTTGCAGAGGGTACTGTTCAATTCATAATAAGACATACTTGAAATTATTCATCATAATAGACTAAAATTTTTCGAAAAACAAATAACAATTAAAGATTGTCGTGTAAATATGTGAAATTTAAATTTTTCAGACTTTTCCATAAAAGTGTAGCTGCATTTGATTCAATAACCCTGAAATAATTATAGTTTGTCTTGTAGAAATGATAAATTTTCATTTTCCGGAAAACCATCATCGGTTTTGATTTCATCATCATAAAATAATACTCAGCGACCACGAAAATATGTAATTGGACACGTTGGACGAGATAGGAATATGAAAGAAAAACGAGCAATTTTCCACCAATTTTACTTTCGTTTAGTGAAAATTGTGCCGGGACACATCACGGCATCTTATTATTTCAATCCAGAGTCCGAGAAAAAATTCAGTTTGTTGCTAAGATTTGGTAAAATTTTCCAGGTATTCCAGCAAAAGAGCCGAACTTTCTATTTTCCGACTTCAGATTCGGGTATATCAGACCAAAAAACCCCATGATACCAAATTTCAGAAACTTTGGATGAAAAGAGCTCAGGATATTTTATTTGTTATAAAAGTCATTCCATTCATTAATTGAAAATGGTTTTTCATTGTTTATTAATAGTAATGATATTAATTGTAACAATATTCTAGTTCTTGATGATGTACTTATTCCACGAACCACCTGTCTTAGTTAGTTTTCTATACCCTGTTATCAATTCAAAAATTATCATTATTAGGGTATAATTACCCACCATGTAATGCTAAAGTTGTTATCATCCTTTGTCTACCGATAAGTTCTCATGCTTGTGTAGTGACCTATTTACTGTTATATTCGTTATATCAACACAGTCATGTTTAATTTCCCTATATGTATACAATTTTATATCACATAGTAAATGATGAAATGATATAATTTTTTAACATATTATTATGGAATTATAAGAAGAAGAATTATAAGAAATAATCACCATTATCCACTAAGAATACTCTTTTATAGTATATTATACTAGAATAACTTCCACCTTATACACCTGAGAACTCATCTATAAGCTCTCAGCAGTATCAGCATTTCGTCATTCTTGAAATTGTAATCTAAAGGTAATAAGGGTATAGTTCCAATAACTCCTGAATAAGGTAAATCTCGAACATTACTCTATTTGTTTAATCGCTTGAATGTTATATAAACAAGTTATATCGATATAACATACAAAGTGGAACACATGTATAATAATGCACCGTGAGCAAGGTTAGCTTATTGTCGGTACGTCATCCATCTCAACATCGATATGAATGAATGTTATGGAATGATGTATCAACATCAATATATAAGGATGAGGAAGGAGCAGTATTTATAGTTTAGGATAGTGTTATCATAGGCAAACATTTTAGAATCATAATTGATGACTAGATAAGAGAAATTATGATTAGACAGTTCTGAATTAGTTCTATGTTATGAACCGTTGTTACATATGTAAGTGTCATTCCAATGAACCGATAAACTCTACGATGGTACAATTTGCATCTTACTACACCATCGGCAATCACAACCCCTCTAGAACCTGACACCTGGTAATCACGCGTTATTATATGGTTATTCCTTCGCCATAACCATCACAGATTATTATAAAATATTAAAAAAACATAGATTCACATGCCTCGCTTAACACTGCACCTAAAATTGCTTGGATTTACTGCATACTTCACCATACCAACTCAAATCACTCTCTTGAGCCACCTTGGTCTATTACCATTTTCAAGAGGGATAGAGTTTTAGGATCATCAAGTTCATGCATCTTGGTTTCGTGTTCAGATGCAAATGTCTTAATCTTTTCTGCCACTGTTGATATCTTGAGTTGTTCGTTCGTTTTATTTATTGCGGCGGCCGCTTCGCGGTTCCCGGTAAAAAAGTGCAGTATGTCATGATAGTTACATCTATGACTTATTTGTGTCACTCGACGTATTCTTACAAATTAGACTGACCATAATAGGGCAATGAATTGAATTGATAGGTCCAGAGCAAGTTCGCTGATTAACATTATGAAGAGTGGATATTGTACCATTTTCAAATCCGCATTTACAGACCAGACCGTAGCTATAAACAAAATCATAACTGAGCCAAATCTACCAGATATACAACCTGTTTATTATTCAAGAACAGCGAAACGTCAAAAGTGGTTCCATTTCCCGGCAAACAAATTGGAGTATCCTCGAGTAGTTATCTGAACGTAGCAACGAAACACGGGGGTGTCAGTGTGAAAGAATTACGATAGAGCGGTATTATCCGGCGATGATAACATTGTCCCAAAGACACGGAACACGTTTGTTGATACCATCTAGTCAAAGTCTCTACGTAGAAGGTCCTAGTCCCCCTATTTAAGATCCCGTGCATGTCGTAAATTCAAGGCGCGCTTCTCGAGACTCTCGCCTTCCCGCATTGCATGAATTTTATTTATGAATTGTGTTGGCCCCGGGCCAATAAAACATGGCTAGTTTTAGAGTGCAGAAGTTTCTACCGTTGGAAATCAATCTCAAGTTGAGAAGTCGACATCGATTCGTACTCCCTACTTCATCAAGACTTGCTCGAAACACATTGAAAATGCCCTGCTGTGATTTCTTATTTCTAATCTATTTATTTGATGAGTACTGAAACAGAACTGATTCTAGGAAAATATTGTTTTATGAATGTACTGGTTCATACAATATCAAGACATCTTTCATTTAGATGCATTCCTGGTAACATTAAACAATTGACATGGGAAGATTTATACAGTGTAGCGTACGGAAACTCAAACAATTCTTCAATGCTACAGAAGGTGAAAAATAACGTTGAGAAACGTCAATTCAGTTGTAGAAGATCTTCGGAAGATGCTGGTTCGGTGACATGAGTTTTGCCTTACAACTAAACCCATGGAAGGAAAATCCAGAGGTGAACGTAGAAGACATTCAATAGCACTTCTCTTTCCAATTTACCAACCTGAACACATTCAGGGCTAGGTTAACTATTTATCCTAAATTCATTGAATATATTGAATCAGTTTAGTACAATATTAATCAGTATAGTAGGTATCATAACCACTGGTAGAAATGAATAGAAATTTAAATTGAATCGCTCGTTTCAAATAGATATAATTTTTAACACGAAACAGCTTTACATTGGTAGACGCACGTTCTGTGTAAAACCTGCACAATGTGGCATCCTCTTTATTATATGATTGCCAATAATTCCTATCTCTTCTTTGCCTCTGAAACATTTCAAGTCGTTGTAGTTGTTATAACGAATGTTAGCGTGTCTTTGATCGAAGCTAACACATATAATAATACCTTCAACATGATTTAGGATTATTTTGATTAATAACTTTAATTTGAAAAATTGTTCAAATTCCTCCCACTTTGAATTTTAAAATAATTCCGATAGTAGAAAATTATTATCCAATTACTATTTTTACAAAACTGCATACCTAAGGCAGGTTATATAAGAAACTGTGGATGTTTAAATAATTATTTATTTTATACACGAGAGGGAAAACTATAATGTTCGAAGAACATCATGTGAGTCAGCAGTGGAATGTAAGGAGAGGAGATATATTTTATCTAGTATTTTTCTTGAGGGTTTGGAGCATATGGATATAGGGAAAGACCTCACTAGGTGAAAAAGCTCAACAATTTCGCTGTTTGATAAGAAAATGAAGTTTGGTAGAAAGAAGTTCGGCAGGTCTCGAATTAGACAGTGAAGTGGTGACTAAATTGAGCTCATCTAAACCGACCAACTGAAAACTCCCGTGGTGGAAGCGCAGACGAGATCTCTGATGAACACCGATCATGAAAATATCTATCAGAAAAGGGAGAGATCTCCCACCTTTCTACTATGTTCTATAGAGGTCAATGAACTCGTTAGTGTGACATCATCAATCAAACGAATAGCTCTCTTCTGAATATAATCCAATAGCTCCAGCGTAAGTGTGGAAGCCGAACTCCAAACATGTAGAGAGTACTCCAGGATAGGTAAGATCTGTGCTTTGTAGATCATGAGGAGTTGCACATTGAACGGTTTTCGAGAAAAAAAATTAAATCAACTTCATTGCATATCCAAATATCGGTATATAATTTGAAACTCTTCACCTGATGATTCCTGAAATTTCTTATGAAAAAAGTTTGCCTAAGCATATTATCATGTCCTGAAGTGCCGATATGTAAATACGCTCATTAGAACATTGCCAAATGCCAATACAAAAAGAGATCACAAGTAAGCTAACGATCTACAAAACTATTTATTAAAAGTAACATAACTTCTAAATATAATGTTGAAAATGACGGCTATTAGCCCTAATGCAAACTGCTACTCTTCGCCTCAATGACTGCCTAATTAGCTCAGAAACACCGGACCTGTTACGAATAGTGTTACAGGAGTTAATTATCTGATTCCGCAAAGAAAACGAATCCAAAGGATTCGGATCTGGGCATTGAGGTGGCCAAAACTGTGGACCTGCCCTCCCAATCCAGCGATTCGGAAATGCATTATTGAGGTACTCTCAAGCAATTACATCAAAATGTGAAGGGGCTCCATCGTGCATCAACTAGAAGGAACGTCTCATTAGTAAAGGTAAATCTTCCAGGAGTTCGGGTAGTAGTAGGATGTAAAGTAGTTCTTGACACGGAATTGAAAACCAAGTTTTTGTGAAGCGGTTTGCGTAATGAACATCACATGATCTCCCTATGAGAGGGTGCTGTTGGTGGTGATGCCAAGCATTTGTAAGGGTTACAATTTACGCTTACTGAAGGATAAACTAAAGCTCTATTTTATCACTTGGTTGCCGACAGCTACAGTGAAGATGGTCGTAGGTTATATTTTAGATGTTAAAAAATCGGGCGCCAGAGTATTTTAACCAATGAATTAAGTATATAACTAGGGGGTGCAAATACTTGAGTCCACAGGTTAAATTACCCTGAAAGAAAAGAAAATAAAATACCTGTACCCAGAATGATTGAAATTTACTTTGAAATACTAATATTGATATAATTTATGACAGGACTTATATTTAATGAGATTCCACCGTAGATTCAAGCAATCCTCAACACACTTCTTGTTGAATTTTCCACAACATAAACAAAAAAGAAGAGGAAGAAAAAGAACCCTGAAATCACGATATGTTCAAACCTCTATTGTTCTATTGTCGTCAGAAGACAGACATGAACAAAATACATAACAATTGTTGAACAAATTAGGATTAGCCTAAGTCCTGTCAGATACCACCTATGAAGGCAAATTAATTCCTGAAGATAGTGGATAAATCAAATGGAATTACAAGATAGTTACCTCTATCACGACAGGGTTTTCCTTCAAATAAGACAACTTTATTTCCGTTCACAACCAGTCACGTCGTAACTAGGTTAAGATTCCCTAAGGTACATTAATTACCCAATTAATTCCAAATATTCCAATCCAAATTGGTAATTGATGTCTTTGTTTTCAACGGAAGACTATTCCCAGAATTTGGTTCCAAACAACAAGCTTGATATCACCTCCCTGTTGAAAATAACCTAGCGACGCACTTCTCACTTGAACGTTTGACCAGAAGTGTCGCCATTTTCTCGCCTTTCCGGCTTTCTCGTTTTCTCACAGAACACCCTCGAGATAGAAACGGATCTGACACCGAACAACCATGACCCTCAGAATATACGATCCATGACTCTTAGAATATACGGTCCAAGACTCTTAGAATATACGGTCTAGCATCGCTGACGTCACAGGAGTTAACCGATTGTACTACAGCGGCCATTTCCAAGCCGTTAAGTGGAATTTACACGTTACAAATTGTTATGGAAGACTTAATAGGAATAGTTGTACCTGACATCATCATATTAGGGACAGTGGGATCCGCATTCCTGGAGAAGATACAGCTTGGAATTTGGTTGGATTGAGCTATACTAGATTATCAGATCCCCATTTAAGAATATTAGCCAGATCACCATTAATTGCGTCAACTTGTCCCTGTCTCGCTCATCTGGCTTTGATGGATGGTATAGGAGCTCTAGATTGGAAAGCGGTATGAAGTGTACCATCATCTGTGGACTGAACAGGTGATCACTCCCAGCAGCAGATCGTTCATATGGAGCAGAGAGAAAGTTGGTGCCGAGAAAGATCCATGTAGAACACCAGCGTTGATAGCCATTGTATCGGAGGATATTCCGTTGACCACCACATGGAGTGATCTATCTGAGATAAAACTCGATAGTAAACGACAAAGTTGAGACCTTTGGTGCTAGAGTCAGTCAAATGCATTGGAGATATCCTATGACACAGCTATAGATTCCGCATAGATTTCTGACATACATGTGCAAGCTGGTCTCCTGTTGATCTCAGCTGACGAAAGCCATATTGCCGATCTTTCACAATTTCGTAGCTCTCTATGTATTTGATGATTTCGATGATGATTGCTTTCTCCATCACTTTAGAGATCACAGATAATAGTGCAATAGGTCTATAATTATTAGGAAGGGTCTTCTCCCCTTTTTTTGGAATCGGTTGCATTATAGTTGTCTCCCAGCTGGAAGGAAACACACCAAATTTATATGAAAGGGTGAACAACCTGCAGAAACCTGGTGCTGATTCAGGCACACATTCCTTGAGAACGACAGGTGAAATCCCATCTGGTCCCATAGACTTTTTGGTATTGAGATCACGCAGAATGCGCGTAATTGAGCGTTGAAGAAAGACAATTTCAGGCATCATACGTAACATTGTTGTTTCTAGATACATTTTGCATTCGTATTTTAGAGGTATAAATACATAATTTAAACTTTTCATTTAGTTATTCATATTTTAGTCTCTCCTGTAAAATTGATTTTTTTTATTTTATGTCATTTCAATAGAAATTCTTATTTGTCGCATCGGAATAGATATTTTCTATGTCAGGTTTAGTTACATTCCTCATCAGATTTTCATTATATTACTTATTTGATCCTATCAACAGGACATTCTCCTCATAGATTAAGAGAAACCATAGCAACACCAATATATAAATAAGGGAGCAAAAACAAACTTTCAAACTACAGATCAACTAAATCGACTAATTCAAACCTTACAAAAGTATTGGAATGAATTACCATAAAAAATATTGTAAATTTTAGCTTAAAACCAATTACTATCAGCTAATCAATTTTTTCTTGAGTAAATATATTCATGGAAAATGCCATCATCCTATTTACTCAAGATCAATATACAGCTTGAATTAGAGAGGACAATGTCCTACAAAATCCTTTTTGATTTAGCAAATACCTATTGTAACACAGCAAATCATAAGCTATCATTAGACAAATTGTACAACATGGATGTAACAAATTAACTATAAGAGAGTTCACACTGTTGATACACTGTAACACCATAATAATAAGAGGTATTCGCAATGATCAATTCAACTTAAGAGCCAGAAATTAGAAGGGAAACTAAATTTCTTTCGGAGTAATATAATTCAAAATTAAATCATGAACCTAAAACAACAAAACCGGGAATGTCAAACACAAGACATAATTTTCCTAGTAATATTGTAAGAACCTGAATGCCATAAAATTTACATAGTATGCAAATTTCTTGATAATCATAAGTGAAGTGAGGCAAATATGAAGAAAAAGAAGTAGTAAATATGATGATATATATGAAAAAAATTTAGTTGAAATATAAAAAAAAATTTTTAATATGAAATTATTTAAAAATTAATATTTTAAATTTCACAATCAATTGCTTTCAATGGAGTAGTTTGAAATAGGACAAAACATAGTTCAATATTTTGTTATTTAAAAATATATGTACCAAAACAATTTTTAAATGATAAATTTAATTATTGAAACAATAAACAATTAAGTATTTCTCGAAAATCTCTAACAAAAAATTTCGCCTCCTATCAGTATACATACGTTTAAATGCAGAAAAAGCTTCTCTCTAGGTCAACAGACGTAGCCCCTAGCGCTTTTAAATGTGACAAAATTTCTGGTTCCAATGTAAATGTTTCATCTAAATCTCCAATTAAAGCATTGGCTGCTTGTAAAAGAAATTTGTAGCCATGGTTCTTATCAATTACTGCTTTCAATTTTTCATATATTTGGTTTTCAATATGTCCCGGAACATTTTTGCATTTTTGCTCAAATTCTTTCATTAAATTTACCGTCTCTATCAAAGATAATTTGGATGACTCTAATTGGATAATAGTGTTTGAAATGAAATTGTAATTGGTTTTTATAAATGAAACTTGTTGACATAAAATGTAATTGGTCAGCAATTTTTTGGCTTGTAAGAGAGGCTGAGAACAATCATCTTCAAATTCTTGTATAATAGTTTTTATTTGCGTAAAGTTTTAGGCATAAAAAGGAGCAGCCTCTAACCACGTTCCCCAAATGTGTTAAAACGGGTTGAGGTGGAAGAGGAAGATTAGGTAAATGCTCTCTATAAAATTGAATTCTAAGTGGAGCTTTAACCCTATTTAATGCAAGGGCCAAACAAGTAGTATGAATTAATTGCGGATACAATTTTTTAAACTTTTGGCCTGTCTTGATCATATAAGGTGCTGCATCTGATAAGAGAGGTATAAACTTTTCATTAGGAATACCCTCAGGAAGAAAAAAAGTTTGTTAAAGTGTCTCGTATAAATCTAGTAACAGTTAAGGCATTTGTTTGAGGAAGTTCTTTGCAAGCAATTAAGTATGATTTTGTGAAATTTTCATTCTCAAGAGCCCCAATCATCAAATGGGCAATGTAACGTCCTGAGGCATCTGTCGTTTCATCTACGCGTATAAAAAAATAATTTGGCAACAAATAAATGGACCCCAACGGTAATAAATCTTAGTACCGACTTTCGGATTAAGTGAATAATTTAAACATCAACAATATTATTGGGATTTACCAGTAATTGTCCTTTTCTTAAAATGATACCTGCTACATGCAAAACCAGTGAAGCAACACAAATTGAGAGCTTTTAAATTTACTTTCCTCGCAAGAATAATAAAATGTTTTGGTTAAATTGTATAGGAAGGAATTATTTTGTAAAATTGTTACAGATATGCTAAAAATTAAAAAATAGTTAAAAAGATGAAAAATTCAGAAAAATTTCATATAATATGAAAAATATGCCAAATATGGAAATTTCATAAAATCCTCATTTTAATCATAAGCTTTAAGCTTAGTGCACAATTGTTACCCTTGTCTTATGTCAGTTGATCTGTCCCCAAAAATGGATTTCTTTATCTCAAAATTATGCACCAGTTTTGCGCATACTTCATATTGACACCTTCCTTAAAAGTTTCTAGTTGCGAAGTCTGAAAGTTATGCGAAATTTTCGCATGTATAATAAATATGCAACTTTCAGAACGTTAATTGGGCATGATATTGTCAGTTCTCTTTGAGACTTAAATATTTCATTAAACTTCCAAACTGAGTTCCGCAAATATAATCAAAACCTTTGAAACTTTTGATACTCCTAATTGCGTATTTTCATTCTCTCTTAGTGCAAGAT
Source organism: Endomychus coccineus (assembly GCA_958510875.1). NCBI lineage: Eukaryota > Metazoa > Arthropoda > Insecta > Coleoptera > Endomychidae > Endomychus > Endomychus coccineus. Next base: position 158,513,983 of record OY294068.1, read on the forward strand.
GAGGAAGCTATTGAACAATAGGAAACCTGTTGTATACATTTGTAAAACTGCACCACTAATTGACTTGCTAACATTCAGATGGATTCTTGGAGGTACAAACTTCGCGAGGCGAAATTGAATGATGAAATATCAAGGAATTCGTTATTTCACGTACAGTTCTAGTTCAGAATGAAGTGCATTTAATCATCGTTTTATGCATAATAGATGTTGACAGTCGCCTATTTCGATCCAGAATAGCAAAAAACCAGGGAAATTCGCGGAAAACTCTGGAAAACCGGAAAAGAAAATCTTTCGATATCATCGAAATTATCGTGTGATAGGTCACTATAGAATTATTTTTGGTCGCTGATAATTAAAAAGTTCAAAAATATAATTTTCCGGAAGAACGCGGAATATTTTTCATTAAATTCTCCTTTTTTTTAATGGAATTTGTTTTTGAGTGTTGTGTTGAGTAACGTTTATGTTTTCGATGTCTGCTAAATTACAAAAATTGAAAGTAATGTGAAAAAAATTATTATTTGAAAAGGCCGGAAAAATAAAAAACATTACAAGGAAAAACACTCTAACGTCATCGAAATCATCGTGTGATAAGTCACTATAGGGGTTTTTTTGGTCGCTGATTACGTTCGCAGGCCCGCGCAAATACAACCTGTTTTTTGTGTGCACGACTATTTTTATTCAACCTGAATTAGAATATATTTTTCTTCATCAAATAAAATGGGGCAGGTATGCTGGAGGAACCAGTGCCAACTACGTTCCTGAGTATACTATGAACCTTTTTTTTGAACACGTGAAGAAATTATTTTTTCTGGGACAATACTTTTAAATTTTGTATGAGTGTACTCATAGAGATCAATGAAACAGATGATGAATATTATGAGAATGTTAAATTATGGATAATTTATGAATATGTATGTTTAAAATTACTTAAAGAATTTATTTAAAAAAAAATCTTATCTTTATCAGTACGGATCTTTTAAAAAAATGACACATTATATTGCAATATTGCAAACTTCAAATAAACAGTACGAATTAAAAAAAATGCTTGTATTTTTCATATTTCCCTCCATTTCTAACATAATCCTAATGTTATTTTCAAATGTTTTTGATGTCAAATTTCTTATCAGCGATCAAAAAGAGAGTATAGTGACTTATCACCCGGTAAATTCGATGATTTTAGAGTGTTCTTCCTTGTAATTTTCTTTGATTTTTCCGTAATTTTTAAATAATTATTTTTTTGGCATTACTTTTAATTTTTGTATAATTTAACACGAATCATCGAAAATGTAAAAGTAAATCAACACGACCATCAAAAAATTTCATCAAAAAAAAGGAGATTTCGTAATGAAATTTTTAACATTTTTCCAGAAAATGATATTTTTGAACTTTTTAATCAGCAAATGCGTAATTAGCGACCAAAAAACCTCTATAGTGACCTATCACACGACAATTTCGATGACATGGAAAGATTTTCTTTTCCGATTTTCCACAGTTTTTCGCAAATTTCTCTGGTTTCTTGCTACTCTGGATCAAAATACGCGACTGTCAACATCTATTATGCATAAACCGATGGTTACGTGCAAAAAGAGAAAATTTGCGTAAACATTTTCCGATTATCTGTTCACTAAATGCATTTTCAGAGGGAATGTTCCCGAATTCATGTTCAGCGACCCAAAAAACCTCCTAAAACTCATTTTGCAGACTTAATTTTCATTTTTTGATAAATTAAAAATTATCTTAAAAATGGGGTTGAGAATATGGTCAATTTATCATATAGGGGTGAATTGAGGAAAGTTGAAGAGCCGCCCCAGTAGTCCTTCATGGTCTATAGAACATCATGCAGAAACAATTTTTTACAGACTGGACTTTAAGCATTTACCGTTTTGGAGAAAACCGTCTTTATTAGCCGTTACCATACCAAACTAGTATTCAATTCCCAATAAATTCGTGAGAAATATAAGTAAGTATACAATCGATTCATTCATTTTAAATTAAATTTTCCGAATGATGTATTCACTTATTACGGAGTGAGTTGGTCTTGAGAAATGTAGTGAATATGATAAATATTCATTAATATGGTTTTGAGACCTGGAGTGAATACGATAAGATATTCACTCATTCTGAATTGGGCCGGTTTTGAGGCCTGGAGTGAATATAATAAATCATTCATTTATTACGAACTAAATTGATTTGAGACCAGGAGTAAATATAATGAATCATTCACTCATTACGAACTGGGTTGGCTTTGAGACCTGGAATAAACAGAGTCGGTGACTTGAATTTGACTTATTTATGTTTAGATCTTATGTTTTTTTAATAACAATCTGAAGCCAATTATGAATTCGAATTGCAATGGTGTAGATTGTTCATATTTGATAATTTATCATTTTATTTGAAGAATTATTGTTTGTCTGAAAGTTACATTTGGGTTGTTCAATCATTAGTTCAAAACAAATATAAATAAATATTTCTCGTATGTTATCCGCCGATTTTGAAATATGATCGTGCTGACGATTATCCGCTGTTTGATTCTGTATTGTAGAAAGCAGTTTGGAATAATTTTGAATAACATATTCCCTCATCGACAGACCTACCCCGAAGACCTGATTAACATTTTCTAAATTTCTATTTCTGGAGATATAGATCGATAGAGAATTCACATCTTCGGTAAAAAAATGGTATTCATTTCTGGACACGTCAAATTATAAAAATGTTTCTATTATCTATAATAATAATAATAATAATAATAATATTGTTTATTCTCTAAATATCGATATACAATATATAAGGCAATCTTTATAATGAAGATAAGACGTTTCTTACAGATAAACATGGGCAATCCCACTAACACCGAAGTTGTGCGTGGGTACTATTCCTGGTAAGACATGATCTGCACATATATGTATATATATATTTTTTTTGTTTTTTTGGCCCTCTTTCCGTTATTACGTTAACATATTCAATTAGTGGCTAAGGCGCTTAAAAACTATCTTATTAACTAATCTAACCTAGTCATATAAAGTTATAAAGTATGATGGTAGACAATGAGTAGACAATATAGTATTACGCTTTGATTATTCGCTATTATTTGTGATTATATTATGAACAAAATCCCTATTCAGGTCTAGCAAATACCTTTTGAAAATTCTTTTCACAATGTTTACATTATTTAATTTCCGTATATACATCTTATATATTTCAGGTAGATAGTTGAATATTTTACTGCTGAGGTAATTATATGTGTGTTGTCCAATGTTTTTTTTTGTTACAGTGACTTGTACGTTGCCCTTAGATTTATTCCGGGTGTTGTATTTATGATCGAGATTTCGAAGGATTTTTTTATTTTTGTAAATAAATAATATAATGTTATACATGTAAGTTGTCTTATATCGAGTACTAGTGAATCCCTGAAAATAGAGTTTGATGGATAATCTCTTTTTTGTAATACATTATTCTGAGTATTTTTTTTGCAATACTTCCATTTTTTTTATGCGAGTGTCAAGTAAACCACCCCAACTGAGAATGGCATATTGCAGGCTACATTGTACTAAGGCTTGGTAAATCGTTTTAAGGTGAGTTGTATCGAGGATTGATCTTAGATATTTGAATTTATATAACATATACCTTAGAGTTTTCGAAACGTTGCTAACATGTATATCCCATCTAAGGTGGGGATCTATCGTGATACCTAGATATTTGATGTGGCTTACTCTGGTAATTTTCATGATTTTTCCGTGATTGTTAATCTTTAATTCATCAAAATTCGGCAACTGGTTTCCGTATTGTTAGTGATTTGTGATCAAACCAGTCTTTAAGTATGTTAATTTGATCCTCCCCTGTTGATTTCAGTTTTTCCCAGTTTTCGGCTGTAAAGAGTATGGCCGTGTCATCAGCAAAGCTAATGATAAAACCACCACACGTCAGGGTAAGTAAGCTGTTTATATATAAGGAAAATAGCAGAGGACCAATTACGGTACCTTGTGGTATCCCAAAACTAATTTCTGCTTCTGTGCTGAGCACATTGTTAATTTTTACAGCCTGCTTTCTGCCAGTCAGGTAGCTTTTTAATAGCTCTTGAGAATTACCTCTTATACCTGCGCAACTTAGTGTCTCCAATAACTGAGTGTGGTCAACAGTATCGAAGGCCTTCGCTAGGTCTAGGAATACACATATTGCTGACAACCTATTGTCTATGTGTTTATATATTACGCTTGTGAGAGCAGCTATCGCGTCGTTTGTTGATAAACCTTTTCCTGAATCCGTATTGCTTGTTAGATATCAGATTGTATCTGTCAATGAATGTCATCAATCTGGATTTGAGTATTCTCTCAAATATTTTGTTGAAGTTTGTCAACAACGAGATTGGTCTGTAATTATTGACTATTTCAGGATCTCCTTTTTTCAGAATAGGTGTGACAATGGATTTCTTGAACGAATTCGGATATTGGCATGTTTGGAATATATTATTTATCAGAAAAGTTAATAGGGGTGTTGTTTCTTCAGATATTTCCTTGAGATGCTCAGCTCTGATACCGTCAAATCCAGGGGATTTTCTGTATTTGAGAGAATGAATTACATCGGAAATTTCTTTTTCATTTACTGGGTTGAGAAAGAACGAGGTCACGTTGGTAGGTTCTTTGGGAATTGTAGTGGGAGGCTTCATTATTTTCTCAGCGTAATTTTTTCCTATATTCGCAAAGAATTTATTGAATAAGTTTGCCTTTTTTAAGTCGTCTTTTGTTTTTGTTCCGTCCTCACATAATATTTCTCTTATTGAGGTATCTTTCTCAGGGGTGTTTATCTCATTCACGATTTTCCAAAGTTGTTTTGAACTATTTTCACTATTTTTAATTTTATTTTGGTAATATTTTTGTTTAGTAATCCTTATCAGTCTATTTGTATGAGCTCTGTAATCTAGATAGTTGGTTTTTTTCAGTATATTTCGAGGGTCTTCTTTGTACTCACGATATAATACGTTTTTATGATTTATGGATATCACAAGCCCCTCAGTGATCCGTTTTTTTCTTTTGTGATCAATGTTTCTCAATTTTACCGTATTTGTATTATGTTTTATCATGCCACTTCCGGTTTTTTCAGATTATTATAATATAATGACCAATTATGTTCTCTGATGTTTTGTCTGAGAGATTCGTAATTTATATAACTTTTTGTTTTGCTATTTTTGTTTGATTGTATTTCTTGTTCAAATGGGATTCCTAGTATGGTGCATTTGTGATCTGTTATTCCTGTTTCAAAAATTGCCGAGATGCATGTGTCATGTACATATTTTCGTGTTTTTAAGAATATATGATCAATGCATGTTCTCAATTCGCCCTGTACCCTAGTACATTTATTGATCATGGATATGAAATTATATGATTCAATTCTTATAAAGAATATCTACCTACTGTATTTATGTTTGATAAGATATGTCTAGTCCGCACATACACACCATACATGTATGTCAACCCATTCTACGTTTTGGTGATGCAGTTTTAGAGCATGAGATTGTGAAAAGTGGTGTGCCTCAGGGCTCATTCTCAGAACCTCTACTTTTTACAGTTTATTCAAGTGACTTATATTACTACTTGCTACCCGAAAAAAGTGAGTAAATTGCCGATGACAGCTCGATAATCTGTGGCGATGGGAACCTTAGTAGTCTGATCACCACCCGGTCGATAGCGGAGGATTGGTTCACTCAAAACAATCTAAAACTTAATATGGACGAGAATCAAGAACTGATTTTCCCCTCAAATAACAGAGTAACCACCGGAAAGAGTGCTAAACTTTTGGATATAATACTTGACGATCGACTGACCTGTCGCCAGCATTTAGTCATATTGAGTGAATTATAATCTACTATCTTTGTTATAAGGAGGTTGAGATCTGTCGTCGGGTTGGAGGCGCTGTTAACGGTATATTAATCATTGTTCCATTCCCATTTGTCATATGGTGTGCAGATGTGGAGGGATTCGTCGGGCGCTTTCAGGTGTTCAGATTGCAGAAGAAGGCTGTCCGTTTGATAGTGAGCTCTGAATACCGGTATAGCTGCAGGCCAAATTTTGTGAATTTGAAAGTTATGCACCTACCAACACTGTTCATCCTCTGTCAACTTTTTGAGATTCATGGAAACATGTCAGAGTATAGTTTGAATCCGTGCTTTCATGAGTATAGTACCACAGCATCGAATTTGGTGAGAGCTACTCGTTACAGATTGGATAGATCTGTTAGGAGTTCGTTAAATATTTCTCTATATTATGCGCTTGCTGAGACTGCCAGGAATTTCAAATTCGCAAAATTTAAACATAGATTGAGATCTTACATGTAGCTTAAGGCATTTTAGCTCTATCATCCGCTCATATTGATATTAGAATTGTAACTGCTGCATAGTTAGTTAACATTGACTGTTATGTGATTTTTTTCTTTTTTTTTGCTGTACTCGTACCTTTCATTGTATTTCTGATTTGTTGTTCTGTATTTTTCATTGTTTGTAAGCTAGCACTCGTCTTATCGTAGCATTCGTAGCTTATGTATGACTTGCTACAATTATTATGTAACGTAACATAATGTTGACGAATAAACATCTATCTATGGTCTAGAAAATATTCCACTGTGTAAAATGCACTGTACATTAGTATCCGCCTCATCCGAGTTTTGAACAACTCATTATTCATCTGCCTTATTGAGGATGGGAGCGCATTGTATATGTCACATCCAGCATAAACAGGAGATCGCTTGTGTTGTGTGTGTGCATAACTTTCTCCAGCCTGATTTTATATATGCCCCTGGTACTGTGGTGAATATATGCTGTTTTATTTGTTTTCATGCTTGTGAAAATATAGTAGTAACTTATAGATATAGATTGTTGAAAACGTTAAGATTCGGACTTCAGCCTCAAGGGTCTTTTCTGTAACACAAATGCTCTTTAGTCGACAGTGGCCTTGCCACAGAGCGTGATACCATATCCTAGTACCGAGTAAGCTAAGCGGAATTGATTTGGTTTTGCTAATAAAGCCTACTATTATCTAACGACAATTCAAGATATTTGGTGTCGTAAGGATTTCAAAGTTGCCTATTCACAAGAACAAGTATGATCATGTTTTGAACCTATCCGTGAATTCGACGATAGTTGTTTTCTTGATATTCACAGCCAGAAGATTGCTGTTGCACCATGCAATGAGCTGTGGTACAAAATCACAAATCTGGACTTTAATTTGACAGCAATCCGCGCTTGTTAATACGATCACACAGTTATCTGCATATTATGTAAATACTTTGCAGCCTGTTAGATAATCCCGGAAATCATTAATATACAATATAAACAGTAAGGTTCCGAGTGCTTGGCTCTGTGGTGTTTTCAATTCATTTTCAAAATGTATAGAATAATTTTCTACGGTTTTAACCACCATTTGCCTGTTCGTAACTTATGACCTCAACCAGCTATTCAATGATCCTCTAGACCGATCTTTTCTAACTTGAGGAATGGGAACTCCGGATTGAAGGTATCAAAATCCTGTGTCAGGTTAAAGAAGATGCCCAAAGTCTTTTGACACGCATCCATCTTGTCATTACCGTACTGGACAAACTCACATGAAGCAGTCAATGTATACAACATTTTTGCTTACAGCTTCATCATCAGAGGACTTATTACGTCTAAAACTGGATTACTCAAAACTAATTGTATCAACACTAAGCGTCCTTATAGCACAAATCTCAATTAAAATGCCCACGTCGCCGAAACGAACAGGAACACGAATAACCGAAATTGTAATAATATATCAAGAATCAACTATTAAGCTAAGTACTTTTAATAAATGCGAGCTCATGTCAACAAAGTATATGAACGACCAACGGGAACATTAGGTTCAAATATTCACTTTCAAACCAGATGCTAAGATTTACGAGCTAATAAAAAAAGGTCTGTTACTGGAAATATACTTTTGACATTCCACCTAAAATATAATTTCAACATTATAAAGACGCATGTAGGAATTTACCAGAGTTTTAATTAATTAAGTTATTATAAATCTGACTTAGTGTCTGAATATCTGTCCTATGATTTACAGATTTGGAGTCACGTTTTATGTGAATCATTTCCAGAATAGATATTTTGTAATAATTGATTTCCTTAGTTGAAATATTAACATTTTTGTAATCAAATTGATGGTTACAATCAAAGTAGTGTTTAACAAGGGCGGTGGAATTTTCCAAGTTTCTGTTTCTTGTGCTATACTTATGACCATACATTCTTTTTTGTAAATACTGTTTAGAGATTCCAGTATAAGTCCCATCGCAATCTAAACAATTTAATTTGTATACCGTGTGGGTTTGTTTATCTTTAGGTATTAAAGGTTTTAGATTTGTGAAATATTTTCCAACACAGTTAGTAGGCTTATACGCGACATGTATATCATACTCTTTCAAACATTTCTTAATTGAGGTCTCCGGAATGTATGGTAATGTTATAGAATTTTCTGTATTACCTTTTATGTTATTTATATATGAAGATTCATTATAGATTTTGTTTGTTCTTTCTTTAATGATAGGATTGGAAAATGTTTTTGGGTAACCATTCATTTCCAGTGTATCACAAACAATTTTTAAATTTTTGGGACGGTCCTTTGCGTGGTTCAATTCAACCGGGCGATCTGTAAGGCTGTTTATAACACTTCTTTTATAACATGTTGGTGCAACGGAATTGAAATGAAAATAACGTTGAGACCAAACTTCTTCAGTAGACGATGAAGTTTTTATTTTTCCATCTGCATCATGCCTAATGTTCATATCTAGGGAAATTTTGTTTTTGTTCACGGTTCGCAGTTAAATTGTCCCACGCAGAGGACCTTCAGTTAGTTTTAAGTTATCCAGTTTTAGACATAATAAGTCTTCTGATGATGGTCGTGAGACCGAAACGTACGTAAAGATGGGAAAATATAAAATATAAGTGTTGATGTGACCTATTTCCCGAGAATTTTATATATAATAATATTTGTCAACATAGAAAGATAAAAGGCTAGATCGACGGCACAGCTTTCTATCAAACTCACCTCGATTCCATCATAACTTACCGAAATTGTATTTTTCAAATTTCAAATAATGGCGTATTCACTCTCGATAACTGGCTGGAAATACATAGAGGCTATGTAATGATTGAAATGTCGTATATCCATTTATTTCAGCAACAAAGTGTTGTTGAAACTTTTGTTCTGCGCTATTCACAAAATGATGGCCAAAATAATTTGCAACAGACTTGTTATCACTAATTTGATTCTAATGCAGTAATTTTTTTGGATGATTTTGTTCCATATCACTATGGCCACTGTTGCTAATTCCAATAACTTGTGACAGAAAATAGTGCGGCAAAAGATATAAAGCATAACTATTCGACATTTTTCGCAGTTTGAAAACTTTTTGAACAAAAATTAAATGGAGGACATTCCAACAATCAAATTTGGAATGAAGATTTTGTTTTTATTATTAGTTTCAGGTTTTAATCCGTTCAGTTTTATTTGTTATTCCATTTTGTGTGTTTATACGCTGATTTCATTTGAATTTGTTATGAGAACGATAGTAAACTATTTGTAATAATAATGTATGTTTTATCTTTATCAAATCCTATAAGCCCAGTTTTCTCTAGAATGGTGGACTTTTGCGACATGCATTATAACTTTTTTCGGGCAAATCGACTGTAGTTTCTAAATAAGGAATCATTTTTCAAAAATCACTACCCTTAAAAATCTGATGAATAAGATAGTGCATCAAGCGCTCAGAACGACTTGTATATTCAACGCAAAATTTGAGTACAGTAATTATCGTTTTCAGCCCTATAACTTCTTAAGGAACGAAAATCGTACTGATGTTAGTTGACTTAAATTACCTTATTTATCTACAAAGGAGCTTTACTTGAAGTATTGCTCATACTTCATTGTATAACCTGTATATCTTACAAAATAAATAAAATTGTGAACTCAACCCAGAGTAACGAAAGTTGAAAGTTACCTGGGTTCATGAATTTTGGCGACAAATAACTTTACCACATGCTTCGGTCATTTATACCATCATCAGCGACTATTGACAGGAATAGGTTGAACTTGTCATTTCAAATTATAACGTTATTTACCTTGAACTCTATCTGCTCTCGAACCAGCAGGAGCTACTGTTCCACGGCTTTCTAACACGGAAGCGCGCTGAGGTCGTTCGCCCTCCACACTCTCTTCGTTACTCCGCCAGTATACTGTTGCAATGGTGGCCAAACACTTGAGCTTCATATCACCTCGCTTGAAATGCTTGTGACGTACCGTGAACTCGAGACCTAACATCGAAGTTTCCAAGCCCTCTCTGCCGGTAATGATGATCTCTGGGCCACGCAGGGAAGCCGGATCTGCAGGTTCGCCGTTAATGAACCAGTTGAGTTGGGCGGCAGGTTTCGAACGACCGGAAGTGCAGTTCACTCGCACCGTGTCGCCTACTTGATAGCGAGGACGCCCGCCGGATATTCTTGGCCCCTCTTCGGGTAGAGCTGCAACAGATATTCAGGATTGGTCACTAGCATCATAATGAGATTTAAATCACCCACCAGACACTTGATGAATATATGTCATGATGCATTTATTATAAACCTATGATTACCACCGATTGGTATTTACGTATACAAATAAATGAAATTCCTTCATGGGAATTGATTGAAATCGTTCTAATTTAGATAAGAATGTTTGATTGGGGCAGCAATTTTGAAAGGTTCAAGATAGCAACAAGACAATATAACAGAAATAACAGTTTATAGTGAACTTTATTTGATCACATTTATTGAATAATTCAAAAAATCGATGGTGTAAGCCATTACTCTATAGTAATTTGTGATTATGATTGAATGAAAGAACAATCACTTTGTTTTATACCCCTTTAAATAATAATGTTAAAATGCTACTATAGATGATAATGGCACGTCGGTGTTGAAACTATAGTAATATTTTTATGTTATTATTTAAAGTGGTATAATTGTAATTGTTCTTCCATTCAATGAATATATCAATATTGTAATGTTTAATTCTTCTCACAATCCATTCCTTGTAGATTCGTATTACCAAGTTTTCAGGTCAATTATTACACCCATACACAGGTATATAAAAAGCATGGCTGTGATGAAGAAAAATGTTTCAAAATTGGTTGAAACGATTTCAAAATATTGTAAATTGGAAATTTTTCGTAATATTTTTTTCTTAATTTACTTACATTCAATATTTGTAATTATTCATAATCATATGGCCTCTTTTCCTAATAATAGTAAAGTTCCTTGACCCAGTATGAATTTATATAAAAATTCTCGGGAAATAGGTCACATTAACACTCTGTTTTAAATTTACGTAAAGACGAAAATTCAAAACAGAGTGTTAATGTGACCTATTTCCCGAAAATTTTTATATAAATTTCCAGATAATTAAAGTTCACATCTAGTTTCATTTTTGATTTATATAATACGTGTTTAACATTCCACTTTTTTTTACATACCAATCAAAATGTGATTCTTGTAATGCTGAAAGGGTGAATTTATAGAAAATTGGAAATTCGCTTGAAAGAGCACATAATATGCTGCATGAATTTCGAAGCTTCTCTCACTTTGCTAACCATCTTTTAGAAAATAATCACAAATTTAACCCTGAAACAAATTTTAGAATTTCACGTACAGCTACCAAATGATTATACCTTAACAATTTGGAACTTTTAGAAATACATAAATCATTCAAAAACAACGAATTAATAACACTGAATACACAAATCGCTTTGAATTATAACCCATTTTTTTCACCAATAATCTAATTTAAAGTTTATAGCAATATTTAATATTATAATCATTTTGCCATTTTAACTATTTATTCTACTGAAAGTCCAAAGTACTCAAAATCATGTGGTTTCATCACTTTACCACAAGATGTCATTAATCCCTTATAATTGCATAAGCATCAAACTTGCGAAACACATCCAAATTTTTCCATAAGTTTTTCAATAATTTTTCACACATTCCTCACTACTACAATAACTACTTTGTAGCTTCCTGAATTTCGCCTGTTGAACATGTATTATGTAAATCAAGAATGAAATTTTACATATAAACTTTAATTATCTGGAAATGAAGCCATAGTATACATTCAAAGTTGTTCAAAGTTGGTGCCAAGACAGATTCCTGTGGAATACCAGGGTCGATAAATATTGTATCGGAGTATACTACGTCAACTACCACATGGAGTGATCTACCTGAGAGAAAACTCGATAGTTAGCGACAAAGTTGAGGCGGCAAACCTCAATATCCTAGAATACATAGAAATTTTAAGACATCCAAAAACAATAGAAACATAATATTAAATGACCAAATCGATAGCTATAATTCCCCACTTGTCAACAATTTTGTGAATAAACTCTCACTCAAACCGTTGTCTATCCCATCTCTTAATTTGTACCACTGTAATAGGGGTTATGTACAGGTTATTTCCAATATTAAAAAAACTAAATCATATTTAGAAAATTGAAGTTTCATGTAAAATTAGAATATCTAGAAGTAAAGAACATCTAAGGGTTGCCAGATGCTTTCAATAACAAATTAAGCTTGCGAAAAGTAAAGGGATTTCTAACATAAACTATGTTACTGCCTATTGGTTTAACCATTCTTCAAATAAACTAGCAATATTATTGGTACAAAATTAAAATCAGGATCACTATAAGTAAAATCATTGGTTAAACACCCCGAATTGTTTCCTTCCCTAATTGCAGAAAAAGGACGCATTATAAATATCAACAAAATGCGGAAAAACTTTCAGTTATATTTTCTAACTTGAATTAGTCTCTTCGAAAATCAGGTGGCACTTTGTTATTTTTAAATGAATCAATTTTAATAGATTATTCAGAGTGTTTTTGGTAAGAGGGTGTCTTCGCTAAAATCAGAGTTTCATTTTAATTCAAATCAGTTTTATTCAAGTTCAAGTCAATAATACATTCAATCAAGTCATAGCTTTTCGATTCCCTAGGTTAATCCTGGTTGGGATATTATTTCTATAATTTTAGTTTCATTTTTCTTCAGTTTAGTTGATTTAGATTCTTAGGTAATTTCATTTAACTTTAGGTTTCATTATTAGATTATTCTTATTAGTAATTTTATAATATTAACAATAACGCTAACGATAATATTGTTTTTATCATCTTTAATTATCATATATTCTACTTTACTATTATCATTATCTTTTAATTGCTGTTTATTAAATATTTTATTGTTGTTGAGTTCGAGTTTCTCTGATTAAATCTAGTGTTTATCCCTCCATTCACCTTCCAGTGTTTAAATCTATGAGTGTCTAGTGAAATAAAAAGGGGTAAGTGTCAAAGATATTTTCCACGTTTGTTCTGGTTAATAAATGATTGGGATCAAACTCCAAAGTGTCATGGTTCTCTAAATTAAATGACCACACTGCGAATAAATAAATATTAATGAATAGGAATAATGTAGATTCCTTAAGTGAAGTTCAATAGAGAGAGTACCATGTTATACCACATTTCTGATATTTAAAGAAATAATTGTAGATTTGGCTTTAGTTGATAGCTTTTAGCTTTGGGAATGGCACAGTTTGATGCAACAATTTGTCAGCAAATTCAATAGATTATGGAAAAGTTAAAATATATTTCTCAACATTGTTCCGTTCCAGGTAGTTTTCTTTTCGAATAAATGGAGTTGAATCTAGGAAATTTCCATACAATTCGGTTCAAATAAATATTATTTTATATCAACGAAAGGAAAGTTGACATAACTTAGAAGAACATGCATGATATCCGTACCGATTTGTTCCTATCACCTTATGGTAATTTCCAATATAAATGTCCGCGGAGATGGCGGTATTCTTGAATTAATCAGGAATATTAATTTCAATTCCATTTGCCCGTTCCGTTTCGATAATGCCTCTCTCGAAAATTTTACGGCGAAATTATTTGAATAACCCAATTGTTACTCCGGTCGGATGAAATAAAACCGGAATAAAACTGTTTATTTTAAAGACCCATTTGATTTTATCAGGCGCACTTAAACGTTCCCTGAAATTTAAATCAAAAACAAATACAAATTACTTTAGCATTCAGAAGGTTATTAAGCACGTCCTCATGATGCGCCTTATACAGACCTAACAGCGAATGGGCTGAACAGAAAGTCGACTCCTTGATTTATAAACAGAACTGCATCGCTATATCCCACACACACTATGTTAGAATAAAACATGTGCAAATATATTTCAAGATAGACTCCAGCCATCCTTTAGAAATTGATGCAATGAATTTTCTTACAGTTAAGCACGTCCGTAGCAGGTTTTCAATAATAAAGCTGCCATAATAAATAATTGGTAGCGTTTGTTTCAGGATAATTACATTATTATAGAAAAGTCATTCGAAGCTTGATTGAAATAACTGTTTACATTGTGGATAATAACTGCAAGTTGTTATTGTGTTAGTACAACTATCATTATGAAAGAAAGGATTATATCAACCTTGATTGGAATCATTGTTTGTATTGTGTATAACTATAATCATAGAAAAATCAAATGAATTGAAAGTTGATTAAAATTACTGTCTCGTATTGTGTTAAATAACCTGATGTGATTATCATGTGTCAGTTCTACAATTACTATGAAAAAATCTGATTATATCATCTGTTTTTGTACTGGGTATAATTATCTGAAGTAGTACTCGTCAGTCAGTTTAAATATTATTATAGAAGAATGGGATTATATCAAACTAGATTCAGAGTGTACTGTGTAATACCGGGTGGGCCAATCAAAACGAAACACGGCCGATATCTCATATACCGTTCGTTTAAAAAAAAAAGAGCAGTCATCGAGCACTGCTGACAGAAGTGAAAATTGACATTATGAAGTAACCAATTTATTGACGTGACAACGTCTTATAATTCGATGGAGCCGGCTGCACGCACGAAAAAACATGACTCATGCGGCGTTACCTAGCGTTCCATTTAAGGCTTGAAGTGCAAGAGAGCTCTCCTACTTGAGTGAGCGATGCGTCCGCGTGGACAGCTGCTATGCAAGAATACATTTAAATGTTTTCGTCAAGTATGAAGTGCAGTGAAAAATGAATGTGGTGTCAATTGTTTATAGCAACGATAATTGCGGCGATGAAGGTAATGATTCTTTCGATATTAAATATATGTTCAGTGATGTATTGTCGAATATTCGTTGCTCCATCATTGAAATAAATAGCATCGGTCCGCTAGTGCAGCGATTGTAGGTTATGCTATAATTGACAAAACTATAACAATAAGTTAACAGAACTATTTCACGATAAGTAAAAACTCAATTGCTTTACTATTCGATCGAAATAATTATCGAGCGTAGCTATGATTTCAAAAAATCGATTGTAGGTTATGCTATAATTGACAAAACTATAACAATAAGTTAACATAACTATTTCACGATGAGTAAAAAATCAATTGCTTTATTATTCAATCGAAATAATTATCGAGCGTAGCTATGATTCCAAAAAATTAAAACATAAATGTTAAATCTTCCACATATCATAACTACGTGTCTGAAATGACAGTTTGGACCAGCCAGCCGTCAAAGGGAACAATTTTCTCCTATATCAAACACATTGAGGCGGGCTTTTTAAAAGCTGAATTGACATAATTGTAATTATGCGTATAAATAAATGTAACTTGATCAATTCAATTGTGATTTCCATTTACCTCCTTCTCTATATCCATACAAAATATCTATCAAACAAATAAAATTAAAATTTTCTTTTGAAAAATGAAACCATTCCATCAGTTTTCTGTTATGACGCTGTCACGTTCAACTATCGTCAGTAAACCGACTTTACAGACAACCGACTTTTTTTTATGTTATCTTTGAATTATTGTAGCATCCGAAATTACAATTTTATTATTTTTGAATGAAAATTGATATAATTAGTTTTTCTTCAGTTTTCACAACTGTCAGCATTTCAATCAACAATTATTTCCATTTTTATATTTAATAATAAAAAACGTGTAATGGGCGGTACAATCCCTGTGAAGTGTATGAATGTAACCCGATAGCTATTATAATAAATACACATTATTTTATTTTCAAAACATATAATTTATTGATATTCACATCGATGTGAATGGAAGTAATGTCAAACAGCATTTTCTTCATTTGCGTCGTCATTATCGGTAACTTCGACGATACTTAAATTAATAAATTAGAAGATCCAAGCATGGAACATACTGTGGGACTGTGGAATGAGGTGTGCTCATATATAAAAACAGACTACTATTACCGATCACACATAATTTAATTATCACTTTCCACTCTGTAATAATCAAAGTATGAGTTGTATTACAAAAAAGGTTCATCTTTTCAGTTAGCATAAAAATACAACTTTCGTCTGCACGAGGACGGAGGATTGAATAAATGAATAGCGTCGAGTATACGCGTGCTGTTGTAACTGTATACAGTGTATAGCGTGAATCGCGAGCACTGGCTCACACAGGCAGGCTCACCAACACCGACTCGGCTATGCACACGTGTGTAGGCGTATAGAGAGACTGCCTGACGCCTGACTCGAGGCCCGCAAGACCGCAGTTGCGCACGCAGCAGTGTACATAATACCCAATATATATATAGCTACAGCGTGACGGGACGTGACGAACTCATGGTTTCACCCCTCATCTGAAATAGCCCAACGCGCCTGAAGAAGTTTTCACTTCAAAAAGTGCTTGGACCCGTTGATTTTATTTCCCGGGGGAAAGATTCTGCCCATATCATCAATCTTGTAACTTTCACTCCCTCGTGGGGGTGAGCTTTAACCCCAAAATCTTGAATGAGAGTAGGGGTCGAGTGGTACCTTATTTTAAAGGTAATCAAATTTTCTTTTCAACGCATCTTAGTTTCACAAATTTGATGCTGCCGTTTTTGAGAAAATAAGGGAAGAACAATGGAAAAAGAAATTATTGCTCGGTTATAGAATGTTGAGATCCGTTGATTTTTATTGCTAAAAAAAGTTTTTTTCGCTTATTTTCAACTCAGCCTCTCCAATCTCCCGCAGAGGTAAGGTTGAACGCTTAAATTGAAAAAAATCAAAAGCCAAATGTTACTACAATTAAGGTCATCAAAATGTCATTTCATGGCCTAACAATTTTTAAGAATTGAGTAGGTAGTTAAGTTAGTTTATAAGTCAACACTGATAAGACATTTGTATCGATTTTCACTTTAATTTCATGTTATAACATTGCTTAGCTTTATGGTATGGTTTGTCACTGTCTCCCTAAATTTTGCTACCAGCTCAATCATGAATTTTCGGTTAACATGTTTATCTGGATTCATTTCATTGAATACCTGTGTTGCGACATTAGCACATCTACCATTTTCATAATTCAGTTCAATCAGCGATACTATTCTGCAGTAGAATAAAACATTTTAGATCAAAATGAAGTTTAGTCACAGACAAAACCCTGCGAGATACTAAATTGAAATGAATTGAATGTAAATAATCGGAACTTCTAAGGAACTGCAAAATTTATAAAATCTATACAGTAACATAATACCACAGCAGATAGAATGAAGTACTTTTTTCTTCGAACGATAAAATTAGAATTTACATTACCTTTTATCGGTGGTAATTGGATTGAGGAACGTTGGAAACATTTCTTTATTAAAATAAATAATAAAGACAAATTAAAGGTAATAAATTATGTTGGATTTGCTGAAAAGAGAATTTAATGACCATTAAAATATGGTGTCACACGAATTTTAATCCCATTTTAATTTAAGGTTTGAAACTCACACCTGCGGGGGGGGTTGAAGTGACCAGGTGATGATAATGCACAAAATACTTCTTCTCTGAGATAAAAATCAAGGGATTTTAAATTTTTTTCAAACGAGGAACAATTATTGTATATAACTATTATTATATTAAACTCAGACCATTTCAAACTCGATTCAAGCTATTGCTTGTATTGTGTATAATTATTATTATTATAGGGAAATTATTTGATTTGAACCTTGATTAAAATCAATATTTCATATCTTGTATATAAACCTGAAATAGTTATTATTTCTCATTTCATCTATCATCAAAGAAAAATCTCATCATATTAACACCGATTCAAGCCACTATGCGTTTTGTGTATAACTAATATTATGGGAAAACCATATGATTTGATCCTAGATTCAAATCACTGTTGTCGTATTGTACATAATAATTTCAATTAGTTATTATGTGTCAGTACAACTATTACTATAGAAAAATCAGATCATGTCAACGTCAATTCGAACTATTGTTTGTATTTCGTATTATGTATAACTATTATCATAAGAAAATTGTATGGTTTGAATCTGGATTAGAATAACTGTTCTATATCATGAATAATAACTTGAAGTAGTTATTATTTTTTAGGTCAACTATTATTATAGAAAAATCATATCAACCCCGATTCAAGCCACATTTTGTATTGTGTATAACTATTATCATATGAAAATCATATGATTTGAAAACCTTGACTAAAATCACCGGTTTATGTTGTGTATAATAACTTGGAGTAGTTAACATCTTCCAGTTCAACTATTATTATAGAAAAATCTGATTATATCAACCTTCCATTCAAACTACTGCTTATATTGTGTATTACTATTATTATAGGGAAATTACATGATTTAAACGTAGATTGAAATCACTGTGCTTGTATTGTAACCTGCATTTAATCATGTATCAGTTCAACTATCATTACAGGAAAATCAGATTATATCAACCCCGATTGAAACCACTTGCTTGTATTGTGTATAACTGTTATTATAGGCAAATTATATAATTTGGACCTTGACTAAAATCACCTGTTTATGTTGTGTATAAAAACATGAAGAAGTTAATATCTTCCAGTTTATCAGTTCATCTATTATCACAGGAAAATCAGATTATATCAACCCCGATTCAAACCACTTGCTTGTATTGTGTATAACTGTTATGATAAGCAAATCATATGATTTGAACCTTGACTAAAATCACCGGTTCATGTTGTGTATAATAACTTGAAGTAGTTAATATCTCCCAGTTCAACTATTATTATAGAAAAATCTGATTATATCAACCTTCCATTCAAACTACTGCTTATATTGTGTATAACTATTATTATAGGGAAATTACATGATTCAAACGTCGATTGAAATCACTGTGCTTGTATTGTAACCTGCATTTAATTATGTATCAGTTCAACTATCATTACAGGAAAATCAGATTACATCAACCCCGATTAAAACCACTTGCATGGATTGTGTATAACTGTTATTATAACTGTTATTATAGGCAAATTATATGATTTGAACCTTGAAACTGTTATTAAAGGCAAATTATTTAATTTGAACCTTGACTAAAATCACCGGTTTATGTTGTGTATAATAACTTGAAGTAGTTAATATCTTCCAGTTTATCAGTTCAACTATTATCACAGGAAAATCAGATTATATCAACCCAGATTCAAACCACTTGCTTGTATTGTGTATAACTGTTATTATAAGCAAATCATATGATTTGAACCTTGACTAAAATCACCGGTTCATGTTGTGTATAATAACTTGAAGTAGTTAATATCGTCCAGTTCAACTATGATTATAGAAAAATCTGATCATATCAACCTTCCATTCAAACTACTGTTTGTATTGTGTATAACTATTATTCCAGGAAAATCATATGATTAGAACCACGATTGAAATTCCTGTGTTTGTATGGTTACCTGAATTAAATTATCACTTCAACTATTACTACAAAAAATCAGATTATATCAACCTCGATCCAAACCACTCGCTTGTATTGTGTATAACTATTATTATAGGGAAATTATATGATTCAAACCTTGATTAAAATGACCGTTTTGTGTTGTGTATAATAACCGGAATAACCTTTCAGTTCACTATTACTATAGAAAAATCTGATTATATCAACCTCCATTGAAACTACTGTCTGTATTGTATATAACTATTATTATAGGAAAAAATCATATGTTTTGAACCCCGATTGAAAACGCTGTGCTTGTATGGTATATAATTACCTGAATGCCATTATTTGTTGGTTCAACTATTACTGCGAAAACTCAGATTATATCAACCCCGATTAAAACAACTATTTGTATTTTGTATGACTACCATTGAAGACAACTCAGATCATACCAATTCAAAATATTGTTTGTATTGCGTACAACTATTATTATATATGAATCATATAATTTGAACCTAGACTAATATCACTTTTTAGTATATTGTATAAAAAATAGTTATTACGTGTCTGTTCAACTAGTAACCTCTATTCAGACTACTATTTGTGTTGTGTATAACTATTATTTCGTGTTACATGTACTAAAATATTTCGTAACGAAATAATAGGTTGACTGGACTACTACTGTTATTCTTGAGGCGTTATTTTCTACAGAATCTAATAGAAACAAAGATTTAATAATTCAAATTAAGGTACTTTTTTAAGAAGAATATATTTGATGATTTCATTCCATCACTCCTATATCCAGCCGGAAAAATTTTGCGGTAGAATATATTTTATTTTAAACCATTCAAGATCCCCTATGTCGGTTTACAATTGCACCTCCCTCATGCTCACACCTTAGAAATTAAAAAATCAAGCGGTTGCAATCTAGGAGCCAGAGCCGACTGTTCAAATGAATAACTGAACGTGAACAATAGCTTGTGTACCGGAATGGAAAGTGATACAACCTCCAATATCAAATTGAATTTATGTTGAACTCTTAAAAACGAAAACAGTTCTCTTCGGTTTAGCGAACTTCATACAAATTTTGATATTGTACTCTTTGCAGTATGATTTGAAGCTACATTAGATTTATTTTGGCATGAGTTCATAAAAGGCGCCCTCGTACCTGGTTCCATTTCATCCTGCTGTCGCTTTCTCAGACCTTATCACGAAAATACTAATAAAAGCCCAGCCGCAACATTCCACCCTTATAGTTTCCCGAAGCAACTTGTATTACAGTGCGCTGAAATGAAGTAGTAGCATCTTCAAGTTTCCTTTTCAAATTGCAACTGAAATAACTACATTCTTCCATACCATAAAAGATATGTTTATCCACCTTATTCCTTGAAATAGGATCAGATTCACGAATTCCATCATGTATAATAGTTTTGTCAAATTATAGATTGAAATGTCAACTTGCAAAATGGAACATCATTAAGAGATATATTCTTCAAGTTGTGTTCATTAGAAGGTCATACATGAAACAAATATCAGTTGAATTGAATGATACAAGTCGTAAAAATGAATTTATTCGTTTCACTCATAATGGGGGATACGAAATTTGTCACAATACGCAGGTAAACTTGAAATTCTTGTACGATATTCGTCACATGGCATCCTGTTGTTCGATTTTGGGACTACGAACTTCGTCACAAAGATAATTAATGATTTTAAAATTTTAAAGTACAATAAAAACTTTGTTGATGCAACAATTTTGCCACCATAGGCGTCCAAGTAATATTTTTACGTTTACAAAAAAATTGATATGAATTAGAAATTAAATTATGAGATTGATTCCACTTTATTTATTCACTAAATTATTGTAATAGAAAAATATGTAACATATCATCAAGAATTTGATGTACTTATAATACATAAGTGTTACATAACACTCGGAAGAAAAACATCCACAATTTATACATAATAAAACTACATATTTTATGGATTGTGTCCATTTGTATTTGAAACAACTTCAACAAAATGGAGGGTAGTTATGTTTTGTTGTTTCAAATCGAACAATAATGTTTGAAAAAAACATTGTATCCAAATGTTGGCTGCGTTTTTAGATTTAAAAGGAGTAGCTACACTATTACATTTTATGTACACTCTTACTTGGAATTTTAACAAAATATTCGGTGAACCCATAATAAAAAGAATTACTCCAGGAAAGGACTCGTAGGCGATCGTGGTTTCATTTAGGGTTGAAAAACCTCGAGTCCAGATGTGGGGTAGAAATGTGGCTTCGTCGGAAATGAAATAATCCATCAAATAATCAGCAAGAACTTATCGTGAGTTGGTTCTATGGCAAGTAACTCAAAAATAACAAAAATGGCTCACCAGATTTAGATTAAAAATTCCATACCAAAACAATAACGAAACCTTTTTCCAGTTTAACAATTTTTGTTTTAATATTCACCACCTAAACCCAACTTTTGTATTTTGCGCCACCAAGACTGAGTAAGAGAAATAAGAGACGCCGCAACCAATAATTGTAACGTTATCCCACACCTTACAAACTTACTTAGCATTATGAATGGCAATTTCAAAATCAACCTCTACTTTCTCAGGAATGAAACTCAAGTTGTTGAGAGAACAAATAAACTAAATTTTTCCAATAGTCGAGTCAAATTAGACGAAAAAAGTATAAAAGCTGGGAAAATTTGCGGGCAACTCCGATCGACTCCGGGTTTTTTGCAAAATGTTCCTGAACGGATTTAGAACATTCCAGAAAAAAAAATGATATGCGCTTTCCAATTTTTTAATTTATTGGCCAGTTATTGGCCAATGTTGATGTACAAATGCGGAAATTTTGCAATTTTCAACGAAAATTACTAGAAAACTGTACTCGAGGATTTTCGAGGTCGCTGATCACGATTCCGAAGTCGGATTTCTAATTTTCGATTTATTGCCCAGTTATTGGCAGGCAAAGATCATTCAAACGCTTGTTTCATCCGTTAGGATGAAAGTGATAAATCAATTAAATGGGTTACATAGTTCAGCTACAGCTTCTGGTGAAAGAGGAGATGAATTTCTTGAATTTATAAACGAAGGTGACGATGTATACGTGTATGAGAGATGTCGTGCAGATTACGTTAAGAAGGAGTGTATTGATGCAGATAAAAGGCGCAGGCTATCGTCAGTTAGTGACAATGATGAAGGTATTCTATCGCAATTCAATTTTAAAATCATTGTTTTATTTGTACAAAAGAAGCCAATCACTTGAAAATGTTTAAGTTGCCGAAAGAAAGACGTAAAATTGTCAATCAACTTAATGGAAACTTCCAAGACTTATTAATGGCTCATTTGATTGGTGAAGATGATGATCGTCATGAAAATTTGAACCATACCTCGAAAACCCCCGAGTACAATTTTCTAGCCATTTTCGTTGAAAATTGCAAAATTTCCGCGTTTTAATCATCAACTTTGGCCAATAACTGAGCAATAAATCAAAAAATGGAAAATCCGACTTCGGAATCGTGATCAGCGACTTCGAAAACCCCTCGAGTACAGTTTTCTAGCCATTTTCGTTGGAAATTTCAGAATTTCCGCGTTTTGTCCATCAACAATGGCCAATAACTGGCCAATAAATTGAAAAATGGAAAAGCACATATTAGTTTTTTTTCGGAAATGTTGTGAATCCGTTCAGGAAAATTTTGCAGTCAATCGGAGTTGCCCGCAAATTTTCCCAGCTTTTTTGCTAATATGACTCGAATACAACCAGAGTCTATAACTTTCTTTTGATTTGTTTTCCAGTAAACTAGAACCTACCGGTATAAAGTGCCCATTTATGTACCCATGTATGGTAAATAGTTGTGTAAAAAGTTTGTGCAATATTGGAATTTGCCATCCATGTATATGAAACTTGACTTATATAAGAATTTCGAATCTGTTTGGCAGCTAAAAATTACAATTCCACAATTCCATTTCGGAAATCATTATCCAGAACAAAATTTTCACTCATGACCTTTTGTACGAATTTTCTTGCATATAACGGTGAACTTCGTTGGCAGAGCGAGGCAAAGTTGGCAATGTTTTGCGACGTCTATTATACATATTTTCTTTTACGCATTTAAGTCCCGGGAAGTCAATGTTTCTGGAAAAAACCGGAGCCTTTCCAAGCTAATCCTTTATGCAATATTTCAGTTGGTCATTCTGTATGTTCTTCTTCCGCTTTTATTTTGCAGGCAACACTGAGCATTTGTCTGGCAATTTTCTCTTCAGGTTAGTAATTATGTTGATTTTTTATTGTTGTTTCAATAAAACTACTCGATTCCACAATGCTATACACATAAACTTTTCATTTAGGCCATTTGATGGACCTCCAGACAGTTTCATTATAGTTGAAGATCGATGTTTGGAAAACTTATAATTTTCGTACACTATTTGGGTGTTTCCGCGTCCACTTATAATATCTTTCATAAACAACATTTCAAATTTTGAAAAGAATGTTAACTATAACTTGTTAGCACCTACGAAACAAAAAATATAATCATTATAGGTTTGGAAACTTTGTGTAGCCTTAAATAGCAATAAATATTCAATTGGCCGTAATGATCAGAATCCACCTATCCTTTCTATTATTACCAAAGAATGCTCTGTGTGACGAGTTTCAGGCACCTTTAAAATTTACCTGAGACCTTGACCGGTCCTCGTAATCAAATTGTGACTATCATGTCTTCCCTTGTAATAATCCACAAGTATATTGATTATTATTTCACGACCATGGTAATATCGGAAACGTTGGGTAACTGCCTTTTGAAATTCCCTCACTGATGGCTCAATGTAAACTGTTCATATTGTAATTTGATTTGAACAATGAAGTACAACTCCAACACGTACTATGTCGATTCAATTACAGAGAAAATCTTCAATAGTGCAACTACATTCGAGGAAACAAATTGCATAAAAGTGGTTAGTTTTAGAATTATCAGGTGATATTGAAATTGCGAGCTTTTGTTATCATACAACAAATGAAAACATTCCTTTGTTTCCCTATCCCATTTCAAATTCCGGGAGTTAATATAGTCATGCAAGCATCCTACGTTAATATCCTGTTCTGGCGTTCTATAAGCTTTCATACTTTTCAATATGGAATAACCCTCACTTTCACATTTTGTTGCTATTTCCTATATATACAGAATCAATTTCCTGAAAGAATCTGAGCCATTTATACATGTAGCATACATTTCAGAAACAGTAATTGTGAAAACTATATGTACATACCGACGCACGAAAAATTAAACATGGCGTTTCCGAGCAGTAATCAACTTGGACACACGCTGGGACACAACAATTGTCTTTGGAAGGGAAACTATTTGAGCATAATCTGTACCATTCAGCTTGAACCCGTTAACGACGGAGAATATCTATTACGAATTACTGTAAAGAAGGTTCGAGTTGAACCTGGTTTGGAAGATCTTTCTAACATCTTTACAATGGTATCTTGTCTACATAAATTTAGTTTAATTAACAAAACACTTGTTACTTTGTTTTCATCACTTATATTATAGGAGAACTAACGTGACCATCTTTTCGACAACATCTTCAAAGCGATATTAATGTATGAATAAACATAAAAGATACAACATTATGAATAAGAATTAATCTTCCTTATCCACTAAAAAAGTACTGAGGACCTTTCAACTACTTGGTAGCTGAAAGGCATTTTAACACTATTTATTTATAATTTGTAGTCTTATAGTGTACCCACAGTGTTAACTCTTTTATAGTTTGGAAGTGAAAGATACCTCATTAGACGAATCAAAAGAATCTAATTCCTCTTCTATTGATAAAACATTAATTGAAAGTTACGCAAATAAACTGCAGAATGAAAACAAAAGCAGTGGCTCCAAAACTTCGTACCAACGCTAACGCAAGCCACAACCTTACCACCGAAACCACGCTGACATTACCAATAGTCAAAAGACTCAACAGGTAGTCATTGGAAACAGCCAAAACAAAAACGACCAAGAAGACCTTGCTGCAGCCAAACCTAAATTATGGTTATATGTAGGGCGATGCATGTCAAACACTACAGACGATAAGGTCAAGTCATATATGGAGATGAATTGTCCAGGTCATATTTTTAACGTCACCAAATTGAACTCAAAAGGGCAAAATGCATCTTTCAAGGTAGAAGCTGACCTTGAACTACAAGATAAACTTTACGAATCTTCCTTCTGGCCTAATGGAGTTCTAGTTAAGAAATTCAGACTTTTTCGCAGGACCCAGCAAAGTAATCGATATGGGAAAGAGCAGAGGAAAGAATTTTGACCTGAACGAAAACATAAAGACATGAACATGGGAAATCCTTCACCTTAATGTCCGCAATCTACTAAATAAGCTTAACCTAATGGAACTATTTCTTACCAAACACTTTCCTCACATTGTCTGTATTGATGAGCATTGGCTGAAACAATCCGGAATAGACGCTATCCATGTGCCTGGATACGATGTGATAACTTATTTCTGCCGCTCAAAAGCTGAGAAAGGTGGCTCTCTTATTTTGGCACGACAGGACATATCCAAGACGTGCACTCCACTGGATGATCTGAATAGATTGGCAAGCGAACTTACTTTTGAATGCTCTTGTATTCTTTTTATGAACTGTATATGTATTATTGATATCTACAAATCATGTGCATCAGGTGTTAAAGATAAGGACTTTCTAAGCCAACTTTGGAATCTTTTATCAAAAGCTATGCTCAAATATAAATACGTGATTCTAACCGGAGATTTTAACATTAATCAACTAAACAATAGCCTGTCTAAGAATATTTTGTTCGATATTTTTGATTCAAACGATTCAACTTCCGTAATACGAGAACCAACTCGCATATATAAATATGGAGACAAAACTACAGTTACTTCAATAGATTACATTGTAACTAATTTAAGCGATTACAGATACATAAACTATGATCCTGGCATATCAGATCATCATGCGCAAATCTTACAATTTGCTTGCGAAATACCTTCCGAAGAAGTTGAACCAAAAGAAAACAACATTAAAAGCGTGAAAATTATAACTTTCAACGAAGCAAATAAAAAAGAATTTAAATTTTTACTGAATAAATATGTTTTTTCTCCATATGAATACGGGTTGTCTTCTTTTAGTGATTTTTGGAGCTATGTGATCTGGTGTTCCAAAGCATCCTTTCCTACAAAAGATAAAAAAATTAAAGATGACTTTAAAAGAATAAAACTTTCAGACTCTTTAAGAACAGAACTAGATAACTTAAAACTTCTGAATAAATTTAAAAACATTTTTAGAACCCCCGATCTAATATCAAATTATAATAAGCAAAGGAGGATCTCAAATAAAAAAGTCAAAGATGAAAAAAATAGTCGCCTGGCTAAAATCATTAAATCATCTGATGACTAAATAAAAACCACCTGGAAGTTGGTAAACAACGTGTTGAATAAAAACAAAACAAAAAATATACCGCCAGATAATGATAACACTCTTTTTGCGAAAAGGTTTGGTCAATATTTTAGCTGTTTCAAATAAACTTAGCGTTTACTTTGCAAATGAAACGCCCGAAAATTGTACCTTAACAAAAAATAATCTCGCTTGTTCTTTCGAATACCGGACTGTAGATTCAAATAATATAGTAACAGTTATAAATGGGTTAAAAAATAAAAATTCTACAGGGTGGGACGGAATTCAAACTCGCCTTATAAAAGATTGTAAATTTGAACTATCACCTTACCTAGCAGAGCTCTTAAATATATCGGTAAAGAATGGTGAATTTCCAGATATTTTAAAAACATCAGTCATTGTGCCAATTCATGAAAAAGGGAATGTCGACGAGCTAGAAAACTACCGACCAATTTCGCTAATGTGTTCAGTATCAAAAGTATTTGAGAAAGTTCTTTATAACCAACTCATGGACTATTTAATTGAAAATAACATTTTAAATGAATGCCAACATTGTTTTCGTCCAAATTTCTCAACTGAAACAAATACTTTTGAATTGACTGAGCATGTCACTAAGAAATTGGACAAAGGGAAATACATTGTAGGCATCTTCTTTGTTTTTTAAGAGCCTTTGACTCTCTTGACCCCGATTTTGTGTCAAATAAATTAAACGCCCTAGGCATACAAGGCTCAGTAAATAATTTCATTTTATCCTACCTAAAACAACGAAAAATTATCGTAAAAATTAATAATGCAACCTCAGAAGCGTATGACATAGTTGAAGGCACCCCCCAAGGGAAATACTGGGCCCTCTACTATTTCTTCTTTTTATCATCGATCTGCCAGAATACATATCACTAGGAAGGCTTTTCATGTACGCCGACGATACATGCATAGTTATATCTGACAAAAACTATAGTATTCTATTGCAAAAAATAAATAATGTCACCACGGAATTTAACCAGTGGTGTTTCTTAAATAAGTTAATGGTGAGCGTAAAAAAAACGGTAGTAATAAACTTTAGCAGAAAAATAGATAGTAATAATCTCAATATAACATGCAATAACATTGTCTTAGAACCAAGTCAAAACACGAGATTTTTAGGAGTCGTCGTTGATTCTAATCTAGACTGGTCGGAACATATTAGTGAATTATGTAAAAAATTAAATAGAGCTTATTATTCAATGCGTGTTCTGAAGAATACATTTAACCATGAAGTCTTGTTACAGGTCTACTATGGAAATTTTTTCTCACTAATAAACTACAATATCGCACTATGGGGACAAGCTACAGATATCAAGCGCATTTCTATTTTACAAAAAAGAGCTCTGAGAACTATATTCAATCTTCCTTACAATCACACATGCGTGAACATTTTAAAAAAATATAAAATTATGACAGTTACAAGTATTTACTTGTTTAAAATAATAAAGCTCGTACACCAAAATATGTCCTCATACCCCACCTGTGGGTCTTCTAATCAATATCCTTCAAGAAATAAAGATGAGTTATATATTGCAACACCAAAACATGAATTTTATAAAAAATCGCCCGAATATGCCGGTAAACTTTTCTATAACATGCTCCCAAGTCACATAAAGTCAAGCCTATCACATGCTAATTTTAAAAACAAATTAAAAATATATTTCACAAAATCTCCCACTTCGAAACACATTGTAATAATATAACCTGATGCCGTGATTTCAATTTTATTTCAACTTTATTCTAAATTTTAAAAACTAAGTACTCTTGTGTGATATATTCTATATTATACTTATATCTCGTTTTTGTAGACGTGTCTAATCTGTACCCTGTACGGGAAAAGACTAAATATATTCTTATTCTTATTCTTATCCTTATTCAATAACAAGTGAGGTTTCAGTTCGAATATGGGGATATACTCGTACATCGCCAGGATTGAATGATTGAAAAAGGACAATAGGTCAATAGGGTACAGTTAATGAGGTAATTATGAAATTTTAATGAGGAAATGTACTAGGAAGGTACAAGTTAGTGAATTATGAGTAATTTCATTTTATTCAAGACATCAAAAACAATTCTGTAGTGTGTCCTGTTTCTAACAATTCTAACATATGATTGGAGAAAGATGAATCTGTTTTATTGAGTCTAAAAGTTTTAAATGTTTCTTACATCCAATTCTTATATTACGACTTGATCTACCAATTTAAAAGTTACTTACCTGTTCAGATTGTGATAACTTTCACATTGATAGATCAATATCACACATTCAGCGAAGAATTCTTCTATTTTTAATTTCCATTTTCCTCCAATGGAGTCAGATTGGGTGTTGCGGTTTTTATTCAAATCGGTTTACCTATTTGTTGTATTCAATTAATAATTATCAAAGAGGCTGTCATTATTTTGTTATTCAAGTGTAAGTCAGTGGTTTATTGAGAATTCGTAATGGAATTACAAGTAATATTCGGAGAGTGAGTATTTGAATTAAGATCCTCCCAAAAATAGAATTTGAAAGTTTTTGCTCTTGTTCTCTAGGGAAAAATCGTACTTATACCTACGCCATCTCTCATGCAGACAAAAATATACTTCGCCAACAATATAACTTTCCGACATTCCAGAAAACTCGTTTCATGCTTTGCAAAATGATAAAATTTATTACCATGGAAACATGCAAAATCTAAATATACGAGTAGATATCAAAAGTTTTCACAGGAGGGAATAATTCTCAATATGAATATAATCCTCGGAAGTTCATTTATTTATGTTAACTAGAATGTTTAAAATTCGGAGCCATTCCTAGTAAAATAATACAATTCCCGTTATTTTGATGTAAGTTATAAATAAATTTAAAGCCGAAGACGTAACACGTACCACATATATCTTTCATTTAAAAATGGAGGAGATTGTAAAAAACGTCCCCTTTCTACTTATGTTGAAAACAGTGGAAAGTTGAAATACCTAATACACTTTACACGAAGTTATTCCGTTCGATGCTATGGATAATAAGTTACTAAGAGAATAGAAAACATAAAACTGAACTTGTCAGGAAGTTAAATGGCAAGTCGAATGCATCGATTTTATAGATAAAATTCTGATAAAGAGAATGTGTCGCCTTCTAAAATAGCATAAGTTTAAGGTTATCGACTGAAGTTAATGGAGCATACAAGGTGAAGACAGTGAGCTATTGTCCGTTTTAGTTGCTTCTGAAACGGTATGTTGTTTTTCAATTCTTCCACACACATCGTTCTAACGGAATGACTTACAGAATGGGTTTTGAAAGAGGAGTAAACGATCTGTTTCTTTTAACCTACAGAATCCTTAATATATAGTGTGAATACTACGTCAATAAGGTCTTGACGCATATAACGTGGAAATAATGAAGCTACTATGAAACGGCTGTAATTCTGATGACAATTTGTCGAGGAAACAAAATAATAAATTGACATTGGTCTTTCGGACAAACAGAAGTAAGTTTTTCATAATATTTTGTGCAACGAGAGGAAAATCCCAAAATTTGGTTTTAAAACATAAGTTTTACACAAGCCTTCTGGCTGAATACTCCAATACACTACTCCTCTCCGCCAATGATCGAATTGAAATGCCACCCTTTTGACATAAGCACGCGTTCAGAGAACGCTATAAAACAACTAAACTATAGACAGCGAAATTCTGATATAGACGCTACTTGCCACAGATGTCACGCACAGATAGGCAAATGGCATCGATCGTAATTCTTAGTCGTGAAGCTAGATTTACAGGAGAGATTCAGTTATGAGATTTCTGATGAAAATCGATCCTGGAAATATCTATAGAAAAGAGAGGAATCGCCTATTTTTTGTGTGAGACTGAACTCGCAAGAATACACTTACTTGTTTGAGGAGTTTCTCTGTATATGTCGAATTCCAAGTGATTACCATCTTCTATAATGTTCATATCAAGTAAAGGAAGCTGCATACCTGTTTCTACTCCTAAAGTGAATTTAAATGAATCAATCTATTATTGAGCGTATTCAAAAAGCCATGTAAATCGAAATCTTCACTTGTATGTAATTGACATATCGATATATCTAGGCCAAACTTTTGGAAACTGATTTAATTTAGATTTTAGGAAGGTTTCAAGTTCGCTCAGAAAAATATTGACCAAAGAAGGAGAGAGTGGTTTGTTCATTGCACATTCGCTTCTCTGTTTACGGTAGCTTTTGTTAAAAGTGAAATAATTTTGGTCCAAATATGAAACCGTAAAGATCACGAACTTATTCTGCACTATTTGTATCGAGGATATTACTATTTGAAGTCATTTCTGCAGAATGTTTATTGACTCAGGGATTAGGGTATGTGTAAATAGTGAAACAACAATTTCCAAGCTGAACAAGGAGGTTTTTCTTCTTCATCTAGAGACACTTTCGTTGTAATTTCATCGGAAGATTTGTGCTTTCATGTTTTACTTGACGGTTTTCTCCCAATTTTTCTTGTTGTAGCCTCATTCTATCTTATTTTTCCCTTTCTATTCTTATCTAACTTGGACTAAGTTTTGAATCATTCGTTTACAAATTTCACTCTTACGGCGGTGGTCACTCTTACGGCGGGGGAATCTCTCATACACATGTCTTCCAGGCAAGCAACTTTTCTTTATCTTTGTTTTGATTGAATTTACTTTTCCATGTTCAAAGGCTCATTATACACTTCCACTTAGTTGTTCTTCAGTTACAGGAAAACCCACTTCAACTACCTCTAAAATCCATTCCACCAGTGTGGCCTCTTATTATTTAGGATGAGAGAGGCTCTAGGTTTACGCTCAACATGTGACTTTCCGGAATATTTGGAGTGAAGAGTAGTATTGGGAATTTTATATTCTTTACTTGCAGCCTTAATATAAGAACTCTATTTTTTTAAGCTTCCAATGCAAAGTTTAGACTATTCAACGATTATTTGGAATTTTTCTTGACCGAGATTCTATAATAACATAAGGTATTTTGTTATTAATAATAATAATAATATTTATTTCCTTGACGGGATGAACCAAAATACAGTTGAATTGCACAACTCGATGCCGACGTTTCGCGAACCATTGGTGGTGGCATCCTAAGGGCAGGCTTGATGCTTGAACTGAGACTGTGTTCAAGTCTCAGTTCTCAGTTCAAACTTCAAGCCTGTTCTGAAGATGTCACCTAAATTGGTTGGCGAAAAGTCTCCATTAAGTCGTGCTCTTGTGATTCGGAATTCAAGAATTAGCTATCCGCGGAAGTCGTGCCATTCGAGACAACATTATATTATTTCATTAATCATAGTTTCCGAAACATTATCACTATTATGACCCAGACATAAGATGTCAATTGATAAACTATAGACGAGTTCACACTGATCTGGGATACAATATAACACTATGAATAAGAAAAAATTACCCTTATCCACTAAAAATACTGTTACAGTACTGAAAACATTTCAACCACCAAGTAGCCATCAGCAGAATGAATTGAACTGTAATAGTTACACTTCGGTTAGGAAAATGCAAAAAAAGCAGTTGAACAAAGCATTAAAATGGCGAATTTGATACCAATACACAAGATGATAAATAACAAGACTACGAAATATCTCAGTAGACTACTGGGAAAGAGATCTGTTCTTCATTCACGTCCATTGCAATCAATGGACAATTTTAATATTGAATTTACGAGAAAATCTAATGGGCTCAATCAATCAGAATGTGGACGAACAAGTTCAGAGCACTTAGACCGCTTCGTCGAGTTCATTGCCTAAGATTCCGCATGGACTGATATCTCTTATGGCTTCAAGAGGCATATATGTACTGCCGAGGCGTGTAGCCTGAGAGAAGCTTGTGTTGGACATTCTGTTGGAATGAGAGAGGCAGATCTACTACAAGCTGGGTCTTCAACAATACCCATTGTGTGTAGATGTTTATTCAGATGACGGTATCATGTGAGAAGTCCTGTCATCAGTTTTGGGCCCCTTCTGATCATAGAGAGTAGGATTTTAGAGAGTTTAGGCG
This sequence comes from Endomychus coccineus, assembly GCA_958510875.1. Taxonomy (NCBI): domain Eukaryota; kingdom Metazoa; phylum Arthropoda; class Insecta; order Coleoptera; family Endomychidae; genus Endomychus; species Endomychus coccineus. The sequence continues at coordinate 158,547,161 of OY294068.1, forward strand.
AGAACTTCCAAACGTGGAGCTTCGCCTGCCTCATGCGGGGGGCACCACGCCAGGTCGAGAGCCACTGTATATCTAGTAGCTCAGTGAGGACGTGGAGCCCGGTGATCGATGAAATTCCGATCGTTGAAGGGGGCTCAGGCCCGCTCAAGGAACCCCCTTCGGTCAATTCATCGGCCACTTCGTTCACGCCAGAGTGAGCTGGTACCTACAGTAGCTAGAGTTTGTTCCTTATGGCTAATTAGGGCAGATTTTCACTGCACTCCAAGACAAGCCTAGAGGTCAATATGTGGGCGCGAAGTGCCCCCAGGATCGCTCGGCTATCAGTACAGATGTAAAGTCACCTAACTCGGTAGTTTAATTTCAGATTTTCCAGGACACACAACTCATCCTGGAAAACGGTTGCTTGGGCACTTAGGGGAACTGAAATCTCCCTTCTGGGTGTACACGAGTGAAATCCAGCTCCGCTAGACTCGCCAGTCTTAGACCGGTTCGTGAACCATACGAATCATCCTGACGGAAGCGGCTCAAAGTTTTTGTTCACCCAGTCCGTCCTCTGTGTTATGAGGACGTCTGGTGTTTGAAACCTGACAGCAGGCGCTATCGCATCCTGCGTCGTTCGGTGGATTGGGCAATTCTCGGCTGCCCAATCCCAAATTTTGCACCGACCCACTGGCCCAGACCAGCCAGCCGATACGCCGCACCTGCGGCCACTGTTTGATATGGAGTTGTAGAGGAACGATCCTCACCTGAACCTCTAGAGCTCTGGTATGGGCAGTCCTCATACACCTCGACGGCTGCGTAGGTTTTGATTGGAATCATGGCCGTGTGGATCAAATGCAGAAATGGGCTCATTATTACAGGAAGGAATTTGTGTTTTTATTGCTTCGCCAAAAAGACATAAGAGATGTTCCAATAACTTTAGGTATTTTTGAGAACACGATTAGCATATATTCATTTATGCAACCAATAGTTAAGTTTAAACTGTTAATTGTAAATTACTGCTTACAACTAGCTGAAAAAAGCTAAATGAAGAATTTATTATAATATTATACTATTATACTTAGATGTCCTGAAATACTCCGCAGCGTGTATCAACGCACCGAGTAGCAAACAGGCTGCAACAACCATCTCATGACGGATGGAAATGGATTCGACCACTTATTCTACGATGTGAGTTGGTATGATTAATCAAACTGAAAGCACGATGTCTTCGACTTTAAATTCAAACTTGTAATGTAGTGGAAATACGTCGGAGGAAAAGCGTCGACAGTAAGTATGTTTTTCCAACAATCCTGGGAGATTATTCAATTATTCTAAAAGGACGATTCAACCGCTATTCAATCTCTGTGGTTTTTTACCTGCCTTACTGCCGGGGCCCCATCCTACACTTTCCGCCGTTATCTAACTTTCATCTTGAACTGCGAAGTTGAATAAGTACAAGAGCTCTTCTTGCTAAACTTTCAGCTATTCCTGCTGTATCTTAATTCGGCGAGATTAAATAAAGAAGAGAAAGAAACAATGCGAATTCGACTTTCTGGGGAATTTCTTTTAACAGCATCCGTGTATTACACTTACTTATTCAGGCTAACAACCTTCCGGTTGGTAGTCTGAATGCACTTTCATGGTTTTTCATTTGCCGCTTGATTGGAATTGCGAAGCGTTTTGTTTCTATCTCGAAAGATAAAATATCTCTCTAATTTAATTAGTGCATTAAGGGAATATAAAGTAGCCGAGCTTCTAAACTTTATCACGTGAAATATACAACGTCGGAACGGATTTTGTTATTTCCGCAACCGACCGTTTTGTGCGGAATTGAATCCTCACTTAGGTACTTGACTCATGTGACCCACAAGCGCTTAATGACTGTTTTACGCAGAGGCTATTCCATATTGGAATTTGCATTGAACGGAAGAATGCTTTGAAAGTTTCATATGTGACCTTGTTACTTACTCACGGCTCGAAACTATGTTGCTATGTACGAGTATGTCTAATTTGTACTCTATTTTGATCTCGTACAACAGAAATTAGTAGGAGATCTGTTAGCAGAACGTGGTTGAAGATAATAAATATATTTATCTTCGTGTGAAGTTTTATTTATTATTATATTACATTAACTGTCTAGATAATCTACTACAAAAACATTATTATGTTACCATGTAAATCTCAGTACATAGAACAATATAACAAAATTATATAACAATTTCCAACGCCCCCTCTTTATGTAATATTACACTAATCCTTGTAATCCCATCTTGTCTTCATTGAGATTTAGTTTTTCTCCATTCAGAGCTTTGGTTAAACAGTCTGCAATCATATCTTGAGTTCTGATAGATTCATTCTCAATATCGCCTTTTTCTTGAAGTTCTCTAATGAAATGATGCTTAACATCTATGTGTTTCGTTCTGGGTCGGTAGCCACCATTTTTGCATAAATCCACTGCCCCCTTGTTATCACAGTGAAGTGATAATGTTCTTGGTGTATCAGGAATGAGTTCTCGAAGAAGCTCTTTCAAAAATATAGCCTCTTGAGTCGCCATAGACAGAGCCATGTATTCAGCTTCTGTAGTTGAAAGAGCTACTGTAGGCTGTTTTCTGGAAGACCAGCTTATCGCTCCATCATTCAGAATAAATACATACCCAGCTGTAGATTTTCGATCATCAATATTCCCGGCCCAATCAGAGTCACAAAATCCTTGCATACCGTCCAATTTTCCGAATACCAGTTTGTATTGAGAGGTTTCTTTCAAATATCTAAAAATCCGTTTGAGGGCCTTCCAATGACTTTTTCCAGGAGTTTGACAGTATCTCGCTAATTTTCCAACCGCATAAGAAATATCAGGTCTGGTGCATTGAGCAGCATACATTAAGCTGCCATTAGCTTCCTGATATGGAATACCTGCCATTTCACATCTTTCTTGTTCAGTTTTAGGTGCCATTTCTTTCGATAAAACTTGATTAGGATCCATTGGTGTCCGCATTCCGTGACAATTTGACATATTGAATTTTGAAAGAATATCTTCTATGTATTTTTCTTGATCCAAACTTATTGTTCCTTCCTGATCCTTTATGATTCTCATTCCCAAACAATAATGTGCTTCTCCCAAGTCTTTCATTTTGAATCTTTTTGACAAACCTTCTTTCAGTGATTCCGTTTCATCTTTGTTTTCTGAGAATATCAATAAGTCATCAACATAAAGTGCTATGACTAATTGATTTCCTTTGATGTTCTTATGATATATACAGGAATCGTGTTTCGATTGGATGAAGTTCAAACTCTTCATGACTGAATCGAGTTCTTGATTCCAGGCTCTACTTGATTGTTTGAGACCATATAATGTTTTATGAAGTTGACAAATTCTTCCATCTGTGAATCTGTAAATCTCTTCATTCAGCTTAGGATGTAGAAACGCTGTGACAACATCCATTTGATCGATTTCTCAGTTTTACTTTGCAGCCAGGGCCAATAAAAGTCTGATAGAGCTGTAACGAACTATAGGAGAAAATGTTTCTTCATAGTCCAAACCTGGAGTCTGAGAATATCCCTTAGCCACAAGTCGGGCTTTATATCTTTCAATTTCTCCAGTTGCTGTGCGTTTCGTTTTAAATATCCATTTACTTTTGATTGGCTTTTTGCTAGGAGTATATGAACAGAGAGACCAAGTTTCATTTTCAATATGTGATTTCATTTCTTCTTCCATAGCTCCTCTCCATTTCACTGAGTTCGGACAAGACAAAGCTTCTTCAAGAGTATGTGGATCAGGATCATACAAAGTATCGCTGACAATGTTAACGAAATCCGAATTGAATATATTGCGATTTTCCTGTCTTTGTCTCGTAGACCTGCGTAGAAATTCTTTCGCAACATTCTCCGTTTGGGATTGTTCGTCTGTTGAAATATTGATATCTGCTGTGAAGTCTTTTTTACGTTCATTCCCAGATGACATATTTTCTCATAATAATGATGATGAGGATGAGGACAGCGTGGCTGAAGATAATAAATATATTTATCTTCGTGTGAAGTTTTATTTATTATTATGTTACATTAACTCTCCAGATAATCTACTACTTGATTAGGTTTTGAATCTACACAACACCACAGACCTGCATCAACCAGGAAATTCTTCATCCAAAACTTCCAGTCTCCATAATTAGTACCATCCAGGTGTTTAGATTCGGCTAAACCTCCAACGGAACTAGATATCATCATTGTGGACTTTGTTTTAGTAGCTTCCTCCAACTCTTTCCTTAGAGTTCTGAGTTGAACTTCAATTTCTTCGACAGTAGTCATTTCTGTAGTAATATAAAATTCAGGTTCAGAGGGACTAGTCTGGGCCCATAACCTGTTAGCAGAACGTGGTTGAAGATAATAAATCTATTTATCTACGTGTGAAGTTTTATTTATTATTATATTACATTAACTCTCTAGATAATCTACTACAAAAACATTATTATGTTACCATGTATAAATCTCAGTACATAGAACAATATAACAATATTATATAACAATTTCCAACAACTTCACCCCAGGTCCCATATTTTATCAAATACTCATTTATGAACTATGAAAGGGTACACACTCAAGGGCGTACCCAGCAAGGGGAAGGGGGGGGGTGGCAGCCGCCGCACAGAAATACCTATAACATTATTAAAACCTCACCCTGGCGTCTTCGGGAGCAAAGAGCACGGCGAAGCAGTTCTGAAATTGTACGACTGATGGATACTTCATTTCGTAATGCACTAGATAGACTAGACTCTATCAGGACTCTACACTCTAGCCGACACACAAAAAACCCCGACGATGTTTCCCGCCAAATACTTCAATCGTTCGGCTACATTCGTACGGTTTTCCGCTTCTCCGGTATAAGTGCCGAGTTTTAGGATGGTGAAGTTGATAAAACGTACAAAAACATTGCTGTGTCATCATCATGTGACACCTTGACGGTCGGATCCTATTGGTTATTGTCGAGCGCGTGGCCAGAATAAGTTAATTTCAGTATTATCGCATTGCCATTCAGGGTTGCCAGATATCAAGTACGCGGTGTCGCATACTGGCGAGAAATCGCCTAAAATCGCTTAAATTGAGGCACTGCAGTTGATTTTCTTTTAAAAAGGGACTTTGTCTCGAATACTGAAAATTTTGGTGTAACCAAGCAAACAAATACCATGGATTTGATTGCTGTAGGAAAACACATTACAAGAATCCTTGAAGTACTCAAAAGAGACCGTCAAGAAGCAGATCGAATCACTGACCAATTACTCCAAGAAGCGCAAGACATTTCAATGGAATAGGAAATAGTTTTGCTCAAAAGCAAAAGCACAGGAGCAATCATCCATCAGACAATGATAATGAATACTGGCGACGTTCACTTATTATTCCTTATCTTGATTCATTCACGTCATCGTTAAATATTCGATTTTCCCAAGAAAATACCCCAGCTTTTACTTTAACAAAACTACATCCTTTATACATGACGGAAACTAATAATACAGACTTACAAAAAAACGCTGAAATGTTTCAAGATTCTTATGTTTTGGATGACATCACAGGAGAACTTGACCTATAGTATGATTTGTGGACGAAGAATAATTTACCCAAATACGAATTAAAGGCTATTGATGTCACTGACCTGTTTGAGGAAATCAATATTTTCTTCCCCGCCTTGAGAAAAGCAATCTTAATTTTGAGCATTATCTCATGCACTACGGCGACCGTCGAACGATCATTCAGTACGCTTTGAAGAGTGAAGACCTGAATTAGAACCACTTTGAGAGAGACAAGGCTGAGACTGGATTATGCTTGATGAGCGTACATCGGAATTTTGCGAAAGAAAACCGTTAAATGGTGGAAACGAAAGTAATGGATAAATTTGCAGCAAATCCGAGAAGATTAGTTTTGATATAAAAATTTAATTAAATAAAGTTTATTAGAATACTTGCATTTTTTTTTCTTATAAAAACCGTCTCAGTTGTAGCATGGCATGTCTAGTGATTAACACAGTTTCTCGGTAGTTTTCAGTTCCCCATCCTTTCCTTGAAAGAAATATGAGCTGCCCCCCCCCCCCCCCCTTGTTCAGATCCTGGGTACGCCCTTGTGACACACTGTGGATTCACTGTAACACTATTATGAGGAATAATTAGCCTCTTCCACTAAAAACACTATCGAGGACCTTTCGGCTACCAAGTGGCCATCATCAGAGTAAACTAAACTATAAATCGAAATGTGCCTACTTAGATACTATTTGGGGATAATGTGCAAACAATGGGTCACCCTCAGCTGGAGGAAAATCGGAATATAATGAATTCTTTTTTCGTTTATACATTTCCATCCTTTCTAAATTACCCAGATATTTGTCTGTACTGTGTTTTAAAAGTGATAAGCCTTCTTGAGAAATGGTGTTACCTGTATTTAAAATAAGTTGGCCTTGCTGATTTTTCACCGTTATTTTTCTATATATGGGCAAAATGCTCCTTATGCCGAGTTGAAATGTCCCTTCTAGTTTGACCCACATAGCATTCCCAGCGCGACTCACAATCGATTTTGTAAATCCCGGATCTGTAGAACTCGGAAATGTCATCAAAAGTGTTGCCTAAATGACTTTTGGGCTTGTTCTCACATATCTAAACTGATTATATTGCAAATTTAGAGAACAAGTAAGGGTAACTCGGCTAGAGACCCAACCCCTTTTCAAAATTCATTGCCCGCATCCATGTTTATAGCAATTTTAATAAAAACATTTGATAGTTTTGACAAAGGAAAGAATAATAAATAATATATACACTAAGTGAGCTCAAATTCTAAATGATGGAATGGTTCTTTGGGCAGCTAACCCTTGTGAACGGAGAGATGCTCAAGCAGTTCGGGAGAGATGCCCGCACCGCTTATTTTTTCTTCTTGAAATTAACTTTAGCACACAATTCACAAACATCAGCAAATTTTGAATAAGATTCATGCATCCAGTGACTGCAGTGAATGCATTGGATCCAATTGTCCTTTCTCTTAGTTTTAAGATATTCTTCCCCACATCCAATGCAACAACTTTCATTATCCATATCCTCATAGTCCGTTGAATCATCCAAAGAAAGAGCATCCGAGTTATCAATCGCTGTACTGCTTTCTCTTGATTTAGACTTTTTTCTTTTTCTTTCATTTGGTTCCGCGAAATTGTGACTTTTTTGTTGTACGGTCCTAGTTTTCTCATAGTCGATGGACCTTGACGTGATAGATTCAGCTTCTTCTACTTCTGTTCTTGTACAGCTTTGATGTTCTTACGCTTATTCAAATTTCCGGGGGAATTCAATATTTTGGCTATTCTTTTCCCACTTGCCTTCACAGCAATTAAAGTTTCTGGAACTGGCGCCTTATGGTCAATTATTTTCGTTTGTGTGAAATCATTTGTTGTATCTGTCGGTGTGGAAGTCTCATCAATTGAATGAGGATCTGCATGGTTAGCTGGCTCGACTGGAGGTCATGACTAAACATCATTTTTTCAACAAAATTATGCTTTATTATTCACAAACGTCCCAGGAAAATCTCAAATTTCCCAAATTTTCCATGTGGAGAGTTTTTTGGGAAAAATTACAGCGGAATCGTGATCAACGACCCAAAAAATCTACTAGAGGTTATTTTTGCAATACAAAATTATAAGTTATATATTATATATATAAATTTTCCAAATTCCCCATCTGGAGGGAGTTTTCCGAGAAAAATAAAATCGGATCAGCGACCCAAAAAACATACTAGGGGTCATTTTCGGCTCTGAATTCATTAATTCAGGACTGTTTTTATAAGAATGCTCCTCTGAGGGGTTGAAACCCCGTTTTGAGGGGGTAGGAAAGTCGACCCCGCGGTCTTGATAGTCATAAATGATCTATAGGGTATCAGGAACAAAATGCAATAAAATTTTTAAATTCTAGCTCACTACATTTTTATTTTTATTATGGTCTTTTTCCGGGCTTATTGCCTGGACTATTTGTTGAACGCGCTTAATAGCCAATTTGATTCATTGAATTCACTCTCGAAGGAGAAACAGATAATCATCTTCCTTTACTTGATATCAACATCATAAAAGCTGGTAATCACTTGGATTCCGTCATAAATACAGAAAACTCACTCAAACTAATAGGTATACTCCGGCGGATTCAGCACCATTTATATATAAAATAGCTCCATTTAAAAGTATTGTTCATAGAATATTTATGTCCCTTTGAGCCAGCAAAAATTATAATAAAGGAGTTGAGAAACTTTAGCAAATAGCGTTGGACAATGGTTACGACAAATCATTGATCAATAATTTAATTTCTAAGCCAAGAAGGAAATTGGAACGTAGCCAACTAACCAAATTAGAGTCATTACCTCCAAATATTTCAACAAAATTTGAAAGTTTCACTTATCATCCTTCAGTAATTGATAAATTGTACAATTGTTCTTCTAAATTTGCAATACAACCAAATTATAGATGTAAGAACTAGCTCAACTTTTGATAAAGTTACCAGGAGTTACAAAATCGATTGTGATTCTTCTTCAAAATGCTATGTGGGTCAAACTGGAAGGAACATTTTATCTCGGTTAAAAGAACGTTTTGCCCATATGAAGAAACATGATGGTGAAGAATCAGCGTTAACCGAACTTATTTTGAATACAGGTCACACCATTTCTCGAGAAAGTTTATCTCTTTCAAAATACAGTAAGGACAAATATCTAGATAAATTAAAAGGAATGAAAACGTATAAACGAAAGAGCAATTTATCAAATTTCGATTCATCTTCCGCTGGGGGTGACCTCTTGCTTGAATTATTATCCCCAAAGAGTATTCAAACAGGCACATTCTGACTTATGATTTAGTTTACTTTGATGATGACTACTTGGTAGCCGAAAGGTCCTCAGTACTTTAGGAATATTTTTAGTTGATAAGGGTGATTTCTCCTCAATATAGACTCATTTATGAAGTATATTCAAACCAAACTGGTACCAGAGGTAAACAGAAGTCAAACATCGCTTGATTCGGATAATCTCATAAAACTCCGTGTTTCCAATATCGCTCCGTAGACGGATTAGTTGTCAGGTTGAGGTTCATAATTAGCTACCTGATTGAGCGAATTCATTAAACATATATTTGAATACTTTTCCGGTTCTATAAATACCAAGTTACCTCTGGGTAAATACCACACCATTTTCCAAGCGGAGATACTGGCAATAACGCGCCGTGCACAAACAGCGCTGGAAGAGAGAACGCAACCCCATATCAGTATATTACACAGACAACAAAGTAGCTCCGCTGAGCTGGGTACCTTGAGAATAACATCGGAGCTAGTCTGGGATTGCATCAACACTCAAAACAATATTAACGGAATTAAAGGTCATCTCGCCATATTCAGGATCTTCAGTCACTCTAGAATAAGGGTAAATGAGCTAGCCGATGACCTTGCAATAATAGGGACTAAATAACCCCTAATATGATAGCCCAGGTAGCTCAGCGGTACAGTGGTAGAAGCATCGATCACTGTGGCTTCTGGTAGCGGGTTAGAATCTCAGCGACTACGGAATTTTTCCGTTGGCTCGAGAAAGTGGTGAGGCAACATTCAATGGACCGTCAGTCATCAAGACTGCCCTGATTGCAGATTCGAGCCTATCACACAAGGTGTAGTGTTCAATGGGTATATCTGAGGTGATTAAATTGGGAATCAGGAACTTCCACACTATCTTATGTGATGTTACAGACCCATGAGGTGCCCATAAGGGGTTTCAACCACCTCTCAAAAAAAAACTTAATATGCCATAAACTAGTGGTGGGCATCTCGAAAAGTAACATAAAAGAAACAATCCATGATCACATTATTCGGAAGAGCGGCAACTAGTGAACGGTTGCAGGGAGTCGAAAGCCCTGATTGGACTACACATTAGGCAAGACTGCAATTGAGGAATATTGTTAAAACCGATGCCAAAAAGCCAAAATGCCGACACAGATACTAACAAGACAAGAAGCGTTTGTTTAATTTTTTGGCAGGTGGTGCACACTCAGAAGCACACGTACATGCACACGCACACACACACACACACACGGACACACACACGCGTCGAGAGCGATTTCACCCCTGCTTTATTTCGAAAGCGAAATCCCTGGATGAAAATAAAATTTCAAATTAACATGTGCAAGCGAGAATAATTACGTTTAATTATGTTATGCAGTTCGGAACGCGAGAATGAACTAGCAATGGAATGTAGATCAGGATTTGTAGTTGCGCTTACTAATGTGGATATAATCTAATTTTTCAGTAAGCAGTATGCCGTATGAATGGGAGTAGCATGTTGCGATGCTGGTGGTATTACATTAAAATAAAAAACAATGGCTCTAAAAACGCTGCGGCTCATAATCCAATATTCTAAATAAGCCGTGCTTTTCACACACATACAGTCTCGCTGTGCGACCCCAAAACAAAGTAACATGTTTCATAACATTGTATCATCTTTCGTAATAAGCTGCATCTGTTGTTCGAGTTGTTACGATGCAACTATATTCAGCAGTATTATATCTAATTGTACTTTGTAAGATGATACGGGAATTGGACTCATAATATCATCGCCTCGGCTCATAATTTCTCGAACGTTGTCAACAGTAAGATGAAGTATTATAACTAGAAAATGTTCAGCAGGTAACAGGCAACAAAGTTGAAAATTCATCCTGTTAGGTAAGGTTCAATCTGTTGGTATACCGATGGATCCAAAACACCAGGAGGTACGTGGGCCGGAGTCTTTTGGGTCAGAATAAAATATTCGGATTTCGTGGTCGAATACACCAGTATTTTTCAAGCGGAAGTCCATTTAATGAGGAGAATTGCAAAAATCGATCTGGACTAAGGATACAAAAAGAAGAGCATAGCCATTATGTTTGGTAGTCACAGCTATGAAAGTGTTGAGCTCTTACATCATTGGCTCAAGGATGGTTATTATCTACGGAGCAGACGCCTTTTCACGCTGAAACGTCTCTATTAGAACCATAATATTCCTACGGTGTAGGATTACATACTAAACAGGAGATCTTCAGAACACAAAGAAGACTTAAAATTTCGATATAGACAGTCCAAGACTCTCCCAGACAAATTCAGGAGAAAGGAAATCAGGAACAATCTAAGAATTCGCGGCGAACGCATGTCATAAGATTTCATCAGTTCTGTGGTCATTTCTTTGATAGTTCTGATGGTTCAAAAATTGTATGACTTCTCAATTTTTATTTGTATTCTTTTTCGATCCCAATTGCAAACTCTGTGTGTTGCTGACCTCGGAGAGATCCTAGTCCTGGATGTAGTATCAGTGATGCACGTGATGATATAAGTTATCTAAGGTACGCTTATTAGTAAAACAGTATAACCACTATTTATGACGACATTATTCGCTTAAGAATAGGAAAAGAGAGGCAAGGATACGAGAGAAGAAAAATATGAGCGTGAAGTTACCTTCAGGGTGAGGAACTTCTTCATCACAATAATCTCTATTTTAATGTACAATCTGAGAATCCATAACGAACATATTTAGTGCAGTCAAATGGGTATAAAAATAGTCCACACCCTTAAATCCTTGGAAAAAGAATTATATTCAGAATGTTATTAGATATGAAGTCTTCCTCATAGACAGTTGTGCAAATTGTTCATATCGTTTATAAGCAATAAATTAACAATTAGCTAATTTTTGATTAAATAGAAAATGCTAAATTTGATCATTTTTGATCGGGTAAATACTACTTTTGGTCAGGGAAAATATGGAACTGGTTAAACAAATAGTTGAATTAACTTCATCTGTTATAAACAAATAGATGGATTCGACCAAAACTCCGAGTTTAGGGTTGCCTTCGGATAATTTTGGCATTTTGAGTCCAATTTTATTATCAATATCGTCGAATGAATACCCACAAATTTGCTAATTTGTCATAAGCAAACTCTATATTTATTTTAACGAAATAATAAATAAAACTACTTTGTTTTACTATCACTGATATTTAATATAGTCGTTACTATAGTTTCAACACTAAACGTGTCATCTTCAGACGAAGGATGAATTTAACAAATATTAAATCTACTATATATAGGTTGAAGAAGGATTTCAAACAAATTTTATGGCTATAGGAAATAGTTCTAGGAAAAACCAGAGAGGAGTAAGGTGATAAGGTAATTCCGTGGGGACATTAGTGGTGCGGGTATATTTATTAACAGACTTTAAATACTAAAATCCGGTTATTAATACATTGAAGAGATTATTGTACTATAAATCTAGTTGATCGTTTAGGATCTTATTATCATACATGTTCATTCCTTTGAAAATTTCCATTGTATCTAATATATTTAGTTATGAAGTTTTATCTTGACTATGTACAATTTGACATTATTCAAATCAGGTAAGGTATGGCCTGTTTCTAAAATATGATTTGCAAATGAAGAATCGGTTTTATTATTTTTAAAGGAACGAAAATATTCTTTATATCGTCAACCTGACCATCAGCTTCAAACCCCAAACAAATTATCTCATATTCTGTTCAATGCGAAAGATAAAACTGACAAATTTAAAAGACCCGGAGTTTATAAACTAACTTGTTCCGAGTGTGATAGTTTTTACATAGGTAGATCTTGCCGTAACATAGCAGTAGATATAAAGAACATTTTCGTTCCTTTAAAAATAATAAAACCGATTCTTCATTTGCAAATCATATTTTAGATAAAACTTCAAAACTAAATATATTAAAGTCAATGGAAATTTTCAAAGGAATGAAGATGTATGATAATAAGATCCTGAACGATCAACTAGATTTATATTACAGTAATCTCTTCAATGTATTATAACCGGAATTTAGTATTTAAAGTCTGTTAGTAAATATACCCGCACCACCAATGTCCTCACGGAATTACCTAATCACCTTACCTCTTTCTGGTTTTTCCTAGAACTATTTCCTATAGACATAAAATTTGTTTGAAATCCTTCTTCAACCTATACATAGTAGATTTAATATTTGTTTAATTCATTTTTCGTCTGAAGATGACACGTTTAGTGTTGAAACTATAGTAACGACTATATTAAATATCAGTGATAGTAAAACAAAGTAGTTTTATTTATTATTTCGTTAAAATGATGAACTATCACAAAGTAACGGCTTCCACAATTGAATTTTTTCTATATTTATTAATAAATATACGAATTTGACCAAAATGTCTAGATTATAGTAGTTTTCGGATAATTTTGGCCTCCTGAGTACGATATTATTGCTATTATGGTCTTCAAATGCATACATGAATTTTTTCAATTGTTATAAACAAATTATGTATTAACAAGTATACAAACTTGACCATAATGTCGAATTTATAGTCGTTTTCGGATACTTTTGGCCTCCTGAGTACGAATGATTTTTGTCTTTAAATGCATCCATAAATTTTTAGATTGTTATAAAGAAATTATTTGTTAACAAGTATACGAATTTGACCAAAATGTCGAGTTCATAGTCGTTTTGCTCTCTTGAGTACGATTTTATTGCTATTATGGTCTTTAAGTGCATACATGAATTTTTAAAATGTTATAAACAAATTAATAATTTACAAATAAAGGAAAACGAAATGTGACATTTTTATTTATTTTTATGTAACATGTACATTCAGAACTTAATTTTTTTGACAAAAATGAAAAGTATCAAGTCTTAATATATATATTTTTTCAAATTCCGACATCAGCGAATTTTAAATGAGAACCGTATTAACCCTAAGATAAACATAAAAATGATGAGAATACGCGGGTAGTGAAAAGAAAAAAATTCTGTACGACAGCTAATCACAAAGACGACGCATCATCTCAGTATATCAAAAGTCGTGACATCGTCGAAAATAATTTCGTGTCGACAATAATCTAGATAATACGAATGAAGATGACGATGATAACTGAAGGGCGGAATATATGCAAAGTGCATATATTTGCATATTTTGCATATTTTTACAAAGTTCATAAAAAATTGCATATTTCGGCAAAAATAAAATTTGTGTGCATATTTTTATGTTTTTCGTTTTATCAAAAGATTAAGTGCGACCCTTGCAGATAATTGAAATAATTTGAAAAGTGGGTAGGTTTTGTTATTATATGGTTTATGGACCGATTTTATTATTATATGGTTTATTGCCGGCATTTATTGGATGTTTAGGAATTTCCAAGTAATCAGCTTGCCTAATTTACCGAACAGAAACGAAACAAGAAGGTTCACTTGAAGCTCCACCCCTAATGTTGCCTATTTCGCTGGCACATTTAAATAATCCCTGGTGGTGCCAAGTCGTGTTCGGTGGCAGTAAGTATTGTCACCGAACAGAAACTTCTGTTCGGTTCGCGGGGGTCTAGTTGGAATGCAGTGGCTTGCTTTTATAGTTCGGACTTCAAAGTACCGACGCCAAGTGAACCTTCTTGTCTTGTTTCTTTTCGGTGCCTAATTGGAGAGCAAATGTGGTCTCTTCTTTTGTATTTATATTGTATAGTTTAGTTTGTCGAAAGATTCCAGTGTGAAAAGAGTGATTTCGAAAATATTTATTTCAAACGCCTAAAATGCCGAAAGCCGCTTCGTGGATTAAACATTTTCCTGAGTTGGAGTTCAGTGGGAATAAAGTGTTTTGCAAAGTTTGTGCCAAAATCATTGTTTGTGAAAAGAAGTTCCAAATTGATCAACACTTGAAAACAGCTATGCATAAGGCTAAGTTGCAGAAAAATAAATCTGTGCCTGTTCAGCAGTTTGTGCAAACCGCATTTCAAAATGTCAAACCAAAGGGTGAAAAGGAGGTGTTTCATCAAGACTTATGCAAAGCTTTAGTAGCAGCAAATATACCTTTGAAGAAACTGCAAAATACACAATTCAGAGATTTTTTGCAAAAACATTGTAATCAAAACATCCCTGACGAATCCACACTTAGAAAGAAGTATGTGCAAACAGTATACGAAACCGTAATGGAAGAAATTAAAGTTTCACTGGGCGATGAGCATTTCTATATTATTGTTGATAAAAGCACAGACTCATGTGGTCGATATATCGCACATCTTATTATTGGAGGGCTTCAAGAAAATGAGCCAGGGAAGCCATATTTAATATCTTCTAAACAGTTAGACAAAACAAATAATGTGACCGTAACTCGATTTATTCAGCAGCTTCTATCAAATTTTTTTTTAACAAATCCAGTTCCAGTAGAGATGTTTTTAGTGTTTTTGTCTGACGCAGCGCCGTATATGGTTAAAGTAGGTCAAAATATTTTATCCCAATATGGTACATGTCACTTGCCTTTTACACAGGATAAACAGAGTTGCAGAAACTATTAGAACAGCATATCCCTTGGTGAACAAATTAATTTCAAATGTAAAGAAAGTGTTTTTGAAAGCACCTCTAAGAATGCAGATCTATAGAGAGAAATTGCCAGGAGTAAGTTTACCTCCAGAGCTCATAATTACTCGATGGGGAACATGGATTAAGGCCGCGATATTCTACGCAGACCATTTTGAAGCCATTAAAGACATAGTTTTAGATTTAGAAGACAATTCACAGTGTGTAGTGCAAAGTCAAGCAGTATTCAAAAATGTAAATTTAGCTAAGGAACTTGTTTTTATTAAGGTTAATTTTAGTTTTATACCAGATATAATAACTTCGTTAGAAAGTTGGAATCTGAGTTTAAGAGAATCAATTAATATTGTTGAAACTTTTTCCGACAAATGCAAAAAAGTTCCCGGTGATGTAGGAAATCAAGTAAGAAGTAAACTCGAAGTTATTGTGGGAAAGAATGAAGGCTTTAAGTATTTAATGGAAGTCAAAAATATTTTTGATACTAAACCATCCAACGAAGTAATACCTTGGCCTTATAACTTACTACCCGAATTAAAATATTGCCAGATCACATCGGTAGATGTTGAAAGATCTTTTTCTTTGTATAAACATATTTTTACAGACAGAAGGCAAACACTTTTATTGGAAAATTTTGAAAAATGTATCGTTATAAATGCATTTTATACTATTTCAGGTTAAAAATTTCACCTATTATATTTTTCTTTTAATTTTACTTAAAATAAATAATTTATGTAAGAGCCAGCGTTTGTTTATTTCCATTTTCCATGTTATATTCAAGGCATATAATTGCATATTTTGACAAATAAATGCATATTATTGCATATTTCAAAGAAAAACTATGCATATATATGCGCATATTTTAACTGAATTGACGTGCATATATTCCGCCCTTTAGTAATAACTAATGTAATTTTTATTCTGAGTAAAACAATTGTTTTTTTAATAAAAACAAAACCCTCTTTTATTTACGCAATTTGTTTGTCAAAAATTGCTTCTCTGAAACTCCATTCGATATTCATTGTCTAAATCTCATGCACTCAAACTCCTCGATAAAATATTTTGTACTTGTTCATTTCAAAATTGAGATTTTTCTATTAACATACACAACATCTATTTGTTTTGATTTTTTGATATAATTTATTTGATTCTTGATAGATTAATTTTAGAAACACTTTACATTTGAAATTTTGGCACAATTCGTATACTTGTTGATGGATAATTTGTTTATAGCAATTTAAAAATTAGGGTAAGCATTTGAAGACCATAATAGCAATTAAGAGGCCAAAATTATCCGAAAACAACTATAAACTCGACATTTTGGCCAAATTCGTATATTTTTCAATAAATATAATTTGTTTATAACAGATTTGCAAATTTGTGGGTATGCATTCGATGATATTGACGATAAAATCGAACTCATAATGCAAAAATTATCCGAAAACGGACCTAACTCGGAGTTTTGGTCGAATTCATCTATTTGTTAATAAATAAATTGTTTATAGCAAATGAAGGTAATTCAACTATTTGCTTAACCAGTTCTATATGTTCACTGATCCAAAATAGTCTTTACCCGTTCAAAAAAGGTCAAATTTAGCATTTTTTATGTAATCTCAAAATTGAGCTAATTAAATTGTTGATTTATTGTTTATACTTTGTCCCATCAAAATCGACCGTTTTCCTAAGGATTTACGGGTCCAATATCCATTCGACTGCACAAATTGTGTCATAAAATTTTCATAAGTGCTGTCATTATTTTTTTGATAGTTTTGTTGGTTCAAAAATCTTATCACTTCTTGAACTTTGCCTACATTCTACCTCGAGGAGATCCCAAGTTCCAATCCTATATGTAGTTATTAGTCCAGTTATTATAGGTTTTAACTGCGCAAAAATTCCTGGTGAGCTGAATTTTTGTATACACCTTTATTACGGTATTTTAATGAATATGTGAAAAATCGACATTGATATCGTGAAAAAGTTGAAGGTCAAAAAAGGTCACGAAAATCAGTTTTCCGCGAATATCTCGCGACCTATTGCTCGGAGGTCAATTGAGGTCATAACGAAAATTGTTCATCGTGCAATTATCTGCAAATAATGCCTGTTACGTTTTTCTGTAAGATCAACCGTTTTTTAGGCAGAGCGCTGAGGAAGCGACTACATTATGATCATAATCGTTTCCGCACCACCCTCTAGGTAGAATGCAAGGCGCGTTTTTTTTACATGGTTGCCCCAGTAGGCATAATCCATGATATGTAATAAAGGTTTTTTTCATCTAAAAGTGAAGAGTTTTTCATTCAAAAACTGAAAAATACAAAAAAAAACTTATTACTAACTTATACTAATTTATATGTACATAATTTTCTTTTTTTATTCACTCATTGTCGATATCATCAGTTTCTCTATCACTAAAATTTGCTGACAAAACATCGAGTGGACTTATTCCTATACTTGAGTCGACATCTTCATCATCTTCATCAATAGTTGATTCCTCGTTTAAACAGGACTGGCCACGGCAATGTCCACAAACTTTTGAGCATCTCAAACCAATTTTTTTGCATTCACATTCTCCTCCACAACCTTTTGTACAATTACAAAAGAATGTGTTTAGTAGATCATCGGGTACTGGTTTTAATAAAGTTGTCACTGGCTGCAGCATGTTATTTTTTAACTCCCAACCCACTGTTCTGGATCAATTTCTCTTCCTAGCCAGGTTTGTATTTGATAATACACCCGAAAAATATGCTGTTGAGCTGCTGAAGAAGTAGGTGGCAATAGCGGAAATTTCACAGCTGTGCTTTGTCTTGTTAGCTTAGCAAAGCCACAATATCTGTGATTATTTATCGAATGTTCTGATTTTGGAGCACCGTACATTGCTAGTAGAAACTGTATTCCAGCATCGACAACGACTTCTCGAGCGCAATTTTCTTGGAGAAATATTTCTGCAGAATTGTTGAAATCAGGTCTTTTTTCAAACATCTTCATGACTTTAATTTTTCCTTTCTCAAAAAGTGTTGAAGTTGTATCACTCAAGAAATATTCTTCAACTGAGCTAAACACAGTTCGACAGGCAGTAGCAGGTGTAAAGGGGCGGGTCTCGGAACAATGAAATACGGAACATCTGCCAGTGAAGGTCGTTTGTATCCGAATCCTCTACAATATAAGTATATTTTTCATAAAACACCCGAGTATCAGATGAAAGTTTTTAATACACTTGAAAACATGAATAAAAAGCAACTGACTTTACGGTGTTCGGTATACAATACCGTATGTGAATGCATTCTAGTCGCTTTTTCAGCGTTCTACTCCAAAAACGGTTGATCTCACAAAAAAATGCAACATGCTTTTTTTGTAGCTAATTGCACGATGAACAATTTTTGTTATGACCTCCATTGACCTCCGAGCAATAGGTCGCGAGATATTAGCGGAAAACTGATTTTCGTGACCTTTTTTGAGCTTCAACTTTTTTAGCCGGCACGGTATCAATTAGTCCAGTCAATAAGCCAGGAAATACTGTGTAATATGGAAAAGTTGGGAAACAGCTAGGATTTGAAAAATTTTTGATGCAATGGGTTCTGTGAACTCAAGATCATTCGTTACCACTAAAATCACACCACGAAGTAAATGAGCAATTTTGGGTGGTGTCTTCCCCCCCAAAGATGAGTCAAATTTTGGGGCAACTAATGTAAATTTAGCTAAGGAACTTGTTTTTATTAAGGTTAATTTTAGTTTTATACCAGATATAATAACTTCGTTAGAAAGTTGGAATCTGAGTTTAAGAGAATCAATTAATATTGTTGAAACTTTTTCCGACAAATGCAAAAAAGTTCCCGGTGATGTAGGAAATCAAGTAAGAAGTAAACTCGAAGTTATTGTGGGAAAGAATGAAGGCTTTAAGTATTTAATGGAAGTCAAAAATATTTTTGATACTAAACCATCCAACGAAGTAATACCTTGGCCTTATAACTTACTACCCGAATTAAAATATTGCCAGATCACATCGGTAGATGTTGAAAGATCTTTTTCTTTGTATAAACATATTTTTACAGACAGAAGGCAAACACTTTTATTGGAAAATTTTGAAAAATGTATCGTTATAAATGCATTTTATACTATTTCAGGTTAAAAATTTCACCTATTATATTTTTCTTTTAATTTTACTTAAAATAAATAATTTATGTAAGAGCCGGCGTTTGTTTATTTCCATTTTCCATGTTATATTCAAGGCATATAATTGCATATTTTGACAAATAAATGCATATTATTGCATATTTCAAAGAAAAACTATGCATATATATGCGCATATTTTAACTGAATTGACGTGCATATATTCCGCCCTTTAGTAATAACTAATGTAATTTTTATTCTGAGTAAAACAATTGTTTTTTTAATAAAAACAAAACCCTCTTTTATTTACGCAATTTGTTTGTCAAAAATTGCTTCTCTGAAACTCCATTCGATATTCATTGTCTAAATCTCATGCACTCAAACTCCTCGATAAAATATTTTGTACTTGTTCATTTCAAAATTGAGATTTTTCTATTAACATACACAACATCTATTTGTTTTGATTTTTTGATATAATTTATTTGATTCTTGATAGATTAATTTTAGAAACACTTTACATTTGAAATTTTGGCACAATTCGTATACTTGTTGATGGATAATTTGTTTATAGCAATTTAAAAATTAGGGTAAGCATTTGAAGACCATAATAGCAATTAAGAGGCCAAAATTATCCGAAAACAACTATAAACTCGACATTTTGGCCAAATTCGTATATTTTTCAATAAATATAATTTGTTTATAACAGATTTGCAAATTTGTGGGTATGCATTCGATGATATTGACGATAAAATCGAACTCATAATGCAAAAATTATCCGAAAACGGACCTAACTCGGAGTTTTGGTCGAATTCATCTATTTGTTAATAAATAAATTGTTTATAGCAAATGAAGGTAATTCAACTATTTGCTTAACCAGTTCTATATGTTCACTGATCCAAAATAGTCTTTACCCGTTCAAAAAAGGTCAAATTTAGCATTTTTTATGTAATCTCAAAATTGAGCTAATTAAATTGTTGATTTATTGTTTATACTTTGTCCCATCAAAATCGACCGTTTTCCTAAGGATTTACGGGTCCAATATCCATTCGACTGCACAAATTGTGTCATAAAATTTTCATAAGTGCTGTCATTATTTTTTTGATAGTTTTGTTGGTTCAAAAATCTTATCACTTCTTGAACTTTGCCTACATTCTACCTCGAGGAGATCCCAAGTTCCAATCCTATATGTAGTTATTAGTCCAGTTATTATAGGTTTTAACTGCGCAAAAATTCCTGGTGAGCTGAATTTTTGTATACACCTTTATTACGGTATTTTAATGAATATGTGAAAAATCGACATTGATATCGTGAAAAAGTTAAAGGTCAAAAAAGGTCACGAAAATCAGTTTTCCGCGAATATCTCGCGACCTATTGCTCGGAGGTCAATTGAGGTCATAACGAAAATTGTTCATCGTGCAATTATCTGCAAATAATGCCTGTTACGTTTTTCTGTAAGATCAACCGTTTTTTAGGCAGAGCGCTGAGGAAGCGACTACATTATGATCATAATCGTTTCCGCACCACCCTCTAGGTAGAATGCAAGGCGCGTTTTTTTTACATGGTTGCCCCAGTAGGCATAATCCATGATATGTAATAAAGGTTTTTTTCATCTAAAAGTGAAGAGTTTTTCATTCAAAAACTGAAAAATACAAAAAAAAACTTATTACTAACTTATACTAATTTATATGTACATAATTTTCTTTTTTTATTCACTCATTGTCGATATCATCAGTTTCTCTATCACTAAAATTTGCTGACAAAACATCGAGTGGACTTATTCCTATACTTGAGTCGACATCTTCATCATCTTCATCAATAGTTGATTCCTCGTTTAAACAGGACTGGCCACGGCAATGTCCACAAACTTTTGAGCATCTCAAACCAATTTTTTTGCATTCACATTCTCCTCCACAACCTTTTGTACAATTACAAAAGAATGTGTTTAGTAGATCATCGGGTACTGGTTTTAATAAAGTTGTCACTGGCTGCAGCATGTTATTTTTTAACTCCCAACCCACTGTTCTGGATCAATTTCTCTTCCTAGCCAGGTTTGTATTTGATAATACACCCGAAAAATATGCTGTTGAGCTGCTGAAGAAGTAGGTGGCAATAGCGGAAATTTCACAGCTGTGCTTTGTCTTGTTAGCTTAGCAAAGCCACAATATCTGTGATTATTTATCGAATGTTCTGATTTTGGAGCACCGTACATTGCTAGTAGAAACTGTATTCCAGCATCGACAACGACTTCTCGAGCGCAATTTTCTTGGAGAAATATTTCTGCAGAATTGTTGAAATCAGGTCTTTTTTCAAACATCTTCATGACTTTAATTTTTCCTTTCTCAAAAAGTGTTGAAGTTGTATCACTCAAGAAATATTCTTCAACTGAGCTAAACACAGTTCGACAGGCAGTAGCAGGTGTAAAGGGGCGGGTCTCGGAACAATGAAATACGGAACATCTGCCAGTGAAGGTCGTTTGTATCCGAATCCTCTACAATATAAGTATATTTTTCATAAAACACCCGAGTATCAGATGAAAGTTTTTAATACACTTGAAAACATGAATAAAAAGCAACTGACTTTACGGTGTTCGGTATACAATACCGTATGTGAATGCATTCTAGTCGCTTTTTCAGCGTTCTACTCCAAAAACGGTTGATCTCACAAAAAAATGCAACATGCTTTTTTTGTAGCTAATTGCACGATGAACAATTTTTGTTATGACCTCCATTGACCTCCGAGCAATAGGTCGCGAGATATTAGCGGAAAACTGATTTTCGTGACCTTTTTTGAGCTTCAACTTTTTTAGCCGGCACGGTATCAATTAGTCCAGTCAATAAGCCAGGAAATACTGTGTAATATGGAAAAGTTGGGAAACAGCTAGGATTTGAAAAATTTTTGATGCAATGGGTTCTGTGAACTCAAGATCATTCGTTACCACTAAAATCACACCACGAAGTAAATGAGCAATTTTGGGTGGTGTCTTCCCCCCCAAAGATGAGTCAAATTTTGGGGCAACTAACAAAAATTCACAAAATATTCCAGAGTGAAGGAATCGGCTCGAAAATATCTACTAGCAGGTTTTTGGGGTCGCTGATCACGAATATGACATCTAAAAAGTCACCACATGCACCTGGGGCACAGAAATCTTGGTCATAGAGGTCATCTCCAGGAACTCAACAAAATGTTCCATCTTAAATTCTCCAAATGTCTCACTCGAGGGTTTTTGGGGTTGCTGAGCATGAATATGATGTTTGGAAATTCCTCACATGCACCTGTGGCACAGGACGACGACGTCGTGAAGTTCATCTCCAGGAATTCGACAAAATTTTACATCCTAGAGTCTCCAAATTTATCACTCGGGGGTTTTCGGGGTTGCTGAGCACGAATATGAAGTCTAGAGATTCCTCACATGCAGTTACATCAACTGTAATGTAATTTTTATTTTCATGTTTAGCAAATATATTTAAAAAGTGTTATACCCATTCTCTTTTCCCATATGGAAATCATTAAGATAAATTTCTTCGTGCAAATTAAATTTAATAAAATTTTGGAATAGTTTTTTCATAAATAGTGATTATTCAAAAATATTTTTTCAACTTTTCATAATTAGATAATAGTATTATATATTTTAGATCATTTTTACATGATCACAGGAATATATGTGGATATGATGAAGTAAGTAAATGAGACAAATTAACAATAACTTTTCAATAAATATATATATATATATTCTAATTTGTTCGATAAAATTTATTATGTATATACTTAGTATTTATTTGTTTATTTTATTCGTAATCAGAATCATTTTCTAAAATCGGTATTTATCTTATTGAATTGCATATAGGGAAAAAAAGGTCCACTATAACACTTGCTATATAATGCTATAGGTGAAAAGAAAAATTACTCATATCAAGTGCATGTGAAGAATTTGTAGACTTCATATTCGTGCTCAGCGACCCCGAAAACCCCCGAGTGACAAATTTGGAGACTCTAGGATGTAAAATTTTGTTGAATTCCTGGAGATGATTTTTATGATCAGGTTTTCTGTGCAAAAACCTCGTAGTAGATAATTTTGAGCCGATTCCTTCACTCTGAACCATTTTGTGGATTTTTTTTAGTTGCCCCAAAATTTGACTCATCTTGCTCTCGGGGTGTGATTTTAGTGGTAACGAATGATCAAAAATTTTTCAAATCCGAACTGTTTCCCAACTTTTCTATATTTTCCGGCTTATTGACTGGACTAAATGTCGATTTTCCACATATTCATCAAAATGCCATAATAAAGGTGTATACAATAATTCAGCTCACTAGGAATTTTTCTGCAGATTGGAGCTTAAAACTTCTAAAATGACTGGATTACATATCCGTGGACAGATGGACAGATGCCAGTGATATGCACATGATATAAGTTATCAAAGGATCGCTATCACCATTCAAGATACTATTATTCGCTTAAGAATCGTAAAAGGAGAGTGAGGATACGAGAGAAGCAAAATGTGAGCTACATTTAGAGTGAGGAACTTCTTCATCACAATAATCTCTTTCTTAATGTATTTTACTGCACTCAGGTTCAAGACACCGGTATGGTAAAATTGCATGATAAAGAAGAGTTAGCTGAATAATGTGTTAGACTAAATGTGACGCCTCGCATCTCTTCGAGAGCTACAGTAATATATCACAAATTAAATGTCATTTTAAAATCCCCGGCAAAGAAGGCATTAAACATAAATAAACGGATGCACGAGTAGTTTTCTGTCCCTAAGTTGAGTTAGTCGTGAATAATAGGATAGCGTAGCAGAGAGAGGAGCATAGCCTCTACCAGACAGGATTATGCCAGATTAACATAAGACACAGCACGGCTTAACGTTGCTCTGGCAGTGAGTAATTACGCGCTGCTTTTTCATCCACGCGGGATTTTTTAAATCGTAATCTCTGCCTTCGCCGCCACCACCTTCCCACGTTTAACTTAATTGTAATTTTTAATACGCTCTTTTATGGCGACGTCATTATCAAAACCGCCGGCGTCTCTTAATATTGGACGAGATACGGCATCTATTTTCTCGGCGTAGAATAAACCCGAATTGAGATAAAATTTTAGAATTATGTACGAGCAATTTACATAGTTGATTGGGCTATTCAGCGTAGAACAAATGAAAGCTTCAATTGTTCAGGAACATTGAAATGTTCAGCGTGATTCGTCTACATCTAGCGAATACTTTTTTCTTTTTGTTATTCCCATATCAATGATCTGTGGGGAGTGACCACCTGTCCCGTGCACAGCTTTGCGGATGATGGTTCACTTCTCACCGCTTCCTCCTCGACTGATCCAACGGTAGCCTGCTGATTATCGCGGTTCGTTCAAGGATTCAGTTATAGATTTGATCAAATGGCATTACCTTTAGAGATCGTCAAGGCGAATCACACAGGAGTAGAGAATATTAAGTATCTTTAATTGATTGTGATAGTTACTATATTGCATTACGAAATATCATCTATCTATATTATTACTGTATATGAACTATACCGGGTGGGCCAATCAAACCGAAACACGGCCGATGTCTCATATACCGTTCGTTTAGAAAAAAATCGCTTGGACCCGTCGATTTTTATTTTCCGGGTGAAAAATTTTCTCCATATCATCAATGTTGTAACTTTGACACCCTCGTGGG
The DNA here is from genome assembly GCA_958510875.1 of Endomychus coccineus. Taxonomy (NCBI): domain Eukaryota; kingdom Metazoa; phylum Arthropoda; class Insecta; order Coleoptera; family Endomychidae; genus Endomychus; species Endomychus coccineus. The sequence continues at coordinate 158,572,271 of OY294068.1, forward strand.
GGTGAACTTTAACCCCAAAATCTTAAATAGGAATAGGGGTCAAGTGGTACCTTATTTTAAATGTAATCGAATTCTCTGTACGACGCATCTTAGCTTCACAAATTTGATGCAGACGTTTTTGAGAAAATCAGGAAAGAACAATGAAAAAAAAATTATTGCTCGGTGATAAAATGTTGAAATCCGATTTTTATAGCGGGAAAAGAGTTTTTTTCACTTATTTACAACTCAGCCTCTCCAATCTTCCGCAGAGGTAAGCTTCAACCCTTGAATTAAAATGTGATTAAAAGTCAAATGATACTACAATTAAGGTCATCAAAACGTCTTTTCACGGCCTAATAATTTGTAAGAATCAAGTAGGTAGTTAACTTAGTTAATAAGTCAACACTGATAAGACATTTGTATCCATTTTCACTTCAATTTCATGTAAAAACATTGTTTTTCTGGAAAATATTCTTCTTCTTGAGCTCAGCTTCACGGTATGGTTTGTCGCTGATCCTGTCTCCCTTAATTTTGCTACCAGCTCAATTATGCATTTTGGGTTTATCTGGATTCATTTCATTGAATACCTGTGCTGCAATATTATCACATCTACCATTTCCATAATACAATCCAATCAGCGATACTCTTTCTGCAGTAGAAATAAAGTTTAGTCACAGACAAAACCCTGCGAGATACTAAATTGAAATGAATTGAATGTGAATACTCGGAACTTCTAAGGAACTGCAAAATTCATAAATTCTATACAAAAACAAAATTCCACACCAGATAAAATGAAGTACTTTTTTCTTCGAACGATAAAATTAGAATTTACATTACCTTTTGTCAGTCGTAAATGGATTGAGGAACGTAGGAAACATTTCCTTATTAAATTAAATAATGAAGACAGATTAAAGTTAATAAATTATGTTGGATTTGCTGAAAAGAAAATGCAATGACCATTTTAATTTAAGGGTTGAAGCTCACCTCTGCGGGGGGTTGAAGTGACAGGGTTGATCATTATGCACAAGAGACTCCTTCTCTGAGATAAAAATCAAGGGTTTCAACATTTTTTCATCGAGGAATAATTATTGAGATATCGTTTTGCTTTCATTGTTTTTCCTCAAAAACGGCCGCATGAATTTGTAAGACTAGGATGCGTTGAACAGAGAATCCGATTACCTTTAAAATAAGGTACCACTCGACCCCTATTCCTATTCAAGATTTTGGGGTTGAAGGTCATCCCAGCGAGGGGGTGGAAGTTACAAGGTTGATCATATGACTGAAATCTTTCCCCGGGAAATAGAAATCGACGGATCTGAGCGATTTACTTCAAACGAACGGTATATGAGATATCGGCCGTGTTTCGTTTTGATTAGCCCATCCTGTATATGAAAAATCAATACCTCCTTTTGGTAGATTATCCCAGATATCTCATTAGAAGCAAGGATTTTCCAGTGCAGGAACAATTGCCACAATAGATTATATTGTAGAATCATTGTCATCGGTGAGTAACCTTGCGTTCGTCAGCCTATTATACATTTCACATAGTAAGAACCTATAACATACGTGTCTTAGTTTAAGTTGTCCAAGTTTACGCATATGTATGTAACACATTCTCATTACTGTGATTAACAATAAAAATAAGGTATTTTTTGTATTCATCGACATTAGGTGAATTAAGTATACGAATATATGATCCATATACTACACTCTATATCATTCATTGAATCAAGAGATGCAAGATGAAGGTAGGTCGATGAAATAAAAGAAGAATTATTTGGAATGAGGATTTGATATTCTAGTAACATTTAATGCAAAGGGAATTCAAGATTGGTGTTTCTCCAGGGAGACGGATCTCACAATCGCTAATATGATGATGTTGGATCCATTGCGAAATATTTTTTCATCACGTGCCATTAGCTACTTAACAGCCCAGAATCTCTCCACGATTGCACAGATTCGATATGTCCTGGAAAACTGAACTGAAGCATTCAGATTATATTCAGAATAGTGCTATTGGTCTGATGGATGATGCTACACTGACGAATTCATTGACCGCTTTAAAACATCCTCATTTCTAAGAGACATTTCTTCGTCGGTGTTCATCAAAAATCTCTTCTGCTATCCCATCACAATAGATTTCAAGTAGGCAGTCTAGAAGAGCTCAAATTGATCATCCCTTCATTGTCAGGATCGAAACCTGCTGAATTTCTTCCTACCTGACATCATTTTTCTATTGAACGGTGAAGTTTGCTCTAGAACATCCTTGAGAGGACTCGAGACCTCCCGAACATTTTTCTTTAAGACTCAATTGAACGGAGAAGTTCTGTAACTCTTCGCCTAGTTAAGCCTTTCCTAGTGCCTATAACCAGCAAATGCCAATCTTCTCTACCAACATTCCACCGATGGCTCTCCGATGTTCTACAAACATTATAGGTTTTCCCTCGTCTAGTCAAAATACGAGGATGAAAACTATCCATAATTCATTGATGTAGTAGGAATCTATGGTATGCTTGTAACGTTACCAATCTAGCCCACAATCTCCAACACTCAGAATTAACATACGAATAGACCTAGTTGGCGTTTTCATCTATCGATTGATGCACTTAATATGGAAGGAATATAACTAACTTTGGAAACATAATGTAAATAGGCTTTAGTAATATGTATGTGCGTGAAAAAATATTGGAAATATTTGAGAAATTTGAGAGTTAAAGCCAGTTTTATATCTCTCATCAGAAATCTGTGGCAACCCTTGTTTCTATTTATTTTTAGCGTATTGTATATGAAGCTATACTTCATGCGCTACGGTAAGTATGTTATACTAGCCCCCAATAATAATTCTTCTAACATATCTCGAATATTGATATAATAAAATAGAACACTTTCACTTTGTTTTTTATCACTTATATTATAGAAACAAATCATGACTATATTTTCGACACTAGCGTGCCATCTTCAAACGATACAAATGTATGAAAATATGTTTAATCTTGGCTATTTATGGTACAATATGAGACATAGGTCACAAGTGGGGTTCCGGTTGGGAAAATACCTTGGTAGAATAATATAATTGGAATTGGATACTGAGGTATTCAAAATAATGACAATGAAATTTTAAACGTTTAATTAGCATTCTGCAGTACACATGAAGTGTGAAAGAACGATGCCTGATGGATGTAAATACAGAGCATCACAACAGGATGTGAGAGGCAGTTTCTTCCGACTCTCTGCATTTTCTACAAATAGGATCAATCGCGATGCCCATAGTATTTGTTGAGACGATAGTGACCGTTTAGGATTCCAGTCATCTCTCTGAAGTCCCTTCTGTTTAGAAAAAAGGTGTTTCTTTGAGAACCTAGGCACAGGCCCTTTGATGAAGAGCTTGGCCTGCCTCATGCATGGTGATCTCGCCACAGTTCGGATTACTATTTGTTCAGTTGATCCAGAATGGCGAGACCGTTGATGTAATTTGATAAGGCGACAATTGGTTCAGGTCCGACAGAGGCACCGGATGACCCCCGCTGGCCAGGGAGTAGGCCATTTCATTTCCTTCAACTCCAGTATGTCCATGGACCCAGATGAGTTCAACTTTATTTCTCCTGGCTGGTTCGGCTAGACTATCTCTGCATTCTTTGACATGCTTTGATGTGATTCTGGGTGACTTATATAGTTTCTTCGCAGGTGTTCATGGCCCAAGTCAATATTGCGTAAAGCTTTGCCCAAAAAATTGTGCAGTAAAGCCTAGAGTCACTGAGATAGTGACCTTCGGCCTTTTTGCGTACCCCCTTCCCCAGAAGCCTGACCTACCGTGGACCCGTCTGTGAACCATACGAGTCCATCTGGTGGCAGTAGGGTGAGAGTTTCGTAGCTCCAATCTCCTCTATCCGGGATCAGGATTTTGGGAGAAGTGAGACATATAGCTGGGATCATGTTTTCTGGCATTATTTCTAGTATTGGGAATTTAGAGATTGCCTCACTCAAAATCGCAGAACGTCAACGAGAGTAGTGCATTTTCGTCCACTGACCTGAACCCTTTAACCTGTACGCCGTTCTTATGGCCTCAGTTATATATTTTTGCAATAGCCATGTATCAAATGAGGAGGTCAACGAAGTGAGGGACACTACCTTTTATCGAGAAAAAAAAACAGGCTTTTTAGAAGAATTGAATGGGAAATGGACATTCATTCGAACAACTAGAAACTTTCTTTATAGATTATTGTAACTCAAACCACTCGGCTGACCTAATTAATTGATCATTGAACCAATATAAATATGAGTAATATAATAAGATTCTTGACCCAGTATGAATTATATTGTTCGTCTTTACGTACGTTTCGGTCTCACGACCATCATCAGAAGACTTATTTTGTTAAAAAGGGGTTAACTAAAACTAATTAGCACAAGCGTTCATATCGCACAATCTTCAATCAAAAAGCTCACGCCGTCGAAACGAACAGAACCACGAATAATCGAAAATTGTATCGTTAATATTAAAGTATAGATTTTTTTGTAACAAGAAACCACTGTTAAGTAATATTCTCATAATGTACAAACGCATATTGCTATGGTCTCAAAGCAACTGAATTTCGAAGCTATTTGTTTGTAATAACTCGACCCAGATGTAGATTTATGACGTACTTGAAAAGGTTTTAGACCTGCATTGGAATTTAGTTTACTTTGAGCGTTCTTCCTAAAATATACTTTTAACATTATAAAGACGTATGTAGGAATTTGCAAGAGTTTTAATTAATCAAGTTAGTATAAATCTGACTCAATCCCTGAATATCATTCCTATGATTTACAGAATTTGAATCCCTTCTCATGTGCATCATCTCCAGGATAGATCTTTTATAATAATTGGTTTCTTTAGTTAAAATATTAACATTTTTTTAATCAAATTGATGGTTATAATCAAAACAGTGCTTAGCAAGGGCGGTGAAATTTTCTAAGTTATTATTTCTTGTGCTATACTTATGGCCGTACATTCTTTTTTGTAAATATTGTTTAGAGATTCCAGTATAAGTTCCATCACAATCTAAACAATTCAATTTATATACTGTGTGGGTTTGTTTATCTTTAGGTATTACAGGTTTTAGATTTGAGAAATATTTCCCAACACAGTTAGTAGGTTTATGCGCAACATTTATATCGTACTTTTTCAAACATTTCTTAATTTTTTCTGAGGTCTCCGGAATGTATGGTAAAGTTATATAATTGTCTGTATTACCTGTTATGTTATTTTTATAAGAAAATAAGTCTTCTGATGATGGTCGTGAGACCGAAACGTACGTAAAGACGAACATTTATAACAGAGTGTTAATGTGACCTAATTCCCGAGAATTTTTTATATTATAAATATGAGAAATGAATTATTGTGTTGAAGCACTGTTAATATTTATAGGGAGTTGGTTAAGGCGTTCCTGCCTTGTATATGTGTACCTTATCCACTCACTCAATTTGTCATAACTATATTTTCTCGATGCTTCATTTTGGTCCGTGATCCAAATTAGTGCTTTTAAAAGTTTCTACTCTGTAAACGAATAATTTACGCTATTCCAGAACTTTTGCATCGACCAACAACTTTTGAGTGAGGTAAAAACTTATAGTTTGAAGTGAGAATTAACTTTACTTCCCAACAGAATGTCGAAATTATTAAAGTGACTTTTCGCTACCTCATGATATCCAATTATTCCGTACCATCTTAGTTGAGATCTTCTGATGGAATGATAATACAATAATTTCAGGTATTCCCCGAGGTTCCTGAATTTGAGGGAAATTTAACAATGAAGACATTAATTGTTTCTTTCATTAACCATTGTGTAATCGAAAGTTTATCTTAAATGTTATTCATTGTTACATAATTGAATGATGTGAGAAGCAATCGTGAATTTTCGTTCACCGATAGCAGAAGTGTATGAGAAAGTCGAGCTCGCGATCGGAAGAATGCATGCAAGCCCAATCCTGTGAATACTATATTATAGTCCAGTATATACGTAGAAACTTTCTATTTTCTCATTATTGATAAGAAATAATCATTCTTATATACTAAAAATACTATTAAAGTACTACCAAATAACCGAAAGGTCCTCAGTACTTTAATAGCATTATTAGTGAATAAGGGTGAATATTTATCTTCAATGGTCCTTTCTTATTATTGGGTGTGCTGTAGGTATTGTAGAGAACTGAGTTTGCGACCTAGTGCGACCTGTGGAGCATTTTCTGTGAATAAAAATCGTAAAGTGGGCCGACAGATGCGATTCTAGAACTTTTCGTGAAATATGGAAACTTAACGATGAACTACAAAGCATTGTATACTATGTTCTCCCAATAACGTGATCATCAATCAATACCTGGGAGCCCCCATTCAGGATACATTTCCGATAAGCTGGAAAAAGTCTGAAAAATTATTGGTTCTTGTTCAGGTCGCAAGAAGTCGCTAGCTCAATATTAGAAAACCTCCACCATACTAAGCAATGAAGAATAATAAACTATAAAAGAGCTCACATTGTATATTATAACACTATTGATGAGAAATAGTCACCCTTATCCACTAAAAATACTATTAAGTAAACAGTTTACTCTGATGATGACTAATTGGTAGCCGAAATGTCCTCAGTACTTTAAAAGTATTTTAGATGAGGGTGAATATTTCTCATTTATAGTGAAACAATAAAGAAGCTGTGATTGATCAGCCTTCCCTCACTCCTTAATGTTGTTTGAATTGGACTTAGTTAAATACTTTTATTACTCAACCAATCTCATAATGAACATAAACTAGTTTTGATTCTTGGAGGATTTCCAACTTATGATGCATGTTCCATTATCTGTGAACTTTTTATTTTGTACACGTTCTTCCGGTTCTGAAGATGATGTTCATGTGAAAGGTATTGACAGTGAAAAAAAAAGAAGAAAATGGAACGTTATTTCGTTGCCTTTTCTTGAAAATTGCTTGCAATTAAGCTACCAGCAAATACGTATTATTCATCTGACTACAAAGGTATATTAACATCTGATTCAATCCAGGGGAGGTTATATTCCACCTTCAGGGGTTTTACGATCCTGTACTTGCAGAATAATCAACAGGATATCATAATGCTATTTAATTTTGAATAATTAATGCTGGCAATTTGTTTCATCGCAGTCTGGCACTCCAAAAGTCAGGAGTTATCAACTAAAGCTAAATCTAAAATTATGTCCATAAATATTAGAAATCAAGCAGAATGTGGTATACCTAATAGTCCAGGAAATAAAGGTTTTGGAATGAAAAATTTGAGGTAAAAGGCCGATTTTGATGTGTGAGGGCTCATTCGATTCGTTTTGATCTCTAGATCAGAATCTGCCACAGCTACATAGGGGTAAATTTGTCCTATTGTTAATAAACAATAAATAATGGCCAATAAATGGCTTGTTTTTGACATAATAAAAAAAAAATTGAAAACGGTATTTTCCATCAATTTTTAGCGGGTAAAGTGGAAAATTGCAGTTATTTGATCAATAAACAATGTGAATTTAAGGTTTATAACAATTTGTTAGTTATCTATTTGTTAATAAACAACAATATGAAAATTTTCAAAATAATCAATATTGGATTTATTTTCAGGTAATTTGAGGTCGCTGAATACGAATTCGATGTTATTTTTTTTGATTGGCTGTCAATCTAATTAGTTGATTACCAATTTGTTGATTAACAAATTAACGCAAAAAATGGAAATTTTGAAAATAATCAAGACTAGAGTCATTTTCAGGTAGTTTGAGATCGCTGAATACGAATTTGATGTTATTTTTTTGATTAAGTGTTAATTCAATCAATTAATTGATAACTACTCAGTTACCGAATTAACAAAAAAAATCAGTGTCTCAAAATAATCAAGATTAGAGTCATTTTCGGGTAATTTCGGGTCACTAAACATGAATTTAATGTTTTTTTTGAATTAAAGGTTAATTCAATCATTTTATTGATAATTACTTAGTTACCGAATTAACAAAAAAATTCAAAGTCTTAAAATAATCAAGATTGGAGTCAAACTACTCAGCAACCTCAAATTACCTGAAAATGACTCTAGTCTTGATTATTTTTTAAATTTCCATTTTTTGGGTTAATTCGTTTATTAACAAATTGTTAATTAACTAATTAGATTAACAGCCAATCAGAAAAATAACATTGAATTTGTATTCAGCGACCTCGATTTACCTGAAAATGTTGTTTATTAACAAATAGATAAGTGACAAATTGTTATAAACCTTGAATTCACATTGTTTATTGATCAAATAACTGCAATTTTCTACTTTACTCGCTAAAAATTGATGGAAAATAGCGTTTTCAATTTATTTTTTATTTTGTCAAAAACATGCCATTTATTGGCCATTATTTATTGTTTATTAACAATAGGACAAATTTCCCCCTATGTAGCTGTGGCAGATTCTGATCTAGAGGTCAAAACGAATTGAACGAGCCCCCACACATCAAAATGGGCCTTTTACTCCAAATTTTTCTAATTGGGGTCGATTTTGTACTTTATTTCTTGGACTATAAGTGAAGGCATGGGATAATAACATAGTCGATGTAAATTCGAATTTTGTGCGTCTACTCTGTGGCAAATTTTTATAGTTCATATGACAGCAGGTGTCACTATAAAACCAGATTATATTATAGTTTGTATAGGGCTCGTCGAATGAAATGTCATGATCAGCCGACCAATGGCTCCCGTAGGGTAAGCAAATATGTGTTTCTCTGCGTTTTACATTATTTCTATTTGAGAGCTCGAGTGTAAAGTGCTTAATTATTGACTTATACCCCAGATGTGTTCGACGGTGTTAAAATCCTAATGATAATGGGGTAGACGAAGCACTTCGTTCTTTTTCGTTCGCTTTTCAGCTAACATAATCTGCAACGTATACTGGTTGCGACTTATTCATTTTCACCAAGATCAACAACAGTGGTTTCAGGGTGTTATAATAATGTGGGTATATTATTCCTACTTAACCATTCTTGTATATCATATTTGTTGAGGGTGCTTGTTGAAGGGTTTTTCTAAAATCACTGAAAGATGGAATTCAAACCAATTTAGGAAGTTGTTTTGATATATTTCACCATGATAATCGATATCTTTTGTTTTTGAAGAAAATATTAGTGCGCTGAAGATAAAACCACCTGTACAGCCAGCATGATGACCTACAATATACACTTTACCCTGCGCCACAAACTTCCTTCTTTATCACAGTTTTAGTGCTTAAATCTTGCCAGGAATGACCGACAGTACCATCTTCGAAGATCCGTGTACCGTCAAGATGAACAAATGAACGCACTTGAACCTTAATTTTTCAGTTTTACTTACTGATGTAAAAAATGTGCAAGTTTCGAAGTTGTCACAACCCACGGCTTCAATGTACGGAGAATTGCAGTTCTGAGAAGAATAATCGTTTCTGTACTTTGATTTTATCAAAAATTAGATTCATGACGACTTATGAAACAAACATATCAACAAGATGCTGTCAAATCAGTTTAATAAATCGATGATTTATATCGGCAACTCTATAATGCAAACTGTAAAATGTAAAATGGAATATACCTAGTTTGTAGAAGATGACGCTGCAGTTATCTAGAGAAATTGTAGAACGGAACTGGTTGTAAAAATAACCAAGTATGACATCATTAATTGATTAGGTGAACAAGGCGTACCTTGTTACATGAAAACCAGCAGAGTTGGAGGATGATTTATATTCTGACTGGACTGGTACCTTCTATGAAAATAGGATACAAGAACGATAAGGACCATAATGATCCAGCGAAGAGGTCACACTCAATTTATCCGCTTGGTGTATATTTTAGTCGCGAGAAAATTCCCTTTGGTACGTTGCACGTTAGACGCGCATAGCTGAGATCTGAGAATAGCTCAAACTGTTTCAATTCAATTTTCCTATTTAATGGACATCTATCGAAAAAAGAAGGGCCGTCGGGTATGGTCCGATACTAAATCTAACTACATGGAGTGAAAACGGCACGCGAAAAGTCGTCGTAAAGCCCTATTAGAACCAGTTTGCACTTTTCTAACTCGCGTGCTTCTCACGTGAGCGTCATTCGATTTACGGAAGAATAACTATTTCAAAACAGTTTCTGACCCGGATTGTGGCTATCACGACCTCAGAAAAGGTTCAAAGTTCACATAATTTGTAGTTCATTATTGTTTTACAATTGAAATAAATCGGTATGAAATTTGTAGGTTATTGATGATGTCGGTGTGACAGTGACATAAATATTTCAAACGTAAAGTAAAACACACGTTTTAGATTCCACAACCATCCTTGACCAAGATAATTTTTGATATCCCGGTACAAAACAATAATTTAGATTTGAATCGCATGAGTGTCCAAAAGCTATTTCGCCAACAAAAGTAAGGAAGTCACGTCCTCAATTGACCACACGTTTTTCATATTCGAATTGAAATTTTTCTTGGTGAATGTAATTCAGTTGAGGGTTTTACGTTAGAAGATTTCAATTATTGCCGACATGGGAAGAGTAATCATCCAAGAATTGACTATTTTTATTCTTATTTCCATTCATCGGTGTGTAAAGTATGTCGAGATTTCGTCTGGAAGCTAATTTCGCGAGATCTAACATGAAGTCCTCTAGGTTAATCCAATGTATTAAAAATGCAAATTGGAACGTTATTTTCACTAAAAATAGAAAACAAATAAAGTAGTTTAGGCGGAGTGTCTTTTAAATTGGTTCAGATGCAGAGAGACGATGTCATGAGGGGGTAAGTAAAGTCCTTGTCGCGATCGGTTTGGATCACGGGTTCGTGGTAATTACATTTAAGAAAATTGGGGCTCGTACTACTGAAGCGAACGGCTACGGAAATAAGCTAACATTCCAGGATTGGGTAACGTCTCCGGGGAGTATAATGGGACCGTTGTTTGGCCGGTACCCCCATCGGCGATTTAACTATAAATGAATTCTCGATTTCTTCATTGAAATTGTTGATTCTACATTGAAAATTGATCAGGCAGTCGTCATTCTTTATGCTCGGCTTTGTTAGTGATCGTTATTCGAGGCTCAAATAAAGGCCGTGTCGACGCTGAATACAAATTTATTAAATCCCGGAATGACGCTTTCAAATGTAAACGCGTCTAGAATTGATGGGAACTTCAAACAGTTCTCCTGGTCTTCATCGTCCCATAACAGACTGAGTGAATTCAACATGCAAGTTTTCCATATAATATTACACTTCGTTCGTACGAATGATTATTCAAACGGTGGTCACATGATTATAATTTTAGAGCTTCCCATATTCGTTTGATAGCAACTATTGCACTATGGAGTAGATTAAAGTGAATTGAAGTAATTTATAAAGCTTCAGTAAACAGTTATGAATAATACAGTGACAAGCAAGTCAGGTACAATAAGAATAAAATAGTCGTAGTAGTATATCTTGGAAACTATTCATAACAGATGATAAAAAGGTACTGATATCAACTATTGAACTATGGAGTAGATTAAAGTAAAGTGAAGTAATTTATAAAGCTTACAACTTACAACTTTTCCGACTTCAGTATGGCTTCTGCTTATTATTGTAACATAGAAGGGTGTTCATTCTCGAACTATCCCCTAAGCGTATCTTCAGCCTTGAAAAAAATAGCGTTTTGAATTTTTGACAGTGTGTTTTCACAAAACGGACCAACAATTCTAAAGTATCTTCCATCTTCTTCAATTTCGGAACATGATACCTTTGCTATTTTGAATAGTACACCTCTATTTCCTTTCCAATTTTGATTCCGTTGACGAAATTGGATTTGATGATAAAACCTTGATTCCCAACTGTATTTGTGTTACTTATTACAATTTTTCAAAAATATGTAACGTTTGCAAGGTCTTACTTCATTGTTATTATCTCCAAAACTGATCTAACAAAGATTTTTTCACAACTTAATAATGTTTAAATAAATAATAGAACTGTGAAAAAAATATTAACAAAAAGATATGAGGTACTATGCGACTGAAATCAATATTTTATTGAGAAAATTTGAAAAAAGATTCAGTGAATATAATAAATTAAAACATTTGTCAAGTTTGGTGTTATCTCTATGTATTCGGCGTTTACTTACATTATCAAAGCGAGTTAACGCTTATTATTATTTTTATAACTCAGCAAGTAAACTATTCAGTTTGTGTAAATTTGAAATTGTGTTTTATTTCACAATTCTACATAAATTTAGTTTTATTTACAAATATTTGTTATTATCTTCAAAACTAATTTATCAAAGATGTTTTCACAGCTTAATAATGTTTAAATAAATTATAGAACTGTGAAAAAAATATTTAAAAAAAGATATAAGGTACTATGCCACTGAAATCAATATTTTTTTGAGAAAATTTGAATAAAAATTCAGTGAATATAATAAATTAAAATATTTCTTAAGTTTGGTGTTATCTCTATGTATTCGGCGTTTACTTACATTATCAAAGCGAGTTAACGCTTATTACTATTTTTATAACTTAGCAAGTAAACTATTCAGTTTGTGTAAATTTGAAATTGTGTTTTATTTCACAATTCTACATAAATTTAGTTTTATTTACAAATATTTGTTATTATCTTCAAAACTAATTTATCAAAGATGTTTGCACAGCTTAATAATGTTTAAATAAATTATAGAACTGTGAAAAAAATATTAAAAAAAAAGATATAAGGTACTATGCCACTGAAATCAATATTTTTATGAGAAAATGTGAATACAGATTCAGTGAATATAATAAATTAAAATATTTGTTAAGTTTGGTGTTATCTCTATGTATTCGGCGTTTACTTACATTATCAAAGCGAGTTAACGCTTATTATTATTTTTATAACTTAGCAAGTAAGCTATTCAGTTTGTGTAAATTTGAAATTGTGTTTTATTCCACAATTCTACACAAATTTAGATTTATTTACAAATATTTGTTATTATCTTCAAAACTAATTTATCAAAGATGTTTTCACAGCTTAATAATGTTCAAATAAATTATAGAACTGTGGAAAAAATATTTAAAAAAAGATGTAAGGTACTATGCCACTGAAATCAATATTTTTTGAGAAAATTTGAATAAAGATTCAGTGAATATAACAAATTGAAATATTTGTTAAGTTTGGTGTTATCTCTATGTATTCGGCGTTTACTTACATTATCAAAGCGAGTTAACGCTTATTATTATTTTTATTACTTAGCAAGTAAACTATTCAGTTTGTGTAAATTTGAAATTGTGTTTTATTTCACAATTCTACATAAATTTAGTTTTATTTACAAATATTTGTTATTATCTTCAAAACTAATTTATCAAAGATGTTTTCACAGCTTAATAATGTTTAAATAAATTATAGAACTGTGAAAAAAATATTTAAAAAAAGATATAAGGTACTATGCCACTGAAATCAATATTTTTTTGAGAAAATTTGAATAAAAATTCAGTGAATATAATAAATTAAAATATTTCTTAAGTTTGGTGTTATCTCTATGTATTCGGCGTTTACTTACATTATCAAGGCGAGTTAACGCTTATTACTATTTTTATAACTTAGCAAGTAAACTATTCAGTTTGTGTAAATTTGAAATTGTGTTTTATTTCACAATTCTACATAAATTTAGTTTTATTTACAAATATTTGTTATTATCTTCAAAACTAATTTATCAAAGATGTTTTCACAGCTTAATAATGTTTAAATAAATTATAGAACTGTGAAAAAAATATTAAAAAAAAAGATATAAGGTACTATGCCACTGAAATCAATATTTTTATGAGAAAATGTGAATACAGATTCAGTGAATATAATAAATTAAAATATTTGTTAAGTTTGGTGTTATCTCTATGTATTCGGCGTTTACTTACATTATCAAAGCGAGTTAACGCTTATTATTATTTTTATAACTTAGCAAGTGAACTATTCAGTTTGTGTAAATTTGAAATTGTGTTTTATTTCACAATTCTACACAAATTTAGTTTTATTCACAAATATTTGTTATTATCTTCAAAACTAATTTATCAAAGATGTTTTCACAGCTTAATAATGTTCAAATAAATTATAGAACAGTGAAAAAAATATTTAAAAAAAGATGTAAGGTACTATGCCACTGAAATCAATATTTTTTGAGAAAATTTGAATAAAGATTCAGTGAATATAATAAATTGAAATATTTGTTAAGTTTGGTGTTATCTCTATGTATTTGGCGCTTACTTACATTATCAAAGCGAGTCAACGCTTATTATTATTTTTATAACTTAGCAAGTAAACTATTCAGTTTGTGTGAATTTGAAATTGTGTTTTATTTCATAATTCTACATAAATTTAGTTTTATTTACAAATATTTGTTATTATTTTCAAAACTAATTTATCAAAGATGTTTTCACAGCTTAATAATGTTTAAATAAATTATAGAACTGTGAAAAAAATATTTAAAAAAAGATATAAGGTACTATGCCACTGAAATAAATATTTTTATGAGAAAATTTGAATACAGATTCCGTGAATATAATAAATTAAAATATTTGTTAAGTTTGGTGTTATCTCTATGTATTCGGCGTTTACTTACATTATCAAAGCGAGTCAACGCTTATTATTATTTTTATAACTTAGCAAGTAAACTATTCAGTTTGTGTAAATTTGAAATTGTGTTTTATTTCACAATTCTACATAAATTTAGTTTTATTTACAAATATTTGTTATTATCTTCAGAACTAATTTATCAAAGATGTTTTGACAGCTTAATAATGTTTAAATAAATTATAGAACTGTGAAAAAAATATTTAAAAAAAGATATAAGGTACTATGCCACTGAAATCAATATTTTTATGAGAAAATTTGAATACAGATTCAGTGAATATAATAAATTGAAATATTTGTTAAGTTTGGTGTTATCTCTATGTATTCGGCGTTTACTTACATTATCAAAGCGAGTTAACGCTTATTATTATTTTTATAACTTAGCAAGTAAGCTATTCAGTTTGTGTAAATTTGAAATTGTGTTTTATTCCACAATTCTACACAAATTTAGATTTATTTACAAATATTTGTTATTATCTTCAAAACTAATTTATCAAAGATGTTTTCACAGCTTAATAATGTTCAAATAAATTATAGAACTGTGGAAAAAATATTTAAAAAAAGATGTAAGGTACTATGCCACTGAAATCAATATTTTTTGAGAAAATTTGAATAAAGATTCAGTGAATACAACAAATTGAAATATTTGTTAAGTTTGGTGTTATCTCTATGTATTCGGCGTTTACTTACATTATCAAAGCGAGTTAACGCTTATTATTATTTTTATTACTTAGCAAGTAAACTATTCAGTTTGTGTGAATTTGAAATTGTGTTTCATTTCACAATTCTACATAAATTTAGTTTTATTTACAAATATGTATTGTTTAGAGATTTGTATTTGTAAATTGCTTCTTCGAAATAGAAATGAATGAGAAATATTCAACTCCACTAGTATCACTTCTTTTGGTTTGTTGAATGATTGTACAAGGAAATTCAATTTATTAACAATTTAATGTCGCATTTTTCAACTACTCGATACTCCATCGACGAGCTTCCCATGTTAGATATCGACATCTGCTAGGACAATTCAATTGTGATATTTTCTGAAATAATCCATAGAAGCCCATGAGTCATAAGTCTGCTGATGATGGTTGGATGAACCGAAACTTGCTACTCTTCCATTATTAGAATATGTTATCTGTTTCAATTATATCTTCTCAAATATGACAAATTCCAGAAGTCATATTTCGGAAAATTAACAAAAATAAATATAATGGTTTCAATAGTCAAAGTCTAGGTTATGAATACGTGAATTATTATTGGGTCAAAAATAAATTTAGAGGAATATTTCAAATATGATTCCATTTATATATTTGATTTTCATCTGGAAATAATTTAAAAGGATCAACGTGTGGAAAGATGTTCTTAAAAATATCACCACTCCCGCAAAGTGGCTTGATGTGAAATTAGTCCATGAATTGGTCTCCGTAAAGAAATGAAAATAGTTACTTTAGAAATTACTTGTAACAACAAGAAAACGACCGCCTTTTTGTTATATCAAGAGGCGGCCGGAATCGGAACGCTGGACAATATTTTACAGTCCGAGCGATAACATTTTGAGGGAACTTACCAACAACGGTCATATCAGATCTCTCGGTGACAGTTTGAAAAAAGGGCGCTTCCCCAGACACTTCACATCGGTATACGCCGGACGTGGCGAGTTGAACGGAAGACAGAGTGACCAGACTTTGTGTCGAATTATCCATCTGAAACGACAAATAAATTTGTCAATATGTATTACACGTTGCCGGTTCTTGATGATCCCTATAAATATGATTCTATCCAGTTTAATAATACTAGTTCATATTGAAGTAATAATTTTTATATCACGTCAAGATTGAATCTCAACTCAACACAGAAATAATAGACATTGATTATTTAGAAGAACGGCCCCAGTGGCGTAGCTACCGTGGGGCAGTTGAATCAGATTTGTTCCAGGGGCATGAATTTGGGGGCGCAAGATTCTTTCTGAATCAACTCGATTTAAAATTTTCCTTCACATCCCAAGGGAATTTCGTTTCCTTTCGGAGTCCCTATTCATTTTCACCAATTTGTCAGAATTACGCAGTGTCAGCTTATGTTAATTAATTAAATGAAAGAACAACTACTTTGTTTTTATACTTTTAATAATAACATGAAAACGTTACAATAGTTTCAACGCCGAAGTGCCATTATCAAACAGATAAAATACAGATACAGTGAACAATAAACAGTTCAAGTATGAATAGGTACTAAAGTAAAACAGGGCAAAATTATGAATAACGGATCATCGGGAATTCCAAAAACAGGTAGATTTCAGAAAACAGAGTGCATTATTCGTTAGGATAATCATTGTTTAATATTCTCAGAATCATTCGAGAGCTTTAAGATACAAAGGAAAAGATCACTTCAGAATAGGTGTAACCGGTCACTCAGGATATTGCGTTTGACACCTTCCGGTAAATCATACATAGTTAATTATAAGTGACAAAATTAGTTCCTCGAACAAATTCAAATATTGCATAACATACATATTTTCTCATATCATTTTCGATTGTATTAATTTTACAAGAACTTATTATCCTATTCGATTCACGATATAATCAGAAGATAGTGGACCAAAAGTTTCATGAAAAGGTACACTCGTACCTTGCATACTTCACAAAAAACGAGTGTAGGACGGGTAATGGAATTTAACAAAGTTCAAGTAAACTTGTATTTTGATAATTTAGCAACCATCTTGGAGAAAGACCATTTCCATTCATACCGCGTTTTCAACATAGATGAAATTAAATGACAAAAATAATTAGAACAAAAGGAAATAAGGTGGTGGGAAAAGTAGGTACACCGGAAAGAGGTCAGCTTATAACTGCAGTTTGCTGTTGTAGCGCGTCGAGAAACCACTTACCATCGACTTTAATTATTCCCAGAAAGCGGCAGAAAACCGAATTTTGGGAATGGGGCACCATCAGGGTCAAAAATGATGACATCAGATTCCGCTAAATTGATAGCCAATTATTTATTGAATGGCTTGTTCACTTTCAAAAGCATGTGAAATCATCATACGAATAGCTTCCAGTGCTGCTAATATTTCACAACCATGGTTAACATTATGTCAATTGAAACCATAATATTTTGTAGAGCTACTCACTATTCCTTCACAGAGCAGCCACAAGACAGCTGCTCAAATATTTTTTCAAGTCACATGTTTGGGAAATGTTTTGATTCAGTGGATGGTCAGCGAACCGAAAAGAACGCTAACTCAAGTTCAGATTGCGAAAATTTTCAGAAGAGTCTATTTGAAATGTGCTACAATGGAAAGAGAAGTGAATGCGTCCTAAATAATCATTCAATCAACTGATATTTAATGGAAAAGACTTCTTAGCGTCACAAGTTACTGATCAGACGCCCTATAGACCTCTCGGAATTGAGACTACAATTTACGACAAAAACGAACCTCGAGTAGCTAATTCACCGGTGCCCCCGATAATTACAAAATAGATTACTGAAACATTGCCAGCAAAATCTGATCCGAATTAGGCACTCGCATCATGTTCCAATGTTACAATTAACTTCAAACACCGTCTTTCTGGTATGAGACAAATGAACAACAACCATTTTGTTCTAATGCCAAAACTACTCTTTGTCAAGTGCTATTTGGGCGTTACCCAGAATTTCGAAACCTAGAGTGAGATCAAACCGAGCGAAATAGTCTGAAATATTGTCCAGCGCCCTCGTCGAAGATAAACTTGAAGAAGAACAGAGATTGAAAGAAGACAGACTGAAGGAGAATAAAGCCACTAGAAACGTTTTTTAAGATGAGGGTGAAAAGAACATGGTTGAACCTGTACCTAACAAACGCAAAGAACGTAAAATGCAAGAAGAACACACCACAGAACCAGCCGATGGTGACAAGTGAATAGTAAAAATGTATAAATTTGAGAGATTTTAGTATAATAAGTTGCCTATGACATCAAAACATAACACCGATCCTTACCTGTTATATTGTGGTGAGAAATATGTTGTTTCCCTTAATACCAATAATTTTTGAAGTCGGAAGATCTTAGATGTATCGTACGAATGTGCATAAGAGCTAATTTTCGATGCGATATGAGAGAAAATATATTTTCTTTTTATACTTTGACTACATAAGAGGAAACCTATAACGTTCGAAGAACATCGTGTGAGCTAGCAATGGAATGTAGGGAGAGGAGTTATGCATTCGTGTTTTTCTTGAATGCTTGGAGGGTATAGGAATAAGGAAAGACCTCACAAAGTGAAGAGTTCCACAACTGTTCTGCTAGGAAGAAGTTCGGCAGGTCTCAAGCTTGACAGTTAAGGGGTGACAAGTTTGAGCTCGTCTAGACCTCCTATCTGGAATCACTAGAATTGATGACACACGTGAAGCAATACTGTTGTTTTTTTTGTGCGTTTGAGCCAGTTAATTAGTGAAATTTTGAATAATAATGTCTGATTCAGCAAGTGATGATCCTTTTGGTGGTACTCACACAGACTCTGATGAGGATTACACACCAACGAGGACCAAAACCACAAAGTATGAATATAACCTAACATTCTTGGAAAGATTAGGTTCAGAGTCTGGTGAGGAGGAGCTTGAGGATGTTGCCGAATTTTCTAATGAACCAAGAGTACCAGGACCATCACACTGAACCCAGATGGGTAAGAAACGTCTACAACGAGAAGTATTGGGGAAAAAGCATGTTAGGAAATTAAAAAGAACAGAAGGTAAAATTTATATAAATACGGCAGGCTCTGAGGTGGCGAAGAATACTCTGGGAGAAGAGTGTAACTGCAGAATGAAGTGTTTTGATAAAAGTGGAGAGGTAGTGAAGTAATTTTTAGTGAATTTTATAAGCTGTAGAAAGGAAGAGACTTCATGCTGGTTGTCGCAAATCCAAAGTATCATCCTATGTCTATTCGGTAATATTTAAGTTTCAATATTTTTAACTTAAAGTAATGTTTTTTTATTATAATAATTTCGTCACAATGGCCAAGATTATACTGTTTGTAAAAAGGCATTCCTAAATGTGCATGGAATCACAAAAAGCAGGTTGGAGACCTGCCAGAACCCATTTCCAAATATTTGACACATCTCCATTAATTGTTAACCTGTCCTTGTATTGCTCTCCCGGTTTCATTGCATGGTATATGGGCTCAATATGAGATAGCGGTATGAATTGTACCATCATCTGCAAAGCTGTGAACGGAACAGGTGGTCACTCCCAGCAGATAGTTGATATGAAGCAGAAGCAACGTTGGTGCCAAGACAGATCTCTGTGCATCACCAGCATTGAAAGCCATTGTATCGGAGGACACTCCGGGAACCAGGAGTGATCTATCTGAGAGAAAACTCGATAGTAAGCGACCAAGCTGAGACGGCAAACTATATGACGGAATTTCCCGAGAAGGCTTTGGTGTCAGACTTCGTCAAATGCTTTGAAGATATCCAATGCTACACCTAGAGATTCCCCATGTTTTTCAATGGATTTCCTTCGAACATGTTCTACGTAGGCAAGCGGTCTCATGTTGATATCTGCTGACGAAAGCCATATTGCCTGTCATTCACGATTCTGTAGCTCTCTAGGTATTTAATGAACATGATGCGGATTGCTTCCTCCATCACTTTAAAGATCACAGATAATGGTGGAATGGGACTATAATTATCAGGAAGGGTCTTCTCTCCTCTTTTTTTTTTAATTATTTGCACTCCAGCTGTCTTCCAGCTGGAAGAAACACATCAAGTTTGTATGAATAGGTAAACAACCTGCAGAAAACTGGTGTTATTTCAGGCGCACATTCTTTTGGATTCCCCAATAATGCAGCTTTATACAGTTAATTTGCATCCACACACAAACGGACATCTACTAACTATAACAAGTGATAATTGGTGCAAATATTCGAAAAGGAGCGCGCTATTCATTTTAGGACTCTTACCCCATGCGGAGTCTCACCTCCCTCTATTATATATTTTATCTAACAGAAATTGATACTTTGTCCATTTATTGCCAATCTCTCAATCATCATTGCAAATTACGGATTCACTCTTTGTATAAACCTCAATCTTGTTCTGGAATTACAACATTGAGTGCATCTTACTGCAGTCAGTTCATTGAACTTCATAATCGGAACATTGTTTAGTCTAGCTAACTTCTGTTCGTGGTTTTGTTTTCGTAATAATCAGAGCAGGTTTGATGCAAAACCATTAGTCAGTTCAAAGTTCGCTTCAAAACTGACATTCATTGACCACTATCAAAGTTTCTAGTGAACTTAATCGAGCTATCAACAGGGTGTCTTAAGAGACGATATTTTTCAATTCTGATGCGATAACGTTCTTGTCACTTGCAAGTTTCATCAACCGAATAGTGAAGTGTAGATGTGTTATTGATGAATGAAGAAAGGATGTAGTCGTATTCGTATCGTATTTGTAGTCTACGGATGTGTAGATATATCGCGTTATAAATGCAGACTCTGGCATTACAACATGACGCAATCAATTTTCGCAGCAGACTAGCTTACAAGAAAGGCGTGATGTATCACCTGAGGTCGAACGGGGCCAGACTATTGACAGAAATTGGAAATAGATTGAATATCGACCTTTTATCAGCTTTTGCATTACATATTCCGTGCGCTTTTGTCAAACTTATCAGTTAAATTGCTTGTTTAACTGAGCAACTAGCTTGAATCTTATTCATTATACGAATCCTTCAAACTCTTGAACTTTGATTTCCTTTTCTCGTCAAATCTCAACCGGAATTTGAAGCGTTCTGTAGTTAAGGGAACTAATATGTAATCCTTAGACCGTTACGCAAACATTTCTGTTCATTCTATCATTTTCTCCTACTTTCTGTTGATTTACTTCATGAGAGAAGAGTATTGCTTCATACCCAAAAGCTGTAACTTCGAATTGAACAAGTAGTCCAGTCAAATGGTCGAAAAAAACCAAATATCCTCGTAAAAACTACACCCTTAAAACTCACTTGCACAGTAGTTTGTAAACATGAGATGAAAAAGTGGCGGCATCCCCCCCGGAACTTCGCAGCTATCTTGATAAAAATTCAAAATAGATTTTATCACTTCCTTTTGCCCGTAGACGAACACTTTTCGGACCAAATAGTTACCAAAAATCGTTTTTCTTTCAATATCGCCAGGTAAAGTCCATTTTTTGGATACATAAGTATATCAACATTGAAGAACTATCCACAAGAAATCGTTTCAACTATATAAATGTTGCCAATAGTCTCTTAGTTAAAATATGTGACGGAACTGAGTTTTGGATCGGAAGATGTTTGGTCCTGCAACACTGCCTAAAAAGGAGACACTTTAGAGGTTCCTTGGAGCTTATAGATGAGACGTTCATATGGAATTTCTAACTTCACTATACAGTGGAAACAAATCTGAGAACAATCTGAATAGTGTTGATTATGGAGTAATATACTCACATATATGCTTGACTACACGAGAGGGAAACCTATAGAATTGGCAGCCAGCGATGGTATGTAGAGAGAAGAGATTTATTAGAATTTTTCTCAAGAGCTTGAAGATCATAGGTATCAGAAGAGACCTCATTAGGCAGAGAGTTCCACATCTTCGCCATTCTATAGAAAACTCAAGTCTGGTGGGAAGAGCCTGACGGTGGAGGGGGGCCAGTCTGAAGTCGTCTATTCTGCCAACTTTTACCTGGAATCGCTTTCGGTGGTATAATGATGAGATTTTCGGAGAGCACTAATTAGAAAACATCGCCTACACTTCTGAATCTGAGAGCCAACCAGACGAATAGATCTCTTCTGAATAGACCATAAGAGCTCCAGCATATGCTTGTGTGAACAGTACGAGACTGGTCGAATCTTTGGTTTGTAGACCTTGGCACGGAATAGAAAACATAGAGTCTCTGGAGCTGTTTTCAAAATAGACCTTACATGATCATCTCATCAGAAGGTGCACATGTTGGTGATACCGAACATTGACATTGAAAACTTCATAAAGATAGCTATCGTATTTGACATCATCATATTTGTGATTCTTGGATTCCCCTTCCTGCAGAAAATGTAGGCTTAAGTTCTAGCTGCTCTCTAGTGAATAATCAGATACTCATTTGATAATTCTTGCCAGATATGAATTTATTTTATCGATCTGTCATGCAGCTCTGGCTTCTTTGGTTGATATATACGTTTTGAAGGAGGAAGCAGTATGAACTGTACTGTCATCCACAAAGATAGGATGTTACTCCCAACAGATCGTTGATATTGACAAGAGCAAAGCAAAGCAGAGTTGACGCCAACAGCAGCGTTGATAGCCATTGCATCGGAGGATTCTCGGTCAACCACTGAATGGAGTGATCTACCTGAAAAAAAAATCGATAGTAAGGGATACTGTTGGGGCGGCAAAACAAATGACGGAAGTTCCCTGAGGAAGCCTCGCAGCCAAACTCGAACAAATTAATGTTTTCAAGATATACAGTGCTTCATGTAGAGATGTCTCATGTTTGTCAATGAATGCCTGCCATATGTGAGTAATAAACATAGGCAAATAGGTCTCCTCTGGTGAAGAAAGCCCTATTTCCAATCGTTCCCGATTCTAGAGCTGTCCAGATATTGATGAGCTTTATGTTGATGGCTTCATCCAAATTCATGAATAGTTGAATAGCAGGTTCTTCATTACTGCGTTCTTGATTGTTATTGTCAGTAGAATTTCTAATTCAAATAATTTGGTATTGGAATTCTTCAATTGCCTTTTGCAGTTGAGCACTGTCAATCCCGCGCTTTTGAGTCTGACTAAATAATATGCCACATGTTGAAATGAAATATTTCCAACCAGTAGAGAAGCTCTCGGCAATTAAAATATTTCAATGAGCCACTTGCTTCGCTAATAGTAACTGAATCCATCCCATCTTCATCAACATTCTTCAAAAGAATCCTGGTGTTCACAGTTTGACTTTTGAATATCCAGCGTGTAGGAACAGCGCGTGGTAATCTACGTTTGATTATTCCATCAAGAATTACCGTTCGTTTTGGTGATCGAGAAAAGAGCTTGAAAAGACCGAAAATTTGCAAAGTGCCGCTCGTTCAATAATTGAATTAAATTCATGCGCGTAACAGTGAATATAATGTACATGTGGAAATGTTCTTTTGATAATGGCCTGGATACCATTTGTCTTATCACTCATCACGGACGCCTCATCGTATCTTTGAGCTATTAGTTTATTGTTATCAGACCCAGAAGGAGAATTTAAAATAGTTTGCACTCCATTCAGGAATGTTTTTGCATCAGCATTATTCCACCCGGCTTGAAAAAAGACCAAGAGCATCCAAAAATTCGTCCATTAAACACGTATGGAATAACCATTTGCCGATGATTAGAGGAGTCTGTATAGTTTCATCGGTCTCCAGTTCAATGAAATTTGTACATTTAATTTCTTCTTAATATTTCCTGCTTGTGAATTTGCAATATTGCATCTAGCAATTCGTTCTGAATAGTTTTTGAAAAGTCTTCAAAACACTTGTGAACCCGAACCTTTCATATGTATTGCAAGCACAGTGTCTAATTCAGCAAGTTGATTAAGCCTACAGAAATACTTGGATTTCCCGGCGACGTCAATGTCTCAACATGGCCAATTCAAAGGCACTGTAAAATTTCATACACATGATTAGTCGGCGCAAAATATAACGATTTTTTTCCACAACTTCGTTGTACTTAATTTAATGTCGCAAATATGCATTGTCTAACTGTTCACGTATGTCCACTTCGCCTAGAACGCTAAAATCCATGTATGCATTCATGTGAGAAACGGAATTTCCGTGTTTCTTTGCCTACCCTGCGATGTATCTTAAATCATTCAACCCTTGTTTATTCCACTCACTAACTTCTTTCTTAAAAATTAAGCACATAGGTAAAACAAAATAGTTTATTTGTTACTGGAAATGGTAGCGGGTTTGTCGAAAGGTTTCGCACACAATTACCTTCCATCATCACTTCATGTCTTCGAATTGAATTCACACACTGTACATTATGAAGGCAAGACGTTTATTGGAGAGACATTGCTGTTTTCCCCAAACCGACGGTATAAGCGCGTGTTGCGAAGATAACCGTAGTCAGCCGAATTATACTTGAAATAGGTGCACTTCAGAACGTTCCCTGGTAGTTTTGAGCGTTAGAATTGCATGCGCCTTTCACCTGACGTGCACTGTATCATATGCGAATTTCTTTCTATTTATCTTGGTGCCCTTGTGCCCTTTAGTACCAGCCGCCACTGCTAATTTAGTTACTTGATAGCTGAACATTTTTCAATACTTTAGAAGTATTTTTAGTGGATAATGGTGTTTGTTTTATATTTATAGTGTATCCACAGTATGAATCCTTTTAATATTTTATCCAAATCTAAAAATTATATGAACATAGTAGTTTATGTTGAGTTGTTACGATGGCTCCACGTACTTCAAAGTGCAATGTCCGCTAAATATCATAGTTGTATTAACCGGCCAAACATAGCAATCAAACTGATTGTCGAAAGTATACTATCCTCTAGAGACGATGGAATGATACTTAGGATTTGTATTGTGGGGGTAGTTCATTCTTCATATATTTATGAAAAGTTATATTATTGCCGTTCAGAAGTGTCGTGATCTAGAAACATATTAGCTATACGAAGCTCATTTTATTCAAAATCGATAAAGTACGTTTGAACATTTGGTGTCAATAAATATTCAGTATTTCCGCTTGCATGATACTACTAACAAAATAATAGAGTAGATGAATTATTAGAGGTAAAATGACGATATTCAAGAGGTTTCGCGCCTGAACGAGTTTGACCCAAGTTATGAAGTTCGGTAAAATGGCTTTACGCAAATAGAAATGGCGGCGGAACCATCGATGTGACAACGTATAATCTGGAATATAAAGAGCAAGGCGATAGAGACACTGTGCCTGGGTAAAGCATGGAGTGAAACTGCAGTGGCAGTAACAGTGAGTGGGGCATTACCCAGAACAGCGGTAATATCAATAGAAGTGGCCATTACCAAGGCTTGTAATGTGCTTAAGACGCCCGCTGCCGTTATGAATATGATGCATTGTTATCCACCCTGAGATATTAAGGCAGTATTTCTCCCTAACAACCCCGTCTTATCATAATGCCTCTTACAACATCAGCCGGAATAACCTATTTAAAAGATTTGCGATTTAATTTTTTGTAAACAGCGCGCGCGGTGGCGGCTGTGGTATTTCTTGGCTGTGACACTTTTCAATTTTGTTTTCATCAGAGCCATCCCATTAAGGTCTTGCGGCCTGTTTTATATAGCTTTTTAGTTGAAACCGTGACATGTATTGGCTCAACGCTATTCTAATTATATGGAAATGAATCATTCGCGGAATTCGTTATCTTTTTCAGCGCGAGGTGTTTCTTGCTCGCGTGCTTGCCGTTCCGTTAAATTTTGATTTATGTCTTCGTCTCTAAAGAACTTCCGCAAAAATATCTGCATATTTCACGCTGCTGAATTATAGGTGCTTATTTCGCCGGCTGAGCGTTATTAATGATCGCTTATGATGGCAAGAATATCGAAGTTTTTATCAATTCAGAATTGTCCAACTATTTCTCTTGTAGACTGACTGACTGGTTTCTTTGACAATCACGTTGTATTAGTAAATATTATGAATAGCATAATTGCGGATACGTTTCGCAGAAATACGAGAGCATGAAGCTATGTGAAGCGTAAGGGATATTGGGAAGACCATTCCTGAAGGCCATCTTACAAAAAAAACATTTTTCTCTATTTTAAAAAGATTGACGATTGATTGCAGATGGTCAGATGAAGTGAAAAGAAACTGTGGAATATTCTGTGTAGAAAGGCTTCATTAAAATTATAGAAATTGTTAATGTACAAAATAATTAGAATTATATACCTAATAAAACAATCGTTACTTTATTTTTACAACTTATATTATAGAAACACCAAAGTGATTATCGTTTCGACAACTAGCTTTTCATCTCCAAAAGGATAGTAATGTCAGAATGAACATGAAATGTCTTAATGTATTCATAGTCAATATAAGATACAATTAATAAGTAGGATTACGGTTTGATAATGGGGAAATACATTGCTGAGATTGAATGGTAGGATGTAACTTGGGCACTTTATGTGCGCTTTAGGTATATTCAATTCACGCACTCTATACCTGCTCGATATCTGCTACTCCCCCGCTTTTACAATACTTGTCTCAACGCATAAGAACTATCATAAATAAAAATTCCCATTCCGACTGCAATTTTTGGAAAATAAAAAAAAATTTCAATCTACGTTTTATTTTTTGGTGGGTTGTAACAGTCAACCAACTTAGACGCCCACTTTGAAAAAATTTCAATCAATGTCTGAACATTTTTTCAGATAGGTTACTTTTTTTACTTTTTACTTTTTTCACTTCGCTTCAATATATCAAGGTTGAAGATTCGAATTATTCTTTTTTGCTTTTCAGTAAGTGTACTGCAAAAACTTACCAACTCGAGCCGAGTAATTTTTTTTCGTTGTAGTCTCTCAATTTTTTTTACGAAATATTTTGACGACGCTGACTTGATGAACTTCCTACACGGCTTTGAATGACGTTCAAAATTACAAATAAATAATATGTGACCTTCAGTTACCGCATGAGCTGTGAAATCACCCGCCTTTCTCAATAGTTGGAATTTGGCGAAGTTAAATCTACAGACTCTCTAATACAATAATAATAATAAGCTCCAGAAAATTGAATTCAATGATTTAATATGGCTGATAATAGAGAATCAAATTGAGATCACTTTGATCAAAGTCCGTATTTTCCTACAAGCAATACATTGCTGTAAATACTGAATACTAAAGCAATTGTAATAAGGGTTAAGTACAGAATATTTGCAATATTTAAAAACAAAATCACATTTAGAAAATTGAAGTTTCGTGTAAAATTAAAATATCTCAAAGTAAAGAACATCTAGGGGTTGCCAGATGTTTCCAATAACAAATATAGCTTGAGAAAAGTAAAGAAATTTCTGAAATAAATATAAGACACTCGCTTCAAGCATGATGATATGATACCATAGCTGATATGATCAAGAGGGTTGCAATAAGTTCACAAAAGTTTGGTTGTAAAGGAAATCATAAACCTGTCAAGATCAATGACCAATATAGGACGAGAAACTAATGGGTAGCTACATGATAAATCCTAATATTTATCATCTGGAGATGTTTTATGTACGTTTAAATCAGTTAGTAATATTTAGAAAAAAGAACAGATATATTGAAAAATCCCCGCCGAAAACATTCTGAACTAGAGACCTCAAGAGAGGAATCTCACTGCTTATTGGCTAAACAATCCAGGGATCCTTTTCCGAATTATAGATTGGTTCTTGAGAATTATCCATTACAAATACTAGGGATAATGCCTAAGACCTTCAGTTATATTTTCTAGCTTGAATCTGTCTCTTGAGAAATCACGTGACACTCAATTTCAATTAATTTAACTTGATAGTTCCTTAAGATTGTTTTTGGTAAGAAGGGTGGATTTCGCTAAATCAGAGTTGTTTTAGATTTTTGATAAAAGTTGTTGTTCTCAGTTTTTATTCAAGTTAAGTTCAATAATACCTTCGAATCATTTCATTCAGTTTCGATCCCCTAGGTTCATCCTGGTTCGGTATCAATTTATTAATCTTAGCTTCATTTCTCTATTAGTTAATTCAGATTATCTAAGTATTTCATTTGAGTATAGATTTTGATCTTAGTTTCTATTCTTATTACTAATAAAGTTAATTATAATATTCATTTCTATTATCTTTAATTATCAAAGACATTCTTTTATTTTTATCATTATCATTTAATTGTTATTTTCATTATTAAATTTTATTGTTGTTGTTGAGTACCATTTTATCTGATCAATATTAGCGTTTACCCCTTCCACTTACCTTCCAACCTTAAGTGTCTTGTGAAAGAAAAGGGTAAGTGTCAATGATATTTTTCACGTTTCTCTGGCTAATCAATGAATGGGATCAAACTCCAACGTGTCACGGTTCTCTCAATTGAATGTCCACACTGTTAATAAATGAATAGATTGAGGATTAGGGAATTCCTTAAGTGAAGTTTTATAGAGATTTATCAATAGAGTATCATGTTACACAATCAAAAAGCGTCGAATTCACATTTTGTTCAGCTTAGAGTAGCATTTAAGACGTACATTAATAAATAATCTGTAACTTTTTGAATGAAAAAAAACAGAAGCTCTTTCCGGAAAAAATTCTTTCAAATCCTACTTCGAGTCAGTTTTGGAAATCAATTTCATCGCGATGTTCTCAGATTAATCGTCTTTCATCAGTTTGTTTATGTTTCATTTGGATTAACTTGACGGATTGCTCCACGTGATCAAGACGTTGGCCTGTAGTAGAGACGGCTGAAGTGTAGCGTTTACCGGCCCACTTTCCCTACACTTGCGTTGTTGGTCGCGTAATGTAACATAATGATTTCCAATAATTCTCATAATGCAATAAAATATATTCCATGATAAAAATATATTCATGCCTGGAGAAAGCATTTGGAATATTATCGAGAACTCATACAAATTGATGAAGTACAGGTATATTTACAGACACTCATACCTAACCCAGTATTCATTATCTTCTATTTTTATTGTAGAAGGTTGTAACTTTTACGATCACGATGTTTACTTTTCATTAAGCTATAAAAGAGTTCGTACTATGAATACTCTATAACACTATAAATAAGAAACAATCGCCCTTAACCACTAAAAATACTGTTATCGTAATGAAGCCTTTCAGCAACCAAGTAGCAATCACCAGAGTGAACTAAATTAGAATCAAAATGTGCCTGTTATAATACTATACGGTATTAATTGAGTACCAATATAAAGGATCACCTTCAGCTGGAGATAAATCTGTATTCAATGAATTGCTTTTTCGCTTATACATTTCCATCCCTTCTAAATCATTTTTGCCTAATATTTCCAGAAGAAAACTTCCTTAAAATCGGAACTGAATCAACTTCCAAAGGTTTGGCATATTTATGTCGATGATATTTTCACAATTGTGAGTAAAGATCTGGAACTACATCGCTTTTTGAACACGCTTAACAGCCAATTTGGTTTACTCAAATTCACTGTAGAAATAGAAACAGATGAGCAGCTACCTTATCTTAATGAACACATTATCAAGGATGGTAATCAATTCGATTTGCACATATACAGAAAACCCACTAAAAAAAAAATTGGTATACTCCTGCAGATTCAGGTACACCAATTAATTATAACATAGCTCCATTTATTAGTTTTGTTCATAAATTATTGAAGGTTCCTTTCCTTTGAGCCAGACCAATTATAACAACGAAGTTGTAAAACTTCAGCAAATAGCGTTGGACATAGGTTAAGACAAATCTTTGATCATAACTTAATTTCTAAATGAAACAGAAAATTGGAATGCAACCAACTAATCAAATTGAAGACAGTACATTCAAAATTTGAAACTTTCATTCATCATTCTTCAGTAATTAATAATTTCTGTAACATGTTTTCTAAATTTGCAATACAACCCGTTTATAGATGAAAGAACAAGCTGACATTCTCAACACCGGAATTTACAATATCGATTGTTATACTATGTGGGAACTAGGAGGAATATTTTAACCCGATGTAAAGAACATTTTGGCCGTGGAGATAAGCTATAAATGTGTTGCCGCTTGGAGAATAGATAAATAGTGTGCATCGCAAATACATTCTTCGCAAATCACTTGATTTGGTTACTGATTTTCATATAATTGTTTCACATTCAATGAGAAACTCTTCCCATTTTTATGAGGATGATGAAATGAATAAGTAATTTATATCGTTATCTTTACTCATATAAATAATATTCAAATCAATAATCTCTAAAGGAAAACTTACAAAGTGAAATTTTCTGCTCCAAGGAATCGAAGCAGAGTCCGCTGAGTGGGAGCCAGGCATCCTGTCACCTAGCGCATTTTGTTATAAACTTCTCAAAGTGCAATGTACATTTGAGTCTACTTGAATAATTGTTTTTGTTGTTGTAGAACGATTTTATTGAAATTTGGGTAAAACCCAAAAGGAATGGAAACCTACATACCCATACCTTCAAATCACTATCATTTGGTGAGCAATGGTTTAATACAATCTGTTTTAGGGCTGTCACTTCAAAACAAACAGCATACCGTCGTTGGTTACTGCCGAAATGAGATCGAGGCTTATCGAATGCCCGAGTGACTCACGTCCATTTTGGACTTTCGCCAAAGCCATTGGAAAGAATTTCAGTTCCAGTTCATTCCCTCCCCCTAACCAGAGATGATGGCACACTGGCTACTACACCACAAGAAGAAACCAACCTTTTTGCTGGAATGTTTGCAGCAGATTCAACTTTGGATCCACAAGGGAATGACCCATTTAATATTGCTGCCATCGATAACCGTATGCCTGGAATTGTCTTCCGCCAGCGCAAAATCAGGTACTTTCTGCTTGATCTCAATACCGGAAAATCCATGAGGCTAGACGGAATTCCACCTCTCGTTCTCAAGGAATGTTCGTCTGAATTACCAGCAGTTTTCTGCAGGTTGTTTACCATTTCATACAAACTTGGTATATTTCGTTCCAGCTGAAAGACAGCCAGAGGGCAACCAATTTCAAAAAAAGAGAAGAACACTCTCCCCAATAGCTATATACCCATTGAACTAGTATCTGTGATATCTAAAGTGATGAAGAAAGCAATCAACATTGAGCTCATCGAATAAAGAGAGTTACAAAATTGTAAATGAAGCTCAGAATGGTTTTCGTCAGCAGAGATCAATAGGAGACCTGCTTGCCTACGTCACACATTTATGACAGAAATCTATTGACAAACATGGGGTTTCTCTAGCTGTAACATTGGATATATCCAAAGCATTTGACCGAGTCTGGCACTTTGTCAACTACTATCGAGTTTTCTCTAAGATGGATCACTCCATATGGTGATTGACGGAATATCATCCGATACAATGGCCATCAACGCTGGTGTTCCACAGGGCACCAATTTTGTTTCTGCTCCATATCATCGATCTACTAGGAGTGACCACATGTTCCGTCTGCACCTTTGCAGATGAGGGTACATTTCATACCATTTTCTCATCTAGAGCCCCTATCAATATCAATGAATATAGAGGAGCGAGACAGGGACAGGTTGACGTAATTAATGGAGATCTGACAAAGATTTTGAAATGAAGATCCGATATTCTAGAAGAGTTTGATGTAACCAGAATTCAATCTTACGTCTTCTCCAGAAAGGCGAATGCTACATTCCCTAATATGATGATGTCATGTACAATTAATCTGAAGTCTTTCATAACAATGCTCGGGATCACCACCAACTGCACCATCTCATGGAACGATCATGTGAGATCCATTGCGATAACGGTTTCACCAAAATTTGGTTTTCTATTCCGTGCCAAGAGCTACTTTACTTCCTAGCAGTTCTTCATAATCTACAAGGCACAGATTCGACCTATCCTGGAATACTGTGCGCAAGTTTGAAGTTCGGCTCCCAAACATACGCTGAAGCTCTTGGATTCTATTCAGAACAGAGCTATTTGTTGAATTGATGTCACACTCACGAGTTCATTGACCTCTCTATAACATCGTATAGATGTGAGATATCTCATCCTTTTTGTATAAATATTTCCAGATAAGCGAACTAGACGAGCTCAAACTAGTCACCGCTTCGAACATTAGAGGTTTCCTTCTCGTGTAGTCAAAGTAAGTTATATTTCAACTGAAATCTACTGTGAAATTTTTGAATCGATCCAATATATGCTCTGGGTGTTACGATGTTTCAAAATGTTCAACCCTTCAGGAAAGAGTGTGTTTATTACACGATTTCGCTGAAAATAATAGGGTTCGTCACGGATCAGCAAACGATTTTTGTCAACATTTGAATATGATAGTACCTTTTGCTTTTGAGTTAATGTGTATACAAAATTTCAAGACGGGCAGTAAGACAGACAGACGAATTTTTCGAACTGGATTAAAAATAATATGTTGCAGGTTTTTTTCTTAATGATTTCAGAAAAAGCTTGAGTGAATGCAATGTAGGTACTGGCGACTCTGTCGCGAGAGTGTAATAATTGTGAATTATATAAAAAATTCTCGGGAATTAGGTCACATTAACACTCTGTTATTAATGTTCGTCTTTACGTACGTTTCGGTCTCACGACCATCATCAGAAGACTTATTTTGTCAAGAAGGGGTTAACTAAAATTAATTAGCACAAGCGTCCATATCGCACAATTTTCAATCAAAAAGCTCACGCCGTCGAAACGAACAGAACCACGAATAATCGAAAATTGTATCGTTAATATTAAAGTATAGATTTTTTTGTAACAAAAAACCACTGTTGAGTAATATTCTCATAATGTACAAACGCATATTGCTATGGTCTCAAAGCAACTGGAGTTCGAAGCTATTTGTTTGTAATAACTCGACCCAGATGTAGATTTATGACGTACTTGAAAAGGTTTTAGACCTGCATTGGAATTTAGTTTACTTTAAGCGTTCTTCCTAAAATATACTTTTAACATTATAAAGACGTATGTAGGAATTTGCAAGAGTTTTAATTAATCAAGTTAGTATAAATCTGACTCAATCCCTGGATATCATTCCTATGATTTACAGAATTTGAATTCCTTTTTATGTGAATCATCTCCAGGATAGATCTTTTATAATAATTGGTTTCTTTAGTTAAAATATTAACATTTTTGTAATCAAATTAATGGTTATAATCAAAACAGTATTTAGCAAGGGCGGTGGAATTTTCTAAGTTATTATTCCTTGTGCTATACTTATGGCCGTACATTCTTTTTTGTAAATATTGTTTAGAGATTCCAGTATAAGTTCCATCACAATCTAAACAATTCAATTTATATACTGTGTGGGTTTGTTTATCTTTAGGTATTACAGGTTTTAGATTGGAGAAATATTTCCCAACACAGTTAGTAGGTTTATGCGCAACATTTATATCGTACTTTTTCAAACATTTCTTAATTTTTTCTGAGGTCTCCGGAATGTATGGTAAAGTTATATAATTGTCTGTATTACCTGTTATGTTATTTTTGTAAGAAGAACCATTATAGATTTTGTTTATTCTCTCTTTAATGATAGGATTGAAGAAAGTTTTTGGGTAGCCATTCATTTCCAATGCATTACCAACAATTTTTAAATTTTTGGGACGGTCCTCTGCGTGGGATAATTTTACCGCGCGGTCTGTGAGGCTGTTTATGACACTTTTTTTATAACAAGCTGGTGCAACGGAATTGAAATGAAGATAACGTTGAGACCAGACTTCTTTAGTAAACCAAGAAGTTTTTATTTTTCCATCTGCATCATGCCTAATGGCCATAACTAGGAAATTAATGTTATTGTTTATTTCTATTTCACAAGTGAATTGAAGTTTACAATGGAAATTGTTAAATTTATTAATCACATATTGAATTTTATCGTTGGGAACACACATAAGGCAATCATCTACATACCGTTTAAAGAATACAGGCTGAAAATCTAATGAATTTATAACAGATTCCTCTAGGCATTCCATAACGAGGTTAGCAATGGTAGCTGAAATAGGAGATCACATTGCTGTGCTGAAAATTTGTCTAAAATATTGCTCACCGTACTGAAAATAAGTGCATTCTAAACAAAACGTTACCGCATTTATAAAATCCGATTGATCAAGAGGTGTGTGGTTTTTAATCTCTGGCCAACGTTTTTTGATGCAATTTAATGCCAAAACGACAGGTATATTTGTAAATAAAGGAACAACATCCAAGGAAATTAGTTGATGGTTTACTGGTACGGATTTTTTTTTTATAAATTCATTAAAATGCCATGAGTCTTTCACATAAAATTCATTTTTTCCTATTATATTATTGATAGAGTTTGATAGAAATTTTGATAAATTGTAAGTAGGCGCTCCAATATTACTTACAATGGGTCTTAGGGGTATATCATTTTTATGTAATTTCGGAAGCCCATAGATATAAGGTGCAAGCCCATTATGGCAAATTTATTTATTTTTTAATTCAATAGGGATTATCTTATTTTTATGCCATTTCAATTTATTCATGTTATTTTGTACTGATGAAGTAGGGTCGCTTGTGCTAATTAGTTTTAGTTAACCCCTTTTTGACAAAATAAGTCTTGTTATGATGGTCGTGAGACCGAAACGTACCTAAAGACGAACATTTATAACAGAGTGTTAATGTGACCTAATTCCCGAGAATTGCCAAACATATTTTAAATACAGGACACATCGTTTTTCAAGAAAGCTTATCACTAGCGAAACATAGTAATGACAAATATCTAGGGTAATTTCGAAGGGATGGAAATTCATAAACGAAAAAGCAATTTAATAAATTCAGATTCATCTTCGTCTGAGGGTAATTCCTCATATACCCTACTAATTACAAATAGTATTTAAACAGGCACATTTTGATTTATAATTTAGTTTACTCTGATGCTGGCTATTCAAAGCTGAAAGTCCTCAGTACTTCAATATTTAATTTATAAGAAAATTGCTAAGCAGTTGATTCTTGATAAATATGCATATACTGGAAATATAAATGCGTTACAGCTTCGATTATTTTTGTTTTTGTTCGTTTCGGCGACGTGAGCATTTTTGATTGAAATGGCGCAATAAGGCTGATACAATTAGTTTTGAGAAATCTCGTTCTAGACATAATACGTCTACTGATAATGTTGTGTGACCTATTTCCCGAGAATTCATATATAACAAGTAGTTTGATAGTAATTTTAGTGAATATTGATGATTGTTTCTCATTTATATAGTATTATAATGTCTATTTATGTAATGCAAAATCGAACTATACAACCTAAAGCTTCTCAAGCATCGTCATTTTACCTTCAACAAATCATCGAACTTATCAATTTCTTAAGTGGCATCATTTGAGCGGCAATAATATGGTGCTGAAAGCATGAACTGGAGTGCATCCCTTGTGATCGGCAGATGATTCGTTCAGCTGATCCATTCTAGACGTCATTCTTGCTGATGATGTCTGATTGTGTGTCCACCAATCAATCAAACTGTTTGTAACCTTGTTCGGAATCACGATATTTTTATTTCTGTCTCCCTTGAATGAGATTAGTAATATCCTTTGAAAACTGTTTCAAAGAACTGACGAATGAAACTAATACATTAAAGTTGTTTCTAACCAACTCATTTTTATAATCATTCCACCTCACTTTTTTATCTTGTTCATTTGAGTGCAAATTTTATAAATTACATTCTGAATTGATTATAATCTCTATTGTGACATTTCACGGCACACACTAATACTATGGAAGATAATTGAGTTTCCTCGAGAAAAAGAATTTCGAATTAAAATTTGAATTTCAAAGAACCTTAATGAGGTAGGCAGACAATAATGCTTTCTCCCATGCAAAATATCTGGGTACATACAGATGAAAACATTCATTATTCAGATTTATTGTAAAACAAGCAGAGCCTTCTTAACGTTTCCAAAGCGATTCCCACAAATCTTTGAGCTTCTCATTACAGAAATGGAGTAAGTGCACATAACCATCCTACACTCTGAAATGTGTTTGCACCTTTGCATTGTTTCTGTGCCGTCACCTGGCGGTTGTATTTCCAACTATTTCCCCGTCGAGACTTTGAATCGCGAGATCTGTCTTATCAATGAGTGGCATTATGAATACCATTCTCAGTTGAATATCTGC
Organism: Endomychus coccineus; assembly: GCA_958510875.1. Lineage (NCBI taxonomy): Eukaryota > Metazoa > Arthropoda > Insecta > Coleoptera > Endomychidae > Endomychus > Endomychus coccineus. The sequence continues at coordinate 158,608,573 of OY294068.1, forward strand.
TCCCCGGCAGATGGTGTTGAAACATCTATGTTCTCCATACATTTTCGGAAAGGCAGTGATAGATAGGTATAAGGCAGATGACAGAGATGGTTGATCAGTGCTCATAAATAACTATGAGCCGTCATATCTTATAAGCGTTAAACTCAAAAATTGAATGGAAACAGCTATTATCTGATGAAAACTCATTCTACGCTTGAAAAAAATAACTATTGAAAGTACGATTTTCACTAATTTGATAATTGAATGTAACTGTACTTTCGCTGATACCGTAGCTTCTACTCTTAAACAAATTTCTCATAACCGAAGGATTGGCGATAGGCGAAGTTGTTTACAACAAGCTTTTCAAAGCATTGAATGAAAACCTACCCATATCTAAACCTTCAATAAAAGAAAAAGCTTTAGAAGTAACCAAAAGGATGTAAGTTGCAGATTTTGAAGCTTCGAAGGGATGGCTAGACAAATTACGTCAACGACACAATATAACTTCCAAAACAGTTGTGGTTGTGGTGAAACACCCGATATTAACATGGATATTGTTGAAGACTGGAAAAGAAAACAGCAGGTGATATTAAAGAATTATTCTACACGATTTTTATTCACTACGGCTTCAATACTCATTCGAGTCTACAAGATCTGAGTCTGATTGACTTTTATGTTGGTTTTTCGGTCGCCAGATTTTTGTCAAGGCTTACTCCTCATTAAGGGCTTCTGCTAGGGCCCTCACCACAAAGCGTATCACTATCTACGGATAGCTTTGTCCCAGGGTAGTCTCAGTGAAGTAAGTATCCAGGGGTCGATAGGGCAGACTGAATAGTATTAGAATTGCAGGCTTTAATGGCAATTAATACTTGGTTACTTCTTGACTGCTTAAATGCTGTTGCAGAATGTCAATTTTGATAAACACGGAACTTCCCAATAACAAGTTTATTTATAGCTTGATTATAAATAAATATTTGATTCTCTCTTTATAATAATAATTTATTTCGACCCGGGAGAAGCACAAGGAAGCTCAGAAACAATAATTGTAAAGAAAGCGTTCCAAACAGGCTATTTCCTCATTACAGCCTTGCAAACAAATAGTAAAGTGAGTATTATTAAGAACGGCTATTTATACACTAATACTTCAATGTTCGCTGGTGGAACACTCACTTTTTGATTTCGGTCTATCTAAAAGGTTCACTCACACTTCAGTTGTCTCACTGGCTATAATCGTTATAATTTCAATAATCATAATCAACGCTTGCAAGGCGTTCTTTTATACCAATCGAGGTGCTGGTCAAGTCGCCTACACCAGCTCCAGCAGAGCCCTTTTTGCTCATTTCGCGCTCACGATGGTCCACCAGTTCCTCAATTTTGTACCGTTTTTATGGTTACATCTGTTCCGATATCTCTTGTTGACATGAAATATGCACGTTTCTGAATGAAATCAAAACATACGCGACTTATGAATGGAACCGTATGCAAATCTGACACTACACGGATGTCAATGGCCGTTACTATCTATCTTCCTATACAACAATGTAATTATTCGAAATTTATGAATTCGAAATACTAATATAAATGAAATCTAAAATTTACAATCAATCTACGTGTTTCCCATTAAATAATTATTCAAGATTTTAGAGCTTCGTTACAATACAATGCCGATGAAAGGGCATTGCAATGCCTAACAAGACTTTTGCATTAAAAAGTGATAAGCGTACATCCGATAAAACTGCAAAATATCGAGTTCCCGTTTTATTCCGTTCCAATATGGAAGGTAGAAAAAAAAACACGTTATAATAATTAGGAAAGAGAAAAATCTTCGCTGCTTTGAAGTATCCCATATTGACAAACTGTGTCAAATGAAAGATTTTGGATGGCGACAAAAATGATGATGATGGTCGCAAAAATTTGAAAAAAAAATGAAAAAAGAAAATTGAAATGTCATTTTAATTTTGTATAATGCCACGTCTCATCCCAAACTGCACTTAACAAATGTAAACATCGTGTTCCTGCCTCCAAATATAAGCTAACACTGCCATCCACTAGAGTAAGAGATTATTCATAGCTTAAGGTAGCATATGGGAAATGTCTCTGAAGAAGATTTTCATCAACAGCAGAAGGAAGTATCAACTTAACCAGTGCTTTAGTATAGATATCAGCAGCTTGGAAAATGTTTTCCCTCTACAATTTCAAGATGTTTTTCGAAGGTGGGACGCGGGGACGCTGTTGAGCATAAGGATCTTTCCGACGAGGAAAACGAGATCCCATAGGCCCAACTATTTCCTGCATCAACCATCATGAATGGGGCAACTATGCATTTATTGATCGGAATGACTGAAAATCCCAGCTTCGGTATCCAAGAAATCATTGATGAATTACACACTGGTGAAACGAATTCTGTCAATGAAAATATATCATCAAGCATTAAAGATATGAGTGAAATTTGTGAAAAGCTTAGTGATGAGATCTGAATAATGCGGTCCAAAAGATGAACAATTCTTTAATTAGAATAACAGAATACCTTAAGCTGAACAAATTAAAACTGAACGTTGATGAAACAAAAGGGATGATAATTGCTACACCATATAAATACAGACAAATTAATATAAATGAAATTCACATTAGAATAGAAGACAATGAAATTGAATTAGTTTACGAGTTTAAATATCTAGGATTCATGCTTGACAATCATTTAACGCTGAATAGTCATTTTAATTATATACAGAAAAAAATACTATAAAAACTATATTTTTTTTCGAGAGTATCTCAGCATTCAATTATGAATTCAAGAATTACCGTATACAACACTATTATTAAACCCCATTTCGAATATTGCCCTACCTTATTGTATGTTTTTGACCTAAATAAAATAAGATCACTACAGAAACTACAAAACCGTGCAATGAGAATTACCTTGAGATGTAACAGACATACACCAATTGCATTAATGTTAGAAACACTACAATGGATGTCAATAGAAAATAGACACATTTACCTAACAATGAGTTATATCTTTGAAATGCTACATAATCTTCTTCCATCATATTTTCATAAATTTATAACTTTCAATAATCAAATCCATCAACATGATACCAGTGTAACGAAGCGTCGTTACTAATTAATATTATTGCCCAAGTAAGTCACCTCTACCGAAATAAAGGAATCAAACTTTGGTACACTATGTGTATAAAAACCCGACAGCAGAGTGTAGCTCCTGATAAGCGAGTCCGCGTTCCGGCGACATTCTCAATGACATGACGTGTCAACTTCAGAGTATAAAAGGAGGCCGGTCTCCCATCTAAAAATCACTTGCGAGGAGACCACCGTAGCTGAAGCAGTAAACCCGAGATACCGAAAGTAGAGTTTTTCCATTTAATCCGATAAATGGAGAGTAAGTATATTCTCGACTTTGCTAACTAATAATTTTTCCGTAAAGATTCAATTGCCGAATTTACATTTCAATAATTCTAGAAAACAGTCCAGTGTTGACGATTGTTTTTCCTGAATATATTGGGAAACGCCGTACTGTTCATAATTAATTATTATTTTCCGTCACTATTTGAATCTGAATTTACATTTCAATAATTCTAGAAAACAGTCCAGTGTTGACGATTGTTTCTCCTGAATATATTGGGAAACGCCGTACTGTTCATAATTAATTATTATTTTCCGTCACTATTTGAATCTGAGTTTATTTCAATAATTCTAGAAAACAGTCAAGTGTTGACGATTGTTTTCCTGAATAGATAGGGAAGCGCCGTACTGTTCATAATTAGTTATTATTTTCCGTCACTATTTGAATCTGAGTCTATTTCAATAATTCTAGAAAACAGTCAAGTGTTGACGATTGTTTTTCCTGAATTTATTGTGAAGAGCTGTTCCGTTCATGATTTAATAATATTTTCCGTGAAGAATCAATTTTTGTTTTAATTTTCAATCAAATTCTACGAGACGATTCAGTGTTGACAGTCGTTTCATATGAATGCAATGATGAATACCAGTTTAGTTAACAATTAGGAATTTTCGTAAAGAGATTGAGTTCCATTTCAAGTTAGGGATTCCCCGTGAACAATTTAATAGTAATTTGTTCTTCCGAACACTGATTCCGTATTTCTATTAAACCAAAAGATAAACCGAGGCGTAATAAATTGTCATAAGGAGAGACACAGTAGTACACGGGTGCTTGGTCACCTCTCAAGTAAACAGATTTCCGAGTCGAATTCAGGAAGACGTGTACAATCTGATGTTCTCATTTCTTACATCGTGTTAGGGTATATTGACCTAATCGAGATACCAGCTGTTAGTGAGCCTGATAAAAAACTTTCGCGGAATCATTTGGATTTAATAATCGAATAGCGTATATCATATAGGGATGACCGAATATCACTGTCTTATAAATGTTGTCATTTCCAGTGAAAACTCTGTATAGATATTTTGATTGTTGATAATTGTATATAATATTGTAAATAGTTAATGATTTATTCCTTTTAATAAATAGCTACAAAGGTTTGTCATCATTTTATTCAAGGCAAAGACATTATTCTCCTGTAGGAAGAGCATCTCTCAAATACCAACCACAAAACTAAACTAGAAGAACTCTGACCTTCTTACTTGTAAGAAACCCAGGCAGGTCTGCTAAGGTACATGACCGTACCGTAACCTTAGGGGACAACTAATCTTCCACCAAAATTAGTCATTTGAGCGGGAGTTGGTTACACCAGAAGTAAACATAACTTACATGTGACTAACCAATCCAAAGCATACAATACTAAGACCTTAATGTTCAAGGGATTCATTGCCTACAACAATTTACCAAATGAAATAAAGGGCTCAGAAACCCTCCAACAGTTTAAAACAAAAATGATAAACTATCTACTTCAAAAGCAAAACTATTTTATTAGCCGTATTTGCCATGTGTAATAAGTTATAAATGTCATATGTATCTTCTCTAAAACTGTATGTGAATATTGGGATCACTTACGTGAATATATATTTGTAGATATATATAATATGTTGAAATTAATTTGATACCTTATTATTTATTTTTCTCTGTAGCATAACAATACTTATTAGTTTGAGTTACTATTAGGAAATAATTTATCATATGCTTCATGTATAATTATATCTTTTTCTTTTATTTTTTTTTGTAAATGTACATTAGGACTACCTATTTCAAATAGAGATTATAATTCAAAACTTTCTGTTCAGTTACTAAACATAGAGGTTGTTCAGCTTTTATCAAAATTCAACTGTCAAGTTTTTCAAATGAAACTAAAAAACCTAAAACAATATCCTCCCTACCGGCCGGTAAGTAGCTCAGGGTTTCCAAATCGTGTGCCCCAATTTGTCTTATTGAACCCAGAATGAGTGCCTCCTGCATCTGGTCTATCAAGATCTGCGCCGAGTTCTTACAGGCAGGAATGATCTTCAAGTTCCAACGCAACAAAGAGGAACTGAACTCGAACAGGACATCTCGATAGTTTGTCCATCTTTTTCTCCTCTTTCAAGACTATGTTCTGCTCTGCTGGAGCATATAATTCGATGACAAACATATTCTTGGTTTGTCTATCGAGGAGGACAACGTCAGGCCTATTAGCTTGTATTAACTCGACGGTCGGAAACGGGTGATTCCATTAGATCTGACATTTTTCGTTTCCGACAACGGACTCAATATCTCCTGAAATTGAAGGTAGTACGGGCTCTTGGTCTATTCCGTACGAGTACCGTAGTTGGTAATACAGCACCTGTAGGCGATGAGTGTACGTCGAGGTCGCTGTTGACGGCCATGCCGGGAGCAAGTGGAGAAACGTATCGGGCGCATTTCGACAGGCCCTGCTGCTGAAATTAGAAACCTACCACCCATCACATTGCGGCATTATTGGTCTAATTCACGGTCGAACATACAGGTCTGGCGACTCGTATGTTTGACATGAGTCTCTTACGCGTCGCCAAACTCGTAGTCCCTCGCTCAGCCACTAGCTAGCGCTTGGATCGGTAAAACGATTTCTCTCCGGAATCGCAAGCAGTGTTCTAAGTATTCTGATTTGAGAGAGGAATATAACTGTTACTCTTGTCAAAATGTATTACTCACCTTAAAAATAACTTCCCCTTTTTCGTTATATATGACGCACACAAAAGACCTCGTTAAAACGATATCTATCCGGAATCGCAAACATCCACTTTTAACGCATTTCCTCATCTTTCGGCACTTTAAAAACAGAAGTTTGTTGCTTAAAATTTTTGTACCCCGTTTTGCATTTCGGCGCAATGCACGGTTTCGTAATTTGTTTCTAAAAACGCAGGTATTTCTTGTGTTCACAAGTCAACTGACAGTTGTCAGAGAATATTCCTACGTGACGACTTTTGGTACTACGCGACAGTTGACGCTTAGCGGACTCACTTCTCACATAGGAAACAGCCTCGAGTTTTCAGACCTGTATGTACGACCGTGGTCTAATCTAGATCGACCCGTGTTATGAGATATGGGTCGAAAACCGTTTTCGAGTTTGTCAACTGTTTTCGAAAAATGCCACGATTGCAGTGCTCTGAATATATCACGTAGTGTCTAAGTCATGTGAGTTAGAAACTTGTGATTTAGGCATATCGTAACTATGAATCGTGCTATTATTTTCATTACCACTCAGAAGTATATGAGCTTCAGAGTCGTGAATACTGTAACCTACATTGCACAATTTACAAACATAGCTAATTTTCTTTCATGGAATGACCCATATCAATCTCCTCCATTGGATGTGAAATTGAATTCTTTTCCGACTGACATAATATTGTTACCACTTATCTCTAATCGTTTTCGAGTAAAATTCGATTATTTCTTAAAATTAGATGAGCTTTATATCCGTGAGCTTTGAAATAATTGTTAAAAGCATCGTTTGACTTACACCTGTCAGTTTTATTATATTATCGTGGAATTCGCTCTCGTTTCTCGAATGAGGCTACTTTAAAGGGAAATGGATTTGTTGATTGCCATAATTGTTATTATCTTGACACGATAAATCCACACAACTTCCAGGCAAATTACAGCAGCATTGACCGTGTTAGCAGGAATTATATGACGACTCTACATCTTAGAGTCATTATTTGGACATTATGAACACTTTAGAAGATTTGTTGGGCGACATTACATTAGCTCCTTTCGACGGATGTTAATGCTATATGACGGTGCTCCACATCAAAATGTCGCTGAAGTTTGAATTTTTGCAAATGAAACTCCCCCAACGAATGGATTGGGTTGTGACTCCTTTTTACTAGGATTTATGAAAATCACAGTTATGATTGAACAGCAACATCTCAGAAGACATGCGCCAAAAAATCAATCTATCTTCTCGAAAAGTTACACTTGGAATTCTTGCAATTTGAAAAACTAATTTGTTGTGTATTGAACGAAATGGAGACCTTATCGAGCGATTGATGTACTGCAATACGTTATCTGGAGCAATGTCGCCCAGCGAATCAGACATACTTTGTTTCAAAATATATTTTTTCATATTATAGTTCGGAAAAATTTTTTGGTACCTACTTTTCATTTGAAAGAAACTAAACATACATTCTTGAATGAGAAAAAAACAGGATTTCAGGTTATTTCAAATATACAGGCTGCTGTCCCAGGTTTTAGTAGCAGAACTTCAGCAGTCGATAGAAAATTTGATTTTGAGGAAAAAGTTCACATCAACATATATGCACATACGATTAGTTTTTGAGATACAGGGTGTTGAAATTGAAAAAAAAATTTAGTTTTTTGCGAATATCTCCGAAACTGTTCATCGTATTAGAGAACAGCTTTTGCATGCATTTTCTACTCATAGTAAGCTATATTCTGTGCGATAAAATTTTCCATTAACTTCCAATTGGTGAAGATTTCGAAGGGTTAGTGGGTGTTTTTCCCCCCAACTTCTACGCCACTGAAAAAATTAAAGTTTTGAAACCATTTGAACCGCTAATATTTTTTACACAAAACAGGTACTCTTAGTCATAAGCTCTAAAGTTGACCGTTTCCGAGAAAAATCAACTTTTATGTTGAAAAACATGGTCAATTCTTACTAATTAAACAAAATTTATTCAAACGTTAGAACAAGTAACAAAACCAAAAAATTGACCATGTTTTTCAACATAAAAGTTGATTTTTCTCGAAAACGGTCAACTTTAGAGCTTATAACCAAGTACCTTTTTGGTGTCAAAAACATTGGCGGTACAATTGGTTGTGTCAAAACCGTACTTTTTTCAGTGGCGTAAAAGTTGGGGAGAAAAACACCCACTACCCCTTCAAACTCTGCACCAATTATAAATAAAAAAAAATTTATCGCACTGAACATAGCTTACTATGAGTAGAAAACGTTTGAAAAAGCTGTTTTCTGTACGATGTATGATTCCGGACATATTTGCAAAAATCGAATTTGTTTTTTCAATTTCAACACCCGTTATCTCAAAAACTAAGCGTCTGTGCATATATGTTAATAGGAACGTTTTTTATCAAAATCAAATTTTCTATCGACTGTTGAGGTTCTGCTACTTAAACCTGGGACATCCTGTATAATAAAGTATACTACTACTACTAAATTACGAATGAGTAAATTTAACAAAAAACAAATTTAAAAATAGCAAATTCTCGAATTAAGTCCTTAGGTACTAGATATCTGAAAAGCCATTTAATTCGAGAACTACAAACATGCTTCTTTGTAACTTGTCTATGTGTATCTATAGGACCCAGAGCGTCATCTCAAGAGTACGGCATTTCGTTTGGTTCAGATGGTTATTTCCATATGTTGAGCAAATTTTCCATGGAGCTAATTAGTTTTTATCCCAGGCCACAAATTTTCCAGGATAACAATTCCTGTTATTCGAAACTTCGTATATTCCAAATTCACTTTCAAACTGAAACATTACTTTCAATTGATTTTCCCTCTATATAGTCCAAGATCCCCTTTCCCTTTTGTTGCTCATTAACAGTGTCTTCAGAATTAACGTCATCTGATGAATTACGGTCAAATTCAATTTTCTTGTTTTTCTATCTAGATGTAGTAGAATCTTCTGTCATTATTTCATCTTCCACTATGACCCCTTGTTAAAAACAATATATTCACCACTTTGTGTGATGTAACTACAAACGCATTTTCCAGAAGGAATGCTAAGGTTTTCACTACTGGTTTCAACGGTTTTTGTTAATTCTGTTCGTTGAATTTTAAGTCTATGTAGAAACGTGCCTTGGATATCATATATGCTCTGAGTAGATCTTGAAATGCGATTCAGAATTTCTTCTACGCTTGAGGGGACTATGCCATTTTTGAAAACCTGCAATTAAATTACGTGGGAAGTTTTGGTATTGGATGTTTGTATTGTGAATGTCTTCATTGGTATCATTCTATGCCGAAAGCACTTGCCTCCATATAATTTTCAATAGACTGAAAAATGCAGCATCTAGTGGTTGCGTGAAATTTTTTAGAGGCAAACAAAATAATGTTATTCAATTTTCGCATCATATGTTTACTGCATCCATGGTTACATGGCACGACAGATTGTCAGATAATACAACTTTTCTTTGCATTTTAATTTTTTTAGGTATGGTAGGTATCATCTGATATTCCAGCCAATCATTAGATATTAATGCATCGAACCAAACGGAAATACTCGAATTATTCCGTTATCTCTTGGGACTGTTTTCTGACCATGTAGTATACATTCTGGAGGTTCGATAAACTACATACAGGGGAGTAGTTTCTACGAGGCATATCTGAAAAAGATCGATGTTTTCTTGGCGATAACTTTTCCTTTCCGAGCTCGTCGCTCAAATTCGACTCATCAAAATTTCCATTGCTTGTCAGTGTGACATGTTTCAGCTCTTTGGATAGATGCACTGAAATCGTGGTATCGGAAATAGTAGTATAACACGAAAGCGCTACGTTTTAGATCTTTGCACAATAACACGGATCTCCCTAGAATTAAATGGGGAATTCAAAAATGCCCAAATCTGTAGCGTGTTATTTTTTGAAATCAAGAATTTTTATAATGTTCAGATGAAATTGAACATCGCATATTTTCCGTTTTGCCTCTCACGATTTGGTACAATTATGTACCCTATATTTTTTTATAAAGTTTCTAATAAAGGAAGAAATTACCGTAGGTGAGATAATGACATCTAGAAATGGAAGTGAAGTTGATCATATCATGATTCCATGTTCTATACATTTCAATTGTTAACCGAGAAAAAAACTTGCATTATTTCTAAACATCCCAATGCAGATACTCAACGCATTTCTGCACGTACCATGAATAATAACCTCAAGTATTAAAGGTATCTTAAAGTTCAGAATTTCTTTGATTATACGATACAATATCCTTGGCAACGTTTGCTTTGTGGAATACGAAAGGGAAACTACTTACGTCAACAGTTACTCCTGGTAGAACGAAGATCTGAGCTTGAGGTGTATCTCGTGGAACGAATCTATAGAATTCATGGCCGTCTTTATACCACTTAACCGAGTAGAGAGTTTCTCCTTCCAGATCGAAATAGCACTCCAGTCGGACACTGTGATTCCTCACTGCGTGATTTGGAATACGTAATTCTTTCAGACGCAGGCACACTCCCCCTGTAACAAACAGAACACTTTCTTATTCAAATGCACTTCTTGTTTTTCTACGCACATATTTAAGTCGCTTCTATAGCAGATTTCAAGGAATACGTAATAAGATGAGAAAAATTCTGTGATCAATTGATCACGTGACTTCCCTCACTTCTGTAGGTGAAATAGTTTTCGGATACTCCTGCGGGTCAACTAATATTACTAAGAGATGATTTAGAAATGTCAGATAACTTCAACGGTTATTTTGTAGAAAGCATAAATGAAATAGTTGAGAGTCATGGTGCAACATAAACTATAATTTAGACAAAACTCTCTCAGAATTCAGATTGCTTTCATTAACAGACCTACATAAAATTATAATTACTTCGAATAATAAATGCAGTAAACATGAAATCTTCAACTTCAGAATATTGAAACAATTTTTGAGACTATTGGTCATGTTACATTGCATCAGTAGTACCTACTGATGTTCCGATACCTAAAATTCAGCATACTATTGAAACTAACAAATTCAGACCAATCGACACTTCGCCTCCCATTGAGAATGTAATAGCGCAATATATAATCAATGAGCTCATCACTCACGTTATACATATCAGAGATACTATATTCCCTATACAAATGCGATTATTCTTATATCCCCTCCACAGAAAATTATCGTCGAAATGAGTTATTTATTTCAATTGTTCATCAAAACTACGTGGTAAATTATTTAATTATTTTTTATATATTCTAACAAATATTAGTTTCTTATCGTGATCTCAAAAGTCGTTCTATAATGAAAAAAATAAATTGATCATTTTCCCACGCTTCTCCCATGCTATATGTAAAAAAAATGTCATTTTTAATTCCAAATATCTCATGCCCGATGAGGTCACTATCGTCTTCTAATTCTAACGGTGCGTGTATTACGTATTTAATAGCTTATATTTCAAGTTTCGAGGATTTCTTGAAATATTGCCTTCATAACCGTACTACCTTAATTGAATAACCAATCGGGATTTCACCAAATGCACTCGTGCGATTCATCGGTGAAACTAACCCTTAATAAATTTAAAACTGAACTAAGTTTGTTGTGGCTGTGCTGCTGGACCTCAAAAGAACATTTGCGACCATCGATAGGTCTATATTACTAGCGAAATTGAATAGATATGGGATAGGGCACAGTGTACAATTGGTTATCCAATTATTTGACCAATAAAAAACAACGGGTTAGAGTGGAAGATAGATTCCCTTGTGAAATTGAAAAGGATGTTGAAGTTCCCCAGGGTCTGGTTCTGGGTCCCCTTTCATTCATACTATATTTAAATGATATGTCATTGTTTGTTGATTGTGAATTTATGAACTTTTTTGCACTATTTACACTATTAGCATGTAGCGATGAGAACCTAGAAATGTGTATACAAAAAATGAATATTACTTTAGTAAAGTGTCAACAAGTATTTGAAAATGAATAAACTTAATCTGAATGTATTGAAAACAAAGCGATGATGATCACCACCAAATTTAAATACAGCCAAATAAACTCAGAAAATATTAACCTCAACATTGATGATGAAAGAATTGAAGTAGTGAATACAACTAAATATCTGGGATTCCAGATGGATGAAACTTTATCGTTTGATGAAAATTTTGAGTATATTCATAAGAAAATTTCGCAGAAATTACCCTCTTTTTCTAGAATTGCCAATAATCTTTCAACCTAATCAAGAATCACAATTTACAAGTCAATTGTTCAGCCACACTTCGACTACTGTTCATCTATCCCATATCTATTCTATCAGAATTAATTGCCTCAATCACAGAAACTTCAGAATCGTGTTATGAGGATGATTTTGAAGTGCGGTAAGGATACTCTTATTACTATTATGCTTAATGTTTTGAACTGGCAAAAACTGTTTTATTTCACCATGATATTCGTATACAAGATATTGTACAAATTAGGACCATCTTATTTCAAACAGTTCATTGTCTTCCATCATGATATTCACCAACACTTTACTTGAAATGATAATAATTTATAAACAAACAGAACAAATCACAAAAACATCATATTTCAAGGGTTTTGATCAGTTCAATAAATGACCAAAAGTAATTGAAAGAATGTTGGGAAAAATGTAACCAGCTTGTTTTTGTATGATACGTGCATTTTTGCATTCTTGTAGGGAAAGATGCATCTTCTTGAATGCACTTTTAGAAGCTGAAATTCAATATGAAGAAAAACCCAGAATATCTTACTCGCGGGTTTTTGTGGTCGCTGATCACGATTCGGGTGCCAGATTCAAACTGCGATGCACTTAGGGCTTTGAGGATCCTGTAACGTCGTCTCCAGGGAATTTGTGAAATTATTTCTCGCAATAGAATGAAACTTATGAGAGAGATTCTTCTGAGGTTCCTGGTTGTGATCATGCTCCTGAATAGTCACCTGATAGTCAGGATACTCTGATTACCTAGGTCATGTCCGGGGAATATTTTCCAGTCTGCTCAGAAACGCAACGAAAATCATCTATTGGTGGTTTTGAGGATCATCAATCACGATTCCGGGGTCATGGTCACAACCAGCAACCTCAAGAGAACCTCCAAAACAAGTTTCAATCAATTTTAGAAGATATGTTGATGAATTCCCTGGAGATGTTATGGGTACCAGGATGCCCTTTGCCCCAGATGCGACGTAGCTTGAATCTGGCATTGAAATCGTGATCGGCGACCCCAAACCCCCACGAGTAAGAAATTCTGGGCTATTTGGGTTATATTTGGACATTTTTTTCACATCGAATTTCAGATCATAAAAGTGCATTCAAAGAAATGCATTGTCCTCTATAGAAACGCAAGAATACACATCATACAAAAACAAACCCGTAACATTTTTTCTAAATGACTTGAATCGATTAAAAAACCCTTAAAATCGGTTCAGCCGATTTCTTTTCGACCTTTTGGCCTTTCTCGTGCTTTATTTCCTAGACTACTGTTACATTCCTGAACATTAAATTTTCGGAAAACAACCGTTTTCAAATTCTTCTATGTTCATCGTCCACGTATCCTCAAGTGGTAATATGTGTGTGAGCGTAGTTTCCCATGATTATTACCATAATAAATAATATCAGCATTCACGAACACGGATTGTGTTTTGTAATACAAGTATATGCATATTCGTATTAATAATGTCAAATAGTTAGAATAGATCATAAACAATATGTACTCTCATTTAAAAACAGTTATCCATTGATTTACTCGCACCAAATTATTTGCTCCAATTCAACAGTATAAAGGCCCGACAAATTGATTTCCTGAAATTTCATTATTCAGCGTTATAGATAAACTAGTTCCAGTTCCATCGCGTATGTAACTTCAACACCAATACGGTTAAATATTACATCAGAGAGCCATTTGCATAATTCAAACCTAACCGTTACATATGTTAACGGCAATAGTACCACTCTTAATGTCCTTTCATCATCCAATATATTTATTGACTTTGACTAGATGTAGATCGGTTGAATAATAATATATTTATCATGCAGCTTATTGTACAGAGACTGTAATCCAAAACACTACAGCGGTTGTATATTATACTTCATGAGCTACGACTATGGAATGTAATGTATATAATTTTTCGACTCCCATCATGCCATACATCGTATATGCTTTCTTCTTTCCCATACTTTGAATACCATGACTTTTTGCGCCTTAGTCACGGGATGAAGGTAACTCTGGTTTTCTCAATGACAAACAATCAGCTGAAACTAAAATCTAGTTAGTTGTCACCACTTGTCATCAATTTGTAATTTTGTATTTTGTGGTAAAAATAAAGTGCACTTTTTGTGAAAAACCTAACCTCAACGATAGTGGATGTGAAGAGTATAGTTTGAATACTGTTCAAGATATTGTTGTTCAAAAGAATGCTGAGAATATTGATACTGCAATTGCTAGAAGTTAAATTTTCAATGTCGGTAAAATCGAAGGTGGAACAAGGAGTGAGTAGCTTCAATTTAAATCAAGTAAGCCTAGCAAATGAAATAAGAATTGATGGAGAATGTTTCAAAAAAGTCATTGATTTCTTTCAGCAATCGACAAAATGATTCTAATGTGACTATTTATACATATTTACCTAAGTATTAGAATGAAATAATTTCTTATTGTTACCATCTTCAAGAATATGACTTGAAATAATAAAATAATTTTTTATTGTAGTAAAATAATAGCACCTATACAATTCGTTCTAGAAATATTTCCAGACACACACAACTAAAATACTGTTTATAAAACTTATTGCATAGTTTACTATTTTCTACTCCCATCTCTAGAATATAGTATATCGCATATGTTTCAGTGAAGCTGAGTGATCTTTTGAATATACCTTAACAAGCTGTGACTTGATGTGCTTTAGTCTCAGGTTAAAGTATGTTCTATGTTTTTGGATTGCATAAACCTTTCGCAATTGAAAATCATGTTGGTTGCGATTTGTCATGAAACAGTAATTCTCTATTTTGTAGTAAAAATGAAGAATCCATTCTGAAAAAATTACCCTGAAAGACAGTAGTGAAAAAAGAGCATGTTTAAATTGGCAAGATGATAACATAATTTCGAGATTTCAGTATTTAGTATACCATGCAACTCGTGAAAAATGGACTTAAACACCATTTTTCGGACCTGAACCCTTCAGCGAGAAGAGCGTCAGCACAATACTGGAAGAACTCAAAAAGTAGGCAACAAGAGATCCCATCACTGGATATAACTACAAAGACTGAGGAAGGCAATGGTACTTCTGAGAAACTATAATATCTACTGCATCAACCTTAGCCAAACAAAACTGCCGGGAATCCTAACAGAGCACTGCAAGTTGAAATGACACCTTAATAAGTCCGGATTAGAAGAGGAAGAAGAAGGTTCTGCGACGTGGAGGACGATACCTCTATCCACATCCTCACAGAACGCACTAGCTTACAGAAGCCAAATGTCTTTTACAAAACTAGTTACAAGAAATAATTACACTATCACTGTTTCTCCACTTGAATTTTAACTCACCTGAAGCATTTTTCAGCTACATTGTAACCGTTATGGAAGACTATGTAAACTGAATTTGAAGCTAAGATTCGAATAGTGTCATATACTTGAAATGTCAAATTTGGAGAAGATTGAATTATAACCAGTAATGAAGCGGCTAATATTCATTGTTTTTTCTTCATTATTATTCATCAGAAATCGTATATTACTTATAGTAATTTACCCAATACCAAATTTGACCCTTCATGTAAATCGCGTTTTTTTAATATGATCTTCAAATTCGTTTATATACGTCTTCTGTAAAGGCTCGGAAAGTTCTTCAAATCAGTTAAAATTTGAATTGAAAAAGTGTGACGGTTATATATTTATTGTGTTCTATGGGATTTCGTTTTTTTTCTCAAAATTCTGTTTGTTTATTCCAATAATCTGTATTGAACTTCAGGATAGGCAATGACGTATGACCGATTCATGTGCGGTGGTGACCATTTTCCGGAGGTTTGAATCGTATCCAATATGGCGCGAAACATCGAATTACGGATATAGTCACTCGTATCTATGAGATGCTCCTACCCCTCGGGAAATTCTACTCATAATGTTATGCTAGCAATGTATAACTGTCTAATGAATACGAAGTTGTGAAAAAAGCAACACATAAATCATGAAATTCCAATTATTGACTGAACAGTCAGAAAGAATGTGTTACTAAACAAACATTTCAAGCTAACGGAAAATATGAACTCAACATTTGAGATAAATAGAATAACCACGTAAAATATAACCATTACTATTTCTTTATCACCAATTGTAAATTATTTCCATATAATAATGAATTGACATTATCAGTAACTTTTATTGACTTCCTCATTAAATGTTACAATTTTCTCTTCCTGTGCTAAATGCAAAACTCTTAAACCATGTACGAGAACATCCGTTTCGTGCCATCTTGAATTAGATTCAGACCCAAAGAAAATGACCGTCGTCGTATTCACTGATCTTTATTATATTTCTGTCAAATATGTAAGGGAGGGGCGGCACGTTTTTGAATTTCAAACGATGCAAAGAGAAAATTGTGATTATGAAATTTCTTCGTATGATAGATATTCACAAATAATGCTAACATTGAATAGTTAAAGCATTAATTGTGAAGCGAAAATTAGCAGGTTTGCTAAATCTGTCATTCACTGAAGTTGGCTAAGGTAATAAAGAAAACATTGTCGTTAATAGACAGATATACATCTTAAGTTCATTCTCGTAGATCTTTGAGAAAGCTATTTCCAAGAGAATATTGCAATTTTTTGATAAATTCGACATATAGACTCCATGCCAATTTGCCTTCAGACCTGGATTCTTGATAGAATTTGCAATGGTTGAACTTATACAATGTATCTTAAGAACTTTGTAATAGTTTACCTATTTAACATTACATTCGACATGTTAGGTAATGATAACTGGGAAAGTAAATTCGAAGCCATAGAAATACGTGACTCATTATAGGACCGAAAACTAGTAGTAAAAATCAATGATGGTTACTCGGACGTTTCTGACATTTCACAAGACAGCCCTCCGGTGAACGTTCCAGGTCCGCTCTTGTTTCTTTTGTATGTGAACAATCTGCCAAATTCTATCACAGAAGTTAAATTATCGAGGTATGCAGACGATTCGACAGTTGTCATTTCTGAACAGATTAAAAGCAAAACGTTCTGACTAATGGAAGAATTTAATACTAGGTGAGTTTACTTTGTTTGCCAAGGACTAGGTCATGAAACGTGACCAAACTGCAAAAGTTTTGAGCACATTTATTTATGGTGTAAGATTTTGAATATATTATGCAAAGAGTTACAGTATACATATTATTTTATTTTGAACATGAAAAATAACTTTTTCCAATAGTTATCCATTAGCCATCAGAATAACAAGAGATTGTTCATCTAATGTGCTGGCTTAAGCACCGGGTAGTTTTCCACTGAGGTAATGAAAAGTCCTTTTTAGTCTTCATTCAGATCACTTCGGTTATTACTTTCTATAACCTTCTTGTATTTTATGGTACCTCTGGAGGGTTCAAGAGGGTATTGAAACTACTTTTTGGTTCATTCTGGTGTTAAATACTTTTATCTTTCATGGTGTCTTTGAACTTGTATATCGAATGTTCACTAACTGAATAATGTATAATTTGTATTATCCCATCATAACGTTGTATGGGTTCTCAGCAATGATGCGGTAAAAGTATTCAAGATGTGAAAGAAAATACTTAGGCTCATTTATGACATGATATTTGGTCAGTTACATAAGTCTTTTTATTCAAGAAACACGAGTAGATGAACTCCGCTAGTTCTCGCTCAGGATATCCGGTCTCCACTTCCGGTCTAGCTGTCGATGTGCATCCGGTGCATGAGCTCGTCCTTATCAGTTTGAAAGGATGTAGGTTATAAGGATTTTATTTTATTTGTAAAGAGTATACAGGGTGTGTTCAAAAAGTGTGTCACATGTACAGAGTCACGTGACTAACACATGGCAGCATGGCGGCCCTAAGGTCCAACTGTCATGGCAACCATAAGAACCAACTGTCATGGCGACCATAAGAACCAACTGTCATGGTGGGCATAAGGACCAGCTGTCATGGCGACCATAAGGACCAGCTGTCATGGCGATCATAAAAACCAACTGTCATGGCGACCATAAGGTCCAGCTGTCATGGCGACCATAAGGACCAACTGTCATGACAGCTGGACCTTATGGTCGCCATGACAGCTGGACCTTATGGTCACCATGACAGCTGTCACTTGGTGGTGACACCTACACGAAGCAACCTGTACCTCATGATTGCCATGACAGCTGGTCCTTATGGTCGCCATGACAGCTGGTCCTTATGGTCGCCATGACAGCTGGACCTTATGGTCGCCATGACAGTTGGTCCTTATGGTCGCCATGACAGCTGGACCTTATGGTCGCCATGACAGTTGGTTCTTATGATCGCCATGACAGCTGGTCCTCATGGTCGCCATGACAGCTGGTCCTTATGCCCACCATGACAGTTGGTTCTTATGGTCGCCATGACAGTTGGACCTTAGGGCCGCCATGCTGCCATGTGTTAGTCACGTGACTCTGTACATGTGACACACTTTTTAAACACACCCTGTATACTCTTTACAAATAAAATAAAATCCTTATCACCTACATCCTTTCAAACTGATAAGGACGAGCTCATGCACCGGATGCACATCGACAGCTAGACCGGAAGTGGAGACCGGATATCCTGAGCGAGAACTAGCGGAGTTCATCTACTAACACGAAGTTCTTTCCCCACCTTTTATATACTCAAACCACTGTCACTAATACATAGAAATTGTGACACAATATTCAAAATAATCATGAATATTAACAAGATAACTTGGCATTGCCATGAATTTATGCAGGATCTGAAATATACGATAAGTTGCCTGCATTAACGAATCCTTCAATCTAATTCAATTTGAAAATGAAATGATGAACTTTTGAAAGAAATATGCTTTCTATTCTGTTGGGGATTTTTTATGTTACATGGACGAAACGGAAAATAATAAATTTTTTCTTTCTCTCTTTGTTTCGACTCGCTTATAGGCACATATCACGGTTAAACATATAATCTAAGTAGTTCGTGTTGTTTGTATAATATCTGAATATAAAAAGTATTTCATTATAGATTTTAATATGTTTTGTGTATATCAACCATTGCTTATTATTTTTAATAGTAGACTTTCACGGATAGCTAATCTTGAAATTTCTGGCTTCCGGATAGATTCCTCGTCACAATAGCACGACTTGATGCATCAAGTCGTGCTATTGTGATGCGGAATTCATCCAGAAGACAAGAATTTTCATTATTTATTATTGTTAACTGAAGTACCATTAATATCTACTATATGAGGAAAACCAGATACTGAGCTGGATCACGTAGATAAGAATAACGTATTGAGAGAAAGATGCTTTGATTATGCAAAGTATCAATTCTGAGAATAAATTTAATAACGAAATCATTTAACAAAATGGTGAAGGATATTGGTCACACTGGCTCTTCATAAAGGACAGTTTAAGAAATTGCAGTTCCTTCTGACAGAGTATGTTCTAGTTATAATATCGTTGCATGGGTCTGGGCATTGAGGCAGTGAGAAAATAAGAGAGTCATGGAAGCCTTTTTATTCAAGAAACGAGTGTTTCCACTACCTTTTATATACAAATCACTGTCGGTATACATATAAAAAAAGTGACACAATAATTAAAATATGTGATAATCATGAATATTCAACGAAGTAAGTTGAAATTACTATCAATTACTCGTTTGACAATAAAAAACACCTTATTATGTAGATCTGGAATAAGTTTTTTGCATTACAAATGAATTAATTTTTTATTACTCTTTGTGTTTTGACTTGCTCATGGGCACATATCTCGGTTATTCATATAATCTAAATATAAATATTTTATTACGTAACATTCTAATATGTTTTACCAATATCAACCATAATTTACTATTATTAACTGACGTACCATTACTGTATCAACTATACTATCAGAGGAAAATGAGCATGATAACATGAATAAGTAGGAAAGGATGAAGAGGATGGTTATATTATGCAAGGTAGAATTCCTATTATAAATTTAATAACGAATTCGATTGACAAAATGGTGGAGGTGCAGGGTTAGACTAGCTCTACAGCTTAACAAATTTCACAGAGTATGTTCTAGTTCTTTCCCATAGATTATTATCAAGTAATTCACTGGATTTCACATGAGGGCTTGCCCCGCAGGAACAGTGAGCGAAGCCATATCTTTCTTCCATTTCCTTCCACAAAAATGCAGCTTTCCAAGCGTTAGAGATAGGATATGAATATAATTATATCGATAAACGTGGTCCTTTTCTTTCAATTGGAGATATCCCGGAAGTAAATTGATTCGTTAACAGTGGGTCAAAGGGAACGTCGTGTAACAATAATTCCAGATGATACTGAGTTGATAGGATATCAAGTTGGTGTCATTTGGAATTACTGCATTCTCATGATTCGAAGAGAAAAACGTCTCAAGATTCTATCAGTAGGAAAAGTTTGTAGATCAATGGCACCAATGTAATCCTGATCACCGACTCAATTTCAGGCATTCAATGTAAAAGATCAATTCAACGATGGGTAGTCTATTAGTTAATGCTAGTATAAAATAGAAATATAATAATATAATAAATTTTTATGAGGTCACAATAAGATAAGATTTGCGACATGTATGAACATTGTAAGTAGGTATCCCAATTATTGTAGACGTTTGGTTGAGGTTTTATTGGTTTCATAGATGAACAGATGATGCTGCAGACTTCACAAGAAGAATTACATGAATCGAATTTAATCACAGGCTCTATTGAGTCGGTATGAAAAATGTTGCGAATATGAGTTTCCAGTGCAGAGAGAATTCAGTTTTTGAAGAAGTATAAACAAGTTTTGACCCCGTATTTCTAAATGAAACTTCATAATCCAAAATGGAACTATTGGCCCATACAAAAGCATATGGAAGACGAAATACAATACATCTGTCATAGCTCTTGGACTACCACGATTAGTGTGAAGCACACTAAGAGTCCCTGTTCCGGATATAAATTTCTAAAGCTAGGACCCGGCGAACAAAAGGTATCGAGTCTCCTCCCAACAGTGAACAATATTATAAACATTTTCACGATTGAAGCCGTATTCTCGGAGATGATCCCAAAAACGATAAAATTCCACCCACGAACGATTCCATCATCTGCATTTTTTTTGACTGACGCCTGAATTTCAGCAAAGGAATCGCGATAGAGTATGAAAAGCTACGGCAGGCACAACCTAGTTGATAGTGAACATAATTGAAGTACACTATATTACACCCTCATTGTAAGATATATAATGATCTTCAAATTGGAGATATATTTCCTTATTTACTGTCAATTAATAAGGTAGATGATCCTTCTTTGCCTCCCCTGGAGTGCAACTATTGCTGGGAAGATATATGTCAGAGAAACATTGTCACTTGTTTCACTCCTAAGCCGTACACGTTGCAACTTATTTGAGGAGTAACCAATTGATTGATAACGAAATGTGAAGATTACTAAATAACATGACCAATTTACCGTTTGAATTATCTGCTGACTCGACATTTCACCTATAGGATGTGATAACAATTGACAATACGATTTAAATAACAAACACGGAGGGAGACCTTTCTTACAACATCATTGTTATTCAAAAAATTCGTTAACGTGTCTTTATTGATAAACATCTAATGACAATAGTACATTAAATGAAGCTAGAAAAAGGTGAAACCTCTTAAAGCTAAGTCAGAGATTTGAATCATTTGAAACCTTCAATTTGATGAACTGATCAATGTACTGAGCAAATATCGGATGTATCTATCTTGGTAATGATATCCTTGAAGTTTTTGATGTCGCTAATTTCGAGTAAGATGCGGAACAATGAAATACCAATATGGAGCCCGTAAACCGCGGTTTAAATAAAAAATAGGAACTTGGCAAGCGCTGAAAACTTAGTTTTTATGAATCATATCGACGAGATCATCCATGAACATGTCTTTGATGACAAACTTCTCTATTGGGCAATAAGAGAGTTCACACTGTGGATACACTATGACACTATAAATATCCACTATCCACTGAAAATACTGTCAAAGTACCGAGGATCTTTTGGCTACTATGTAGCCATCATCAGAGTGAACTAAATTATAAATCATAATGTTAACAATGAGTTACACTGAGCTGGAGATAAATCGGAAGATAATAAATTGCTTTTTCGTTTATACTTTTCCATCCCTTCTAAATTACCTAGATATTAGTGCGTACAGTCTTTTGAAAGTGATAAACTTTTTTGAGAAATGGTGTTTTTTTTACCTTGACTACCCGAAAGGGAAATGTTCGAAGAGCATCATGTTAGACAGCGGTGGAATGTTGGGGCGGAGATAGGCATTCGAGTTTTTCTCAGAGGATCGGAGATAATGGGCACAGGGAAAGACCTCACTAGGTGAAGAGTTCCGCAACTTCACTGTCCGATCGATAGAAAAATTTAGTCTAGTAGGAAGATGTTCGGCAGGTCTCAAGCTTGACAATGATGGGTTGGCTAGGTTGAGGTCGTCTAGTCCGTCTATCTAGAATCTCTCGTGGTGGAACAACATACGAAATTTCTGATGAGTAATGACCATAGAAATATCTATAGAAAAGGGGGAGATCTCCCATCTTTCTACAATGTTCTAGAGAGGTTAATGAATTCGTAAGTGTGACATCATCAATCAGACAGATAGCTCTCTTCTTGATTGAATCCAAAAGCTGCAACGTATGTTTGGGAGCCGAACTCCAAACGTGTGAGCAGTACTCCAGGACAAGGACAGGTTGAATATGTGGATTGTAGATTATAAAGAGCTGCTGGGTTGTAAAGTAGCTCTTGACACGAAATTGAGAAACAAGTTTTTGTGAAGCGGTTTTCACTATGGACCTCACGTGATCGTCCCATTGGTGGTGATACCGAGCATGGATATGGAAGACTTCATAGGAATAGTTACACCTTACGTCATCATATTAGGGATTCTAAATTATTGTTATGATTTTTGTTCATTTGTGCAGAAAATCAACCTTTAACATAAGGTTTTTGAAAAATTCCATTATTTGTTCCATAGGATAAATATTGAGGATGAATGAGTATTAATTTGGAAATCCACATTCTCAAAAATCAACAGTGACCCGAACTTATACGTTTATAAGTTGATAGACTATAAAACTGACTTTTGCCAGATATCATCCCTTCCTATGAAAATATGTTTTATTTCTGAATATAATAGACTCTCAATGGATTTGATTCAATAAAACTGTGATTCTATAATTCGTATAAAGAGTTATTCCGTAGTTTAGAATATAATTCGCAATACAATTGGGAATTGCGTGCAAAATTGAGTTGATCAGATTCACTCTACAATGTGATACTCAATGGATATGATGGTCAACATATTTCACTCCATTAATGAATCAGCTCAGGCAAATTGAACTTGAAACACCTCATTTCTTGGCATAATTTATACAGTGTTCTTATTTCTTTCTAATAGTGCTTGGTTCATCATACCGAAAAATAAGTTTCCGCGAATAATTTTTGTTTGAAAACAATCAGCATTTTTCTATTGTAAATTAGTTGTTCATTATGATCTTCAGCCCCCTCTTAATTTTAGGAAAAAACATTCGGCCGTTAATCCACATCTAATGATCAAACGGCTCGGCGTGAGAGAATTGTTCAATATTGATTTATGTAGAAAAATGTATCACAAATAACTTGTTCGTAACATGTTTGTAGATCTCTATATTTTCGGCGTTCAGTTGCTGTTAATTTCTTTCACAAATATTCAAAATAGTGAATAAAATATAATTTCAAATTAACACGAACTGCGAAGTTTCCTTGTTGACAATTGTTTCGTCATCACAAGTCACACTATCAAAGCGGCTTATCAACTAAGTTACAAATGCAAATGTCACGTTTGAACAAGAAATGTATTGACGCTTGAAGAATAGATAATAAGTATGCTTGGCAAAATTACTATTCGCAAAACACATCTGATTTGTTTAATGATTTTTATATAATTGTTTCACATTGTATAAGATACTCTACGCATTTGTGTAAAGATAATGAAATAAATTATTCATTCCATTAGGTATCAAATTAATAAGGTTTTTGAAAAGATGTACGAAAACAAATTTTTCCACTACTAGCTGTGAAGTTGACAATTATTGCGTCTCCTAGCCTGCTGAGAAGTGAATTTCTCTAGTAGTGGTTGATAATTTTTTCTATTGTTGACCTAGGTTAATAATGAACAAACTCAAATGTTTTGAGAATCCAGGGATAGTTGTTTAACAAAAACTTGTGCAACGTGATTTTGTATACCCAGGAGATTGTCTTTAACGTATTTGCTGCTTGAAATTACCTAACACGATAAAATTATTTGAATCAAAAAATGCCATTAGTTTAAAATTCGCGCTCAACATGGATGACTGATGACATTTGTGAATCGTGACCGTAACCTACAACGAGTGCCGGACAGAGCCGAGCTTGGTTATGTTACAAAACTATTTAAACAAAATAAGAGTAAGACCACGAGAACACAGAATTACCAGAAGACGACATTGAATGAAACTGATTATTTTTCAAGTGAGTAACCTTGCTACAGGCTAAAGATAATATATGGTTTTGTGAATTTTAGGTTAGTATTCGACTAAATGAAAACAAGATTTCAGTAGTGAAAACGATAGAAAAGGGAAATAGTTGATCTCAACATAGAATAATGTGCCCATCAAGTAGAGGCCTTTTTATCACTTGCATAATCGTGGAAGTATGCCAGTAGTAAGTAGAAATCATCTCTACGTTTTTGGTACTGCACCAAACTGTCTGTACAGTAACTTTTTCTGCGATTTCTCGCATTTCTGGCGGTTTGCAATTTAAATTTCCCCTCATTTCGGCTTTTCACATGTATACGTAATGTATACGTAAATATTCCCACAATATTGTTTTTGAGAAATGTCATTTAATAGAAATGTAAAAATTGATTTCCAGCCTACTTACTTTTTATCAGACAGAAATTACGCAAGCATACGTATCAAATTGTTTACTTTATTTAACTTAAAAATATTAAATTCTAGTCTGATGTGCTAGTAGTGGGAAAAATAGTATATACACCACGGTGGTGAAGACATTTATAGACCTCGCACCTTATTCCGCTCGGGGCGAAGCCCCTCGCGAAATAATCTTGATGCTCGGTCAATAATAATAGTCTTCAACACCTTGGTGTATAATATACTATTTTCGCTCCTAGGAATCGAACCAGAATCAACTGAGTGAGAGTTCGATATTCTTAACCTTAGACCACATAACCGTTTCATTATAATTTGTTGAAGTGCGATGTTTTGAGTTCACTCCAGTAGGTAATCGTTTTTGTAGTTGTTGTTAAACGATTTTGTTAAAGTTTTAAATTAACTTGAATTAACTTTGAAAAATCGATTGAATGCTGAAAAATTTATTGACAATTTATGACAGTCTGGTTGTATCAATCTTATCTTACGGTGTGAATGTTTGGGGCTCTGCATATAATTACTCCTTGAAACCATTACAAATTATACAAAATTATGTCATTAGAATAATTTTTTCGATCCCCGCGAGGACAAGCATTAAACCTATATTTATACAAGAATCATTACTAAATATCAAAAGTCTATATACGTTCTCAGTAATCCAGTCAATACATAAACAAAATAATACTGCAAAACTAAATCATCTCTACACAACTAGAGCCATAAGGAATAAGGAATATGAATACCAAAAATTTAGTAGAACTGTTTGTCAGAAAAGAAAAGACTTTATTGGTATAAAATTGTACAATTCACTACCTGCCAAATTGAAGAACGCTACTGAAACACAATTTAAAATCCAGACTAAATTATACATTATACAAAATTACAATTTATTAAGCTCATTACTTAAATAAAACCCGACATTCTACCATAGTTTGGAATTGTTATATTTTGTATTCTATATTTTATCTTTTATCTTTCAACCTAAATTTTTTTCTTCTTGCATAATATGTACCACGATTGGAAACAAGACATATATAAAAAGTTTTAGTATAGAATGAAATGTTGGCACAGCACGAGATTTTTTCAAGTGTCACAGATACTTGTAAAATTGTAAATGTAATTTGAAAATAATCCGAAATAAACTTTGAAATAAACTTTCAAATGTATATTTTGAGTTACGATTTCTTTAGATGTTCAACCCCTTTAGGGTTTTATTACATAATTCCTCTGGAAAACAATGGGGTTCGTCTCCTAACAGCAAACGATTTTTGTCGAAATTTAAATATGATAGGAGTCTTGGGTTTTGGTCTTGATCTTGGTTTTGCAAATTAATGAGTTTCTTGGTCTTGGTCTCACATCAAATTTTCACGATCGAATAGACCTAGTGTAGTCGCACCCAGAAGTATCCTGTTGCGACTGCGACAACACTCTCCTATAAGTTGGTAAAGAGCCTCTTCTCCTGTACCGCAACTGAGTATGAACTCTTCGTGAGGGAAAGCCTACAGTGACCGGCAAGACGCCCGTAAGGTCAGCTATGACATACCTACTTTTCGACAGAAGTTTAGGAATAGTCCCTTGAATAATTATTCATAATAAAATTATTGAAAGTGCATGAGGTAAGACCAAATGAAAAGAAACAATGAAGCTATAAAACGACGAACGACGTCAGTAAAAAAAATAAGACAAACGTATGTCCTGAATTGCTGTTGGTATCCGAGATATGGCGAGATATTTTATTATTTTGGTGTTTTCTTTCAATTATATCCTAGAATTTAGAAAGTATTAAATTGAAATTTGGAATGCTTATTAAACGTCAGAAAGCCAACATTCAGAGCAATTTAGCCTTTGTCAATATTTACGTCTACACTACAGGTTCATATATTTTTAGTGATAGTAAGATCGTATAGCCTCAAACTGTTTTGTTTGCTGTCCCTGTTCTCCAGTATCTGAAATCTAGGAAGTGATGTTCAATTATCAAACATTTTTGTTCAATGTGATTTTTCAAGAAACGCATCTATTCCGAGATAAATGCAAATCAGATCCATTCGCATGTTTCTAGCATTCATCTCAGAAATAATGAACAAACGTCACGAAAAGTAAGAAGAAAATACTTAAACGGTAAATATTTTTTCACATTTCCAACACACATTATGTGACTCAAAAACACGTGCAAGTGCAGACATTGCAAAGAAGAATAAACATTGAGGCACACGCGCCGCAAAAGCTAAGCGAGCGATATGCGTCTTCCGAAAAAGCAACTGCAAGTCGCTTTCGGCAACGTCCCCAGATAAATAATTTTCTGTTTTATAATTCTTTTAGCAAAGACTACTAAATATTATATTTTCAGGTCTCTCAACGGTAGAACATATATATTATACACATTACACATATTATTAGAAACAATCCATTGTTTTTATCTTAGTGCAGGATTTGCAAGAGTCTCGCAAGACTCTTGAAGAAGTCTCGGTCTTGCAGGATATGGTCTTGGTATTGGACTTGTTCTTACATATAGAGTCTTGGTCTTGGTCTCGACCTTGCTTCTATACGAGACCAAGACCAAGACTGCAGAACCAAGACCTGTCTTGCTCAACATTACTTAAAATTCGATGAGAAATAATTCGGTGTAGGAATTTCTTTAACGATGTTAGAAGAAGCTCGATTGAATGCAATTTACTCTTTCGACCTCGACACGAAGAGTATAACAATTTGCTTCAATGGCATAATGTACGGTGGGCTAGACTATCGGTTGCGGAGACAGTATAATTAGTAATCGGTCAGTTATAAAGATGACGTTGACCTTCGATGTTGAATTACTATTATCTTTAGAATGCTTTGATACATAAATAACTATACGAATAACTCAATATTAAAAGGAACGAAATCCAACAATCTTGGAGCTTATGAGTTTTATCTCATTTATCGTTACATGTTAAAGTTTATTTTGTTTAGCTTTGATTTATTTATTTTTTGTTCCTTAATAATTGTGTGACAATTTCCAGAAAAGTTTCACTTTCATCGCATTCAGTTTGTACTAACACATAATTTTTTTCTGATGAACGACTAAGATTTCTAGCGCTTCTGAAAATTGGAGCAAATGAAATCTGAGTGGGATTGAATGGAATATGTAATACTAATACTGAAATTATTATTATTGTCAGTTCAAGTGGAATTTGGTATTCAAACCAGTCAAGGTAGAGTCTCAATTTCTGATATAAAAAGTTCTAGTAGTTTGAAAAGTTGCAGAAGCGAATGAAACTTTTTACATTTGTATATTCATACTTCGATTGTGATACCGCTTCTGAAAGATTGTGTCAAGATTATTGGAGATATCCTTGCTATCTGATACTTTTGATACTCATAAGAACCTTCAGTCATGAATTCAACGGTTCCTCCGGATTCAATACACCCTTGCACAAGCAAAATAAAACAATTTCTTGATATGTATAAAATATTTTCCGGACGGTTTGAAAAACTTACCTTTGGACAAGCACATAGGATACATCCGAAATCTGAAATATTGATAGATAACATACTTATGAACGAATGAGCGGTTGAACTTTCAATAATACAGACGATAAAATGGAAAACGATTGGAAGAAGGTACTTCGAGCCTATACAGAATGTTGCAATTTATGATAGGAATATTCTACCAGTCGATAGTCCATCGGCAAATATTTTGACATGCATTTTTACATTTCTTTCAGCTAGCTGATCGGCTTATCATTGGAAGGAACTGCCCCGTATGTCACACTTCCAGCAGCAGCGAGTGATAAATCTCTACTCACGTTCAGGAGATAAGAAATACGAAATCTTGTTGCATTTCTGACTGAACACGCCTCATGCAATAAACATCTTTGCACAATGGACATGGTAGAACAACACACATGTAGGACTTGCGGCGTGGAAGAAGAAACATCCATTCTTGTGCTGTGTCAGTGCACGGTATACGCGGTTGGTTGTCGGACATAACTTGGAGGTGATAAAACTACACCCGAAGAAATAAGAAGTATCTCCTCCCCTATACATCAAGCTACTGAATCTCATATAATACAACGGACTGGTGGGGAGATAGGAATATTTGGAACCACAGTGTAGTGGGGCTCCCTATTGAAGGAAGGGGAACCAACCCTACGGGGTGAAGTTTTAGTCGGTAAGAATCCGGCATATCCGAGACACGGGCCCAAGGCGTATATGCAAGATTTCTCCTCCTCTACGCACAAAAATCGGTTGGATCATATCGCAGTAGTTTCAACAAAATTCGGTACAGGTACCCCACTATTTTTCAACACTTGGAAGATCTATCAGCATTGTCCTGTACTGTCCTTTTTCCGCCCTATTTTTTATGTCACTGGTTATTTTCCACAAATTCTTTGTCCAATTTGTGGAAATATTCTTAAACTTATTATTTTATGGAATTGAAGGTTTAACGGAAATCGAAAAAGCTGCTAATTCAATCCAAAGTGCCAGGGGTCTAAGCAAATTCTTGTGCAGCTAGACATTACTTGGCACTGTTTTTCGTCTTGAATGATGTTCTTCGGATGTTTCAAACAACAAGCGCATGGCCACAGCGATTTACAATTAAATGTTCGTGGTTCCGTCAACTTACCAAAGAATGATTGAAGAATGTCTTCGTCAATTTGCTTAAATCAGAAATAACCCAATTAATTCAGGCCTGAATGAATATCCCGCTTAGTAATTAACCTAACGATCCTCTCCGGAATGGCAAATATTGTATTTTCTCGAACTACTATTGAAGTTGTCAATTCCAATTTTTCGTGGGCTATCTATAGCTGTAGCAAATGTATCTTCATCTGTTATGCTGAATTTACAATTTGTACTGATTCCATTCTTGCTCATGTTATGTTTCTCTAAATAACAATACATAGTGCGTATCAAATAACACCTTTCCCAGCTTGTTCTTTCAAATAGAATTCGAAAAAACAACACGTTATTTTCAACCCTTGAGCCAATCATATTTTCATACCAGAATTATTGAATGCATGATATTGTTCGTCTAAATTAATCTACGTTTGTTTTACACTGGTCGGGATCTACCTGATTGTTCTGGTACAACTTTTCTATGTTACAAAGATAGCTGAGGCGTCAATCATTTATTGAAAAGTCAATGTCTTAATAATCTCTAATCTGATTTTTTGCCTTATTGTCGCCTTTCTTGTATTCGCTATGTAAGTTCAATTTTTATTTGTAACATTTCCTGGGCACCGAACCAAAAAAAATAAATCACAATAATGATGGTATTATGAACACCGAACACCGATACTATACCGAACCTCTACAGATCAAAAGAGAGAAGCTCTATCGCAACTTTTAACTCCTTTCCGCCGTTTCCGAGTCGTAGGCTATCTATCTCCTATCGAGCTATTTTCCCAATTCGCACAGACACAAAGACGTATGCACATATTATTAAAAACACATTCGTTTCACAGAAATATTCAGTGTCCAATTGGTTGCTGGGATCAGGGTTGACTCATCTACTCAATTTGTCTGCAGGGAACCACTAGAATTGAGGTGCATTTGATGACTCTGGCAAATTGGTTGCAGACTCTATGAGTCTGAAAGGAATACTTTATCTTTCTATTGATAACATGATGCTCATAGAACGTATACTCATCTCAAAATGCTCTGAAATAGTTGAATCTTCTATCAAAACGGTGGTGGACAAGTTCAGAGCCCTTAGACCGCTTGATTGGGTACATTGTGCGCCCCTTGATATGAGGCTCAGTCCAGCGGGCCTAAGGCAACGCCGGAGGCCAGGATTCTGTATGGACTGATATCTCTTATGGCCACAGGGGGCATGTATGCGTTGCCGAGGTGTTGCAGCCTGAGAGAAGCCAGTGCTGGACATTCTCAAGGATATGAGAGGCAGTTCCGTCGCATCTCCACATCTACTACAACCTGGGTCATCAATGATGCCTGTCAAGTTTCATTCAGGTGAAAACGTCCTGTGATGTTTCCTGTCATCAGCTATAAACCTCTTCTACTCATAGAGAGAGAGGGGTTTTCGAGTGATATGAAGCTTCGCCTGCCTTATACCGAGAGCACTGCGCCAAATCGAGAGCCACTGTATATCTAGTAGCTCTCTGAAACTGTAGTAAAAGTGAATGATAATCTTTATCCCAAGGAATATCTAGTAGTCGCATTCAAATTTTTTGATAAAATTAACAAAATGTGTGAATTTTCTAGAAAATGTCATGTAACGGTCGAAGAAATTAGTTACAACCTAATCTTCTCCTTAGGAAAAAAACTGTTTTGAATGACACTGAGTCCATTATTATCTGATAAGGAGTTCCTGAGACTTGACAATTTTCCTAATTCATAATTTGCCTTACTCCCAACACTTTATTTGAAAAGTTAGAAAAAACAGTTTCGCAGCTAAGATGTTAATAAGGGTCGTCAGATTTACATGCAATTATTTTCAATATACCTTATTTAGACCGGTTGTTGAAAAACCGCCTCTTTCCCAATTTATTAGAAGTGTTACGTCCTAGTTGTCATTTCAGGAGTTTTAAAATAATTTACAGAAATCTCTCTTAGCCATGTTTACTCGCGATATTTTCCCAGTAGCTGTACGGACGATATATCATTGATGATTTGAAAATGATCTGTGAAGGTCAAATTCGATCATTAGTTCAAAAAAGCTTTTTGGTAATTACCTCTAGAGATTTCGCCTTAACTTCGTGTAAATCCATTTAAATTGAATACAACACAAAATTATACTCATATCAACAATATATTGGCAATTGTTCCATCAGATAGTGGCAACCGCAGAATGAGTTATCAACTCACGTAAATGTACTGATGTTTCATGGAAGAATCATCCGATCAGGTGAAGTCCAGGAGTCCTGGATCCGAAATGGATTTCCAGTCTGTTTGTTCTATAGCAGAGTGAAAAAATGATGGAGGTTATGTGTAGCAAATCATCTATGAAGCCCAGATAGGTTATGTAACTAACACATATGGCGGCCAATGAGCCGTCATGAGTCACGATCACGGTCGTATATACAGGTCTGAAAACTCGAGGCTGTTTCCTATGTGAGAAAAGAGTCCGCTAAGCGTCATCTGTTGCGTATTACCAAAAGGGTGGCGCACGACCGTGTTTGAAAGATATGGCGCCTAATCCTGACATCCTGATAACATACTTCGATCCATGCACCATGTGGTGAGTTTGGCGACATGTAAGAGACTCATGTCAAACGTAGAGATTACAGACCTGTATATATGACCGTGGTCACGATAACCTCCAGAATGCCTATGAACTATCGAGAACCTGTCACGTTATCTATCATAAAGATATAAAAAACATGATTATGTGACAAAACTGTCGAAACCATCAAAAAGTTAAAAACGTTTCGTACAGAATTTGAAAACGTAACGCAAGTCCATAACTAACGCATGCTGGTTTGAACTTGTGTGGTGGATAGCTTATATGGGTGGCGCATGCCTGTTGATATCATAAAAAATGTGATTAAAAAATATTACATATCGAGTCATTCTAGTTCGATTTCAAGTTGTACCATCTACACAATTTAGAAATCTTATTGATGATATACGAGCTTGCGTTACCTATTGTACTTAATCCTCTACACAAGTTGAAATGAGCATGTGTAAGTGACTATTATGCGTTACCTTTTGAATTCTGAAGTTTTGGGAACAGTATGACAGTTATGTGATCGATTCATGACACATAGACAGGCATCATCATGACCAGGGTCGTACATAGAGGTCTGGGGACACGAGGCTGTTTCCTATGTGAGAAGTGGGTCCGCTAAGCGTCGACTGTCGCGTAGTACCAAAAAGGATGGCGCAGTAGTCGAAATTCTCTGACAACTGTCATACTTGACTTGTGAACACAAGGAATACCTGCGTTTTTAGAAACAAATTACGAAATCGTACATTGTGCCGAAATGCAAAACGGGGCACAAAAGTGTGAAGCAACAAACTTCTGTTTTTAAAGTGCCAAAAGATGCGGAAATGCGAAAAATGCTAGCATGTATAACAAAAAGGAGAAGTTATTTTTAAGGTGAGTAATACATTTTGACAAGAGTAACAGTTCTATTCCTCTCTCAAACCAGAATACTTAGTAACACTGCTTGCGATTCCGGAAAGAAATCGTTTCACCACTTCGATCCAAGCGCTAGCTAGTGGCTGAGCGAGGGACTACGAGTTTGGCGACGGGTAAGGGACCCATGTCAAACATACGAATCCCCAGACCTTTATGTACGACTGTGATCATGACACACATATCCGTGACAGATGGCTGACTGGCTGACAAACTACAGATAGCTGATGTGAATCAATAGATCATTTGGTCCAAATAACCTTCATCACTCTATGAATCTACGATACAACACACATACTGGAAGTTCACTGCTGGCCTAGAACTAGTTGACAGCGTTCTTATCTACCAGACATCAATCGAAGATTTCTTTGTTGCGTGGAAATATTTATTCCATTTTCGTTGAAGAAACATCATCAATATTTTTAACATGCATAGAAAACTTGTTACTGTACATCTACCTAATTCTCCAATTCTGAAGGAGTAGCTTTTTGCTTTTATTTCCCTTAACTCTACTGCACTCCTGCAAAAGCTTTATGAAATAATAAAGTGTTGAATCTAGAACTTCTAACTATTAAAATATCAACATTTTCACTGCGGGAGTTCCTTTTTATATCGAGTGAGATTATCAAGGGGAAATGACGAAAGAGCTCTCTTCACAATTATATTTCGAAATGATACATGCTTATTATAGTGTAAGTGTAGCGCCACACAACTTTGAGGAAATACGAAGTTTTAGTGGGATAAAAACGGTAAGTATTTCTTTTCAGTGAGACAGGAAATAACGAAGATGAGGTGAATATGCGGCACGGGTGCTTATGATGCCATCCCAAGAGTTACTCCGTCGCTTCAGAATTCAAACTTCACAACAGAAAATCGATACCATTATGCGGAATATAGAATATGCTCACGATAGGTGAATTTTTCATTCGTTAGAAGTCTTTACCTATTCTATCTATATCATTTCAAACCCTGGGTGAATAATACGCACAAATTGAGGGGAAATTCTAGAATGCAATTTGATTTCACTACAATTTATATATTATCACAGCAGGTATCGTGTTAGGCATATGTTGTACCTACTTGAGATAATTAAATTTTGCTGCTGTCAATCTTGAACACTCAAAATGCAGCAATGTTCTAAAATTGCTGACGAGATTATGAGAACAAAGGAAAAATCTACACAAAAACCAACGACCATGAAATCAAGACGTATACGACAAAGAATATGACAAGTTACTAAACTGGATTCAAGAAAATAGTGTAGAATATGATGATGAAGCTGTACTGCATTTTCTCCGAGTTCCCAATGTCTGAAAATTTATTGGTAAAGTGTTAATGGTAAATAAGAATAATAACATTGCCAATCATCACATGTTCAGCAAATATCATATTTTCTAGTTTTATTGATTCAATGAATACGTAAACCGGAAGTTTCTCAATGCCCCTATGAACATAAAGTACACTATCATATAGTTGGTAACTGAGCAATAAAAACACGATAATGAACTAGTATGACATAAAGATGCCATACCCTTAGTAGGGTGTGTGTGTTGGTGGAGGATATAGAACAACATATTCAAGGAGAAAAAAAGTATGCTCGTATCTTACCTCAATGAATTTATTACATCATCGATAGTTACCTTAACCTCAGACTATTTTTGCGGATTATCAAATTGGCTATGATACAAACATGACGATGGAACTATCTTAAGAATGGAAAGGACAAACTGGAAATTGATAGATTTACTTATGATATTGCATTTGGAAATTGATTAACGTTGTTTTGTCAGTAGAAGGAGATGGATGGTACATCTTGAAAATTTTGAAAAGAAGTCAAATATATAGAGCAGGCAGTAAATTACAATGAAATTTTTGAAGAAAAATGCTCGCTAGCATCCAAGCGATATTCTGTTAACACAAATATGTGATGGAAAACATCAGCAAGCGTAATACTATCTTTTATTTCTATATTCTGTAACATTCTTACACCAGAATTCTGTTATGCTAACAGATTTCAATGTTGATGTCGTTCTGATGATTGATGAGCTCCTCTTGAATCTGAAACGTCCTTGTATAGGACAGAAAAAGGGTTTCGGATGAGCTGCTTCATCCAATCGGTGTAGTGTGGTCCATATTCCAAAAAATATAGCATTTGCCTTTGAATGCCCTTAGAATGATTATTTTTCCAGACTTCTACAGTCATTTTACCGTAGCGATGATCATCAGCGAGAGTCTTATGATTGGAAAACTAATAGAATAGCTGTCCTGAATGTTAGCATGCCCATGATCAATTCTCTAAGGAGGCTCAAATTTTGTCTCCAAACCCAAAGTAGTTCGATAAACCACCAAGATCTATATTATCAGCCATGCGGACGCATTTGTTTAAGATGAAAGAATATGTCAGCAAGATATGCAAGATGCAAGCTCCAATTCAAATCTCGGTTACGTCAACATACGTTAGAAGCTGGCCCTGCTCACTCGGCTATCTCCGTGCTCATTCGGAAGTTACAGTTAATGTCATGCGTTTGTCGATGATTGAGTCAGGGAGTATGGACCACGGTCGTACATACAGGTCTGGAAACTCGGGGCTGTTTCCTATGTGAGAAGTGGGACCGCTAAGCGTCGACTGTCGCGTGGTACCAAAAGACGTCACGTGAGAGTATTCTCTGACAACTGTCATTCTTAAGTTCTAAACACAAGGAATACCTGCGTTTTCAGAAACAAATTGAGAAACTGTGCATTGTGCCGAAATGCAAAACGTGGTACAAAAGTGTAAAGCAAGAAACTGTTTTTAAAGTGCCGAAAGATGCAGAAATGCGAAAAAAGTGGATGCTTGCGATTCCGGATAGAAATAGTTTTAACGAGGTCTTTTATGTGTGCGAGCATGTATAACAAAAAAGGGGCAAGAGTAACAGCTCTATTCCTCTCTCAAATCAGAATAGTGAATATTGCGTTACGAGAAAAATTATTTTACTTAATAATGTGATTGTTGCCGTACTTCGAGATCCAAGCGCTAGCTAGTGGCTGAGCGAGGGACTACGAGTTCGGCGACGCGTAAGAGACCCATGTCAAACATACGAGTCCCCAGACCTGTATGTACGACCGTGGTATGGACTATACCTAATATGGTATAGTCTATGTTGACAAATGAATTCCTATCCACTTGGGACCACCGGTTGGGAACCACTGCATTAGACAATGATGACATCATTGCTTACTTGATAATGTTAATAGAACTAAAGTATAGTGCAGTGACTTTGCCGTGGGGATTACAGCCCAAAGATCCTCTACTAGATCTATACCGCTCTGATCAGGCCTATGGTCGCCTATGCTGCGTTCGTGTGATGGACGGGGATAAGGACTGGTATGTCCCAGCGCCCCTTGAACCGACTGTAGCCGCTCGCATGAGTAGGTATATTGAGTGGTATGAGGTCGGCTCCAACGAGGGTTCTTCAAGCTCTCACCGGACAACCACCTCTACACTCATATATAAAAACTGAAGCCGTAAAAATGACCTATAAGTTAAAGGGCCCAGGTCACTGGACCAGTATGAACTACTCTCGTGGACACTCAGCGATTTTGAGTGAGGCAATATCTGAATGCCCCATACTAGAAATGAGGCAAGAAAACAGTTAAATGTCTTACTTCTCTCAAAATCCTCATCCTCAATAGAGGAGATTGGAGGAACCAAAATCACGCCCTTCTACCACCAGGTGGGTTCGTATGGTTAACAGATGGGTCCAAGGTAGGTCAGGCTTCTATAGAGGGGAGTGTAGCTTAATACGCCAAAAGTCACTATCTCAGTGAGTCTATGTGCTTAGTGCATTGTTTCTCAGGCTGAGGTCCACGAAATATTGACTTGCGCCATGGAAAACCTGCGAAAAAACTATGTGAATTGAATAGGAGCATAAGGCAGCCGGTTGGCCTTGGGAGCTCTCAAGTCATTTAGAGTCATATCAAGGCTTGTTATATGATAGACTGGCTGAACTAGCCAGGAGAAATAGAGTTCAACTAATCTGAGTCCCTGGATACAGTGTAGTTGAAGGAAATGAAATGGCGTACCGTAGTCGATGACGCTTTATCAAATTTTGTGGGGAGTCTCGCCCTTCTGAGCCAACTAAACAAAGTGTAAATTGACTTGTGGTGAGAATCACCACGTAAGAGACAGGCCAAGCTCTTTATCAAAGAGTCTATACCAAGGCTCATAAAGGAACACCTTCCTCTGAACAGAAGAGACATCAGTGAGATGACTGGAATCCTAACGGGTCACTGTCATCTTAACAAACACTTTCATCATCACAGATGATCCTATATGTAGGAAATGCAGAGAGGTGGAAGAAACTGCATCTCACATCCTGTTGAAATACTCTCCTCTTACATGCTTCAGGCACCGTAACTTCGGCGGAGCAAAACTGCTCCCAGAATAACTTATAGAAGCCAACGTTAGCATTATTTTCGGTTTCTGGCGGGCCACAAACCCACTACAATAGAATAAATAATCATGATATTTATCTTCAGTTTTCACTCTGCTAATATCTATGATGGTAGACCGAAAAACTCCGGTTCGAAATCCATTGAAGAATGTATAGTCAGTGTCGACAATTTGGTAAGTTCTTTATCTATACGATTATCTGATGGGACCATGACAACTTTCATGCAAGCAGACACACTAGATATTACACCGTTCGGTGAATCTTCAAAAACGAGAAATTTTTCAGGTGAGGGTTTATCTGGAAATCTTGAAGCACACACTAGAAATATGTCAGGTGCTGGTTTCCCAGTTTCAACATCGAGATCTAAGCTGCCCAATAATATATGGCTGAAGAGAGCGAAAAATTCTGTACGGTGTCGGATTTTGGCTTCGAAGCTCGCTTTCATTGAAGACGTTGCCACAGCCATAGGTACTTTTCACTCATGTAAATGCCGAGCCAGTCGATCTGCTAATGTATAGCAGTGAATGCTCAAATCTTCATATTCTACCCGGCATCATTTCTGAATCAGGCCTTATCTTACTTTTTTCCACATTTACTAAGTTGTCGAACTCTTGGTAAGTTATTGGCAACTCTAATAACTGAACAATCGCTTGAGAACAACAGTCTTCAGGATTTGTGCCCATTATTTTTTGTCAGGTTTCACGATGGTCTCACGTAAGTGGCCTAAATGTATCTGGGGGCTAGGATCCCTCCCCTCAACTGATGATGAAGATGATGATGACTTTGCTGTAGTGATGATCAGAAGAGAGAGACTTCATATTGGAGTAGAATTGTTGGCCTAAATTTTATCATGCCCATGATCAATTTTCTAGGGAGAATCAAATTTTGTCTTCAAACCCGAAGTAGTTTGCTGAAACACTAAGATTTATATTATCAGAGCTCTGCACCTGCAAATGCATCTATTTCAAATAAGAGAATACGTCAGCCAAGATATACAAGATGCAAGCTACAACACTCGGCTATCCTCGTGCTCGTTCGGAAGTTACAGTTTTGTGTCCGGGACAGCCCTGCTATAACATACTTGTTGACAAATCAATTTCATTCCCTTTGGGTCCACCGGTTGGGGACCATTGCATTAGACAATGATGACATCATTGCTTACTTGATAATGTTAATAGAACTAAAGTACCGTGCAGTTGGTTTTGCAAAATTGCTGTTTCCCAAGGGATACTGATTTTGTTCCATTCACACAAACAACTAACATTCTATTTAAGTTAATATGGAAACACTCTTTGATAAAAGTGCCCCGAGGACTCATCAATTCAAATCAGATAGCAGAGGGAACAATGAAGGCTCAGTAGATAATATCACATCGACGTCATATTCGGAAATCAATTCATTCCACGGAATCTACTCCAGCATTTAGCGATATCACGATTTTAATGAGGATGTGAATACTTTGCGATGAATGCAGTATTTCAGATATAATTGGAAGAATCATATGGGAGCTCTACACAAGAGCGTTATAGCATTGTTCCCAATAAATAGAGAGTTTGAAATGAACTAATAAGTTCATTGAACGTTTCATACTCACGGATTATGAAGATGATACTCATTTGATCAGAATAGATGGTGTGAAGTGACTGATGTTCCTGACTCTGGTAAGAGACAATTGAAATTATTGCTGTGTATACTATAAAAAAATTGTTCCTGCGTAACGCACATATGATTGGAGCAGGATGTAAAATATTTGTTACGCATATTTGATAGAAAGTTAATTGAAGAAAACAACTTTTAGTGTGATAGATACAAGAAAACTTCTCGCGATGAACCCTTCCATTATCTGTCTCGAATAATATCAATTTTTTCTTCCTTGCGGATACCGAAGTTTCGATGAGTATTGCATCTTCATAGCAGACTAAAGGCTGAATTCAAGATACAAGTTGCTCCTTAAAAATGTAAAAAGTAAATGTTCGGAATAAGTACACAGTTGCCGTTCAAAAATTCAATGTAACCTGTCACCTCAAGTTAATATCGACTAGTTCAATTGTGAAAACTTTGGCCAAAAGTGACTACAACTAACTGCGTACATGCAAAGTACAATAATTTTGTCAGGACTACCAAAACTATAATAAGGTTGAATTAGTATTATTGACAATCCATATGAGGTGAAATATCGGAAACGGTTTATTTATCAATCTGGAACTGGATAAAATATTGTCACGTATCAGTTTTTACCAAATTCAATTATTACCAATTATTTTTCTTCAAAACTGTAAATCTTTTCCATTTCTATTATAACGTATCAGATATTCCATTTCAATTCAATATCGGATTACAAAATTTACTTTGAACCTTTTCCTGTCAGTCGGTGATAATTTCATTCACACATACACAAATAATATGTAAAACTGTCAGGTCAGCATTAGGGTTGATTATTCTGCCAGACAATTTTATTTACCGTGTGAATCCTAGATTGCCGGATATCATCAATAAGATATATGTGGGCCACCAATGGAGGAAAAGTGTGATATTCGAAATTTCTTCTAGCGTGCATACGCATCGATCTGTTTTTTTATTCACATATAATGGTGAGCTAATAAATTAATTGAACTGATTTCAAAACTGTGTATCATCATATCGTTTACTTAACTGAACTAATTTTGAAATTATCTATCATTGTGTTTTATTAATCGACTTATGTATGAACAAAGTTGCCGCACACATTTTATTTGTTAATTTCGTTTTGATAAATTTCATTAAGTTCTTACCAATGTTATTTCTTTCAAATTACATTTAACTTATCTCAAACAAGAATCCTCAGGGATACGCCATGCCTCTCGACCCAAACCAATATTCACTCAAAAAACATTCAGCTCTACCAAAAAAATGGCGCGTGACAATATGAAGACATAGCACAAAAGCTGAAAAAAGATTGGCTTTTCAAACACATGCAGAGACAACATCATAAGGATGTCTTCATCATCAATAATTATATCATATTCAGTAGACATCATTCCGATTTGGAACTTTTCTGCTTCTATTACAACTATTATTGAAGACGTATGTAACCTAAGAGAGTGGAGCTTACATACGTATTTGATAATGGCTGCAAGGAAGAAGGGGGATAGCATAAACTAAATTATATTATATTACATTCCACAGTTGTACCTAATATAGTATGGTAATTATATGCATGAAATACATATGATTACGGATTCAACTACATCGCAGTTCCAACCCAAGGAACAAAGTTTGCCCATTCATTTGTTGATTCGACTCAATTAACACTTTCAGAGCATTGATAGTCAAATGTAAGGACAACTTGCCTTTGATCAAGTATGGAAACTTTGCTATAATTTTAATTTGAACACATATCTACCGGAAGTTCAAATTCGAGTTTTATCATTGGAATCTCGGAAAGTATAAGAGATACGAGGATGGTTAAGTTGGGGTAAAGTTGCGTATCGGTGAGCTCGATAATATTCAGTTCCACAATAGAAGTTGGCCTTGGTATTTCCGGAAATATGGCGGCAAAACTGAAATTTACGGTTTTTGTTTTTACTGTTTTGCGA
The DNA here is from genome assembly GCA_958510875.1 of Endomychus coccineus. Taxonomy (NCBI): domain Eukaryota; kingdom Metazoa; phylum Arthropoda; class Insecta; order Coleoptera; family Endomychidae; genus Endomychus; species Endomychus coccineus. The sequence continues at coordinate 158,649,855 of OY294068.1, forward strand.
GTTTTTTCAAAGGTTAGAAAAATCTATTATATATTGTTATGATTTCATTTCCTAAACAACAAAAATGATAAAATTAGAACTTACCGAACATTGAAAATCAGAAAAGATTAATAAAAAGATATTATATGGAATTAAAAACAATAATAAAAGTTAAATAATAGTTAGTATAATATAATGAACAATGTAAAACATAATGAACAACAATGTAATTAGAATAAAAGTGTAAAACAAGAACTTCAGTGAAAGTGAATAAACGTACAGTGTTACGAAGGCAGAAATCATAATTAAAATGATTACAAAAACTATCATGAGATAGCACAAACTATTGAAAAATGTTGTAGATATAAGTTAGGATTAGTAAATTTGAGTTATATAATGTTAAAGAAATGTTATTGATATGTTATATTATGTATTAGTTTTTAATAATGACAACTGTCATATTTATAATAATTATAGGAATAATCATATCAATAATAACCTAATCATAGGTTATCTTATACCAGAGTGTGTGGAAAAATGTAGGCAATATGAATTCAAAAAGAAGGAATCATTATCATTTAAAATAAGATGAAAATCTCCAATAATTAAAAATTTGAAGAATACTAAATTCTGATTGTTCGATGCAATTTTATAGACGTCAGACTAGTAACAATGTAATAGTTCTGTCAGTTTTCAACAATCAACAAAGCATTCTTGATAGGTAAACTAAGCACCTCATTGGTTAATTTAGAAAATACTTAGCGTCGGTTTTGAAGGCCTATAAAAGACTTCTGAAGACAAGCCAAGTCAGTTAGCCATCAACTTCTGAAGAGTCAAGATACTCAAGCTACTCAAAAGATTTCCATAACCTTAGTTTTTTGGATAAACATCGGTGAACCCAAGTGTTCCAATATCTTCATAAGGTTTAAAGTAACCGAAGCAAATAAGTAATTTATAAAAGTCCAGTAGTGTTCCCAGTCTTCGAACAAAGTTTTTAAAAGTCATTATAACCAAAATTCACAAGTAGCATCGTATAATAGTTAGTCTTCGACAACGTTCCAATACATCATTCAAGGTTTTATATCTTTTGAAAAAGAATAAGACAAGTTAACAATTATCAACAGTTCCTGATTTCTAAAGAAGTAACCCCATTGTTTACCTGTGATTTGTGTATAGCAGAGAGATTGTGTACCTACGGGTAAAGTGAATTATCAAATTAATAAGAAAATCAAGCCAAGTGAACATTGCCTACATTTTTAAAAACATATACTTGGATATAAACTAAACGTAAGTTTATTTGTTATTTCTCCATTGTATTATTATCTGTCTGTAAATCTGAAAGAAAGATTGTAGATTATAACTTTGTAGACAGAGATAAATAGTAAATAATTGTGAGGTTAGATCATAGATCTATTTGAACATAAAATTGTTAAAATTGATACCTGAGATAAAAATAGAGTCATAGAAATTTAAATATAAAAGTTTTTAACATTCAAAGAACATTGTGTTTAATTCCATAGATATAAAATAAAAAGGTGAAAGTTCATTATTCAAATCATTAGATTTTTCAAATCAAAACAAACATAAGATTTAAAATACAAATAAAAGCTAGCCGGAAGAATTAATAATAATTCATAATTAAATAATAAACTCATAAGAGTTTAGTTAATAATATATTCTCATTGGAACTGTTTGAGCTCGATCCGTTGGCGGAGTCGAAAATCCTCTAAGACGTCCGGTTTCTCGCAAATCATCATCAATATTAAAGGAAAATCCTTATACCATATAACAGGCTTTGATTATTTCAATATATCACATGTAAATGGTTAAGAACAGTGTCGTTGAGAATGGAGATAAAACATTCATTCAAAAACAAATGACAGAATGATGCATATTTTTGATGAGGATTGGAGCGGGTGAGGGTGGGTACATATTTCTGACATGATACATTCCAAACTATTCATAGGTGCAGTTTCGAAATAATTTTAGGCAATTACATAAAAGTGACAGGTGCTACATTTTCGTTGTTTGTTTTCTTATCAATTTGGGGTACATGAACTAGCAAATTTCATTATTTTGAAATAGTTACCATACGCCGCACTTTCACTTATGTATTTTCCATAAAAAAACATTACGCTCTTTTGATCACTTCTGGCGTATGAACATTCTCACACATAATACCAAATCATAATTTGATAAGTTCAGAAGGCTACCACATCATTCATTTTTTACTTATGCAAATGACGATCAGTGGCGGCTCCTCGAAGGAGGCTAAGGAGGCTCAGCCTCCTCACCAATTTATCTTAATGATCATTCTCCATTTTATTTCCAGTTTCTCTGATAATTTTTAAAATTTTACAATTAATTCCCCGTTCTCAGTAGTTATTTTTAATCTGGCAACAGTGCTCTGAGACTCTCTATATATCTCAAACGCTGAGCATGTGTTGTTCAACGCAGTTGCCGTTTTTCCGACCAGTTCGAACGCCAACTGAGTGAATCAGCGAAAATGGCAACACCCTCTGGAGGCTAGCCTGCGTCAGCCGCTCGCAATCTATGAAATACGACACGTGCGTTCTGCCGACTGCTGAGTAGGTCAGTCAGTGCTTGTTTATGTGTTGTCACGCCACGCGAAGTAAGGTTAGATTGTTTTCTGTTGTAAATTTAAAATGAGTGTTAGTGAGTTAGTTGCTGCCTTTTAGAAAATCTATTTAGTGAATTAACATATGATAAAAGTGTTTCTTTTAAATAAACGGCCTTTACCGGATGTGAAAGTATTAGTAATGTCAGGTTACTATCAAAATCGATCATTGTTATTACTAATAATAGTATTGACAAGACGAAGTTTTAAAAAAAATCATTGATTTCCCTGTAATGCTCCATTCGATGAAATTTTACATCACGTGCAGTATTTACCATCCATAAAAATAAAGACAAATTAATTGAAACATTTGATTTATATTAAACAGTGATGACTTTTCGACAGATCAGGTTTCATTAAATGCTGCTGTTGGTTTAAAATCTTATTTAGAAAATGAAGAATTTTTGTTTTTTCTTGATTCTTTTAAATTAATATTTGAACAAACTGATCTTATTTTTCAAATTTTACAACATAAATTCACTGATATAATTTATTCAAGAGATCGTTTGAAATATCTCATTGGAAAAATTTCAAGTTTCCATATTACAGAATTTCATTTTAATATTTTATTTGAGAATTTTTCAACTGATGAGGCTCCTTACGCGAAAAGGAGGAAAACATATAATTTGGTAGACAAGAAACTACATTATAAACAACTTTTTTTATGAAATTTTAGATACTATTAAAGGTCAAATTGAGATTCGATTTTCCGATTTACATGAATTGAAGTTTTTTGACTTGACGAATAGAAGATTTTTCGAATCTTTTTCAAAAGAGTTCCCCAATACACTTCAAGATAACTTAGTTCTAAAATATAAATTTTTTGATAAAATAGCACGGCACAATGAATCATGCGTTATATACTCGGATAAAGATATTTTAGGCCAGTAGGCAGTCACGCCGATATGATAAAATATAATGATTAGCAACAAGTTTTACCTCAGTTTTATAAACTACTTTGTTTGACAGTCACCATTTCTGTCACGTCGGTATCGGTGGAGAGATCATTTTCTACTCTCAAACGAATTAAAACTTACATGCCAAATACAATGGGCCAAAATCGTTTATACAATGTTAGTTTAATATCTATTGAAAAAGATTTAGTAAAACACTTGAAACAAAATGATAAATTTTTTGATAATATTATTGATCATTTTTCGCAAACTAAAGACCGTAGAATTCCGTTAATATATAAAAAAAGTTGATAAAATTGATAAAAAAAAACAAAATATGAAAAATTCCAAAAAAAAGAAAAAATATTAAAAATCCAAAAAAAATAAAAGACAAAAAACGAACAAAAAAATTGTTTGCCAAGAGAAACTCCATACCTCCACGTTGGTTCTTGCTGGGTAACAATTAATTTTGTCACTGAAGTAGCTGGTACGGTCGCTGTGCAAAGGTTAAAGGGCTGTGAATAGAGTATATTTTTACAAAAACGTTTTATGTCCAGTCTCCTCTTTCAAAAATTCGCGAGCCGTCACTGATGACGATATATCTAAACGCCCGAATTTCTTTTTGAATACTCGTCAAACAACTCGCAATGACGGATGGTTACCAATAACGATTTTGATACATACACTGGCGGCTCTTGGACCATAGGTGGAGTATGGAAAATTATGTGAATCTTGAAAGTAAGAAAATCCTACCATCATGTTAACTCAATGCTCGTAGACTTTCCGCGAGTAAATAAATTGATGATTTATCATTAACACATAAATTTACTCCTAAGTAGCATCGCTGGAATGAGTTATCAACTGGACATAACAAAGATGTAATACAGATCGAGTGCCAGAATCATCCCGTTCCGAAAACTGGTTCGATTTATATGATTTATATTAAGAAAGATCTAAAAATTCAAATTCCGTAAATTTCCGGACGAAGTCAATAATCAATTTCCTTTTTCACCCTTATAGAATATATAAGCTATTGATTAAATCGCTATACCAGTCAGGAAAACGTTGATTATTACTATCAAAAGATTGTTTGTGAAGTATTATATTAAATAGAGAATGGACAGTATAAGATACCAATTCATTCATTGGCATAAAAGGCAAATGAGTCGGTTACGAATTGATACTTACCAAATAAAATGTCTATCGTTTCACCCTTTACTATGGATAAGAAATTTTATCCACATTGTAAAATTGAAACACTACCATGTTGATATTATTTTTATCTGTAACTTCCATTACTCGAGTTTCAGCGTTATTACGCCATCTTCAGACGATATTCAAATACAATCAAATACATAGTTTGAATTATAAATATACTCATCAGCAGGTTGCGAAGGATCACTGTGGTCGATCATTCATGAATTCAGAGGATTATTCCTATAGGATTGCGTGGTGGGTTTTCACATTCAAATATTGACGAATTGATATTATTAACAGTAGGGTAAGAATATCTAGGTAATCAAGACAATAATATGTGGAATACATTACATATCTTCAGATAATGGTGAATAAGTTAGGTTTCGATGAGTATTGCATCTGCATAGCAGACTCAAGGCTGGAGCTCGATAATATTCCGTTCGAAAATTGGAGTTAGTTTTGGTACTTACGGAAATATGGCGGAAAAACTGAAATTTAGGGTTTCCGTTTTCATTGTTTTGCGCGTTTTATCCAAAGGTTAGAAAGAATTTAAAATACATTTTTTACATTCTAATATTGACGAATTGGTATTAATAATAGTGGGGTATAGAATATCTAGGTTATCAGGACAATTATATATAGAATAAATTCATTACATATCTTCAAATGATGGTGAATAAATCTGAGCTAATTTATTGATCATTAAGAAGTAGGGTATTGTTCTTGTGTTCGTAAATTTCCAATGATTCCAGAAAGTTTATGATCGACCCTTTATCGGCTATATGTAAAAAATGTGAACTGTCTCTTTGAAGGAAAGAATGATTATTATCAAAAAACTATCTGCGAACGTGGAACCTGTTTTCGAGATTCTAAAGCAAATTTTGTGTTCTTTGAAGCTAATAGAAAATGGGTGTTCTGTTTGGCATATATAGAAGGAAGCGCATTCCTAACAAGATAGCTTATAAACTCCCGATTTATGAATGTATGGTCTTTGTCATCGAATCCTAATTTTCAATTAGGTTTGAATACAATATTCAACTCGTGATGTTCCAATAAGTTCCGGAGTTTTTCAGTGATTCTCTCAATATAACTGAGACCAATAAATTTCTACATTGCGTCCCTTATTGGCTGAAATATTTATGTCCAACTTCGAGACAATATTTTTCAAATCATTACTTACAAACAAATTAATTTTTTTACAGATACGTAGATGACATTATAGCATGTTTGACAGGTAATACCGATGAACATACAAATATTTATATGCACCTAAGCCACATACACTCCGAAAACAAATTCACACTAGAAACTGAAAATAATTCAACAATCAATTTTTAGACCTGAAATTAACAGCACAAAATAACAACTCTATAGGATACCTGCAAACTCAATACACTCATTTACACATGAAATAGCAGCGTTTCAATCTATGATACATAGAGCTTTTTCCATACCTTCAAAAAAACTAGCTCTTTTGACTGAGTAAGGCACTATAAAAACATAACGGCTATTTATTATCGCTAATAAATTCACTGGTCAACACGATTTTTGGGTCTAACTTCTACATGTTAAATTTTGGTTTCTCCTACGACGAAAATAAGGAAAAAAAATTATTTTCCGATTAAAGTTTGCTTTTGTAGAAACTAGAAACATTTTCCATTTTTTCTACACTTCCACTGTAAATTATAATTAAAAAACATTTTTTTAGATACAAGAGTTTTTTTTATTCAAGATTTGTGATAAACAATAACATATAGATGTAAAATAACATGAAATTAATGTCTAAAAGTAAATATTTTTCGTATTTCTTCTATGCTCGTATGAGCTCTCTCGTATTAAACCCCAAACGTAATCTCCCATCATATTCTCGTTGTACTGCCCTTGATATCGCCGTTCAAAGTCCATCACGTCTTGGTGAAAACGTTCTCCTTGTTCCTCGGAGTAGGCCCCCACGTTGTCTTTAAATTCGTCCAGATGAGAATGTAGCATATGAAGTTTATGAGACATTCTGCAGCCCATAACTTTAAAGCTTTTAAGCATGTTTTCAATCATACTTATCGTCGTAAATCAGACCCAAGCAAACTTTATGAACTAAATATGAATATTCAAGTGTTTTTCAATGTCCAGAGTCAGAATTTGAACATGAGAACAGGAACCCAAAAAAAAATATTTTTTTTGTTGACCTGTGTTATTTGATCACAAGAAAATCTTCAAAATTAGTTATTAATTGAATTTATCACAACCTGCAAAAAAAAGAAAGATCAAATATGTTACCTTGACGTACTTTGGGCCACATCTGATGAAATTTTGAATATCTTTAATAATCAAAAGTTGAATGTAGCTTTCAAACATATTTTTTGATGCAAAAAATTAATGTTTCAAATTTTGGAAGGCAGGCGTTTATAAGTTAATTTGTGAGGAATGAAATGTCGTATACGTTGATCAAACAGATAGTCCATTTGAAATTAGATATAAAGGAACATTTTAATTTTCTATTCGTTTGATAATGGCACTTCGGTGTTGAAACTATAGTTACGTCTTCACGTTATTATTAATAAAAGTGGTATAGAAACGAAGTAGTTATTCTTCCATATAATCAAAACATTTTAAGACATTTCAATTAAATAAAAGTAATTAAAATTACACTTTATAGAAACTCAACACTGATTTCCTCTGCTATAAAACCTAAATATTTTACATTCTATTAGAATCTATAGAAATATTCAAAACACAATAATCCTTCAAACAATCTACTTAACGAGCAACTAGATTTAGGAAATTCCATATTGTTCACCCTGTTAAGTTGCATGTAATACAATCCTCACAATGTAATTACCGATAGTTTAATCCCTTTTCCGTTTACTATCTCAACATAATTAACCTTAGTAGCTATGTGTACCATTAATTCTTAGAATTGATGCTCTTTATTGAAAATTTCATATAAATACTATGATGTTTCAGTTTTTTCTCATTCTATGTTCTGATAATGAACTACAAAGTTCGAAATTGTAATCAACTTTCTTTTAAAAAAGTGATATTCACCAAAGTAAAATCTTTGGTTTTTATCTGTAAAATGGAATATCACAAAGTAACGGACAGCTTCAACCATAATATACCATTTAAACCTGATAATAAACACTTTGTAAGCCTTAGTGTTCGAACAGAAGTTGCACTCTGAAATTCAGAAACAGAGTTGAATATCTTGCAAGCGATTTACTGATAAATTTCGCTTAGTTAACACCCAGCAAATTATTAAATCCAGATTTTAAAATTGGTAAATTACTTAATGGAAAGATCAATAAATTCAATATCAAAATATATAAACTTCAGCTCTGGATGAAGTATAAAAGTTTATTTCAGTTAATAGAAAAAATGAAAAATATGTAACTGAAGACAAGTACTAAACTTGTATCATTTGATGTCAAGAACCTTTGTCTAAATATTTTCACAAAGTGGTCCTAAGTCTAATAGAATAACTTTTAATCAATATTGTTTTATACGTAAAAGCATCCCTAGTATTGAGTTTAATCTCATTTTGCATAGATCAAAATTACTTTAAGGCTAATAAATATTAGAAACAGAATCCCGATCTCCCCATGGGTTCACCATTAACTCCGTTACTAGCAGACTCATCTATGAATTACTTGGAAAATCAAATATTGAATTCAAAATTCCAGCATATTGCGACGAAATCGCTTGCACCTGCGCTTGTTTTACAGGTAGTTACCGGCAAATAAATTAATTTCCTACCTGGATCGACAGCTCACATCCTAATACAGATAGAAAACAACAACTTCTTACACTTTTTAAATCTGATCATTTCACATTCAAATAATTACCATTCCTTCGTTAATTGTCACAAACCCACCTACACAGATACCATCATACACAACACTCCTTCAGATCCGCAATCACACAAGTTAGCAGCATATAACTCTATGACACTCAGATCCGTAAATATCCTATTGAGTATAGATATTCAGAATTGAATAGAATTATAGATATTGCTAAAAATAACGGTTATGATATCAAAATGATAAATGAATTGTTCAAGGTGAGCTCTAGATTCCCCCCTTCTCATGGAGTTTGGTCGTGGATGAGCTACAGTAAGGTTGAAGCATGCTGATGATAAGGTGCTAGGTTATGGGGATGACATCGCCATACTCTCCAGAGGAGGCTACAAGTGTACCTTGCAGGAGCTTTTCCATCATGCTCTGATAAGTCTGGTGTAAAGAGAACAAACTCTCCATTCAGCCTCACAAAACTATCATTATCATCTTCTCCGGAAGGTTCAAAATCGAGTCTCTGAAGAAAATGGTAATGGGGGCAAGTCAGTTGACTTTTCCGGGACGGTGAAATATCTGGGAGTCATCCTGGACCAAAAACTACTCTGGCAGAAGCATCTGGAGACTAGGTGCCAAAATGCTATGATAATCTTTAGGCAGTTCAAGAGCATCTGGCATGAACTGGAGCTTGGGCCCTAAGCAGCTGGTGTAGGTCTACTCAGCTATAATTATCCCAAGACTAAATCATGCAGTTCTCTTATCGTGGGAAGAACCGAACTGGTTACAGCCCAGAAAATTCTGGACATAATGCAGGGACTCTTCCTCAGAGGAATTAAATTCACCGTACATCGACTGTGCAACATTGAGGGCCTTGCTGAGCGCGCCACCCCTATCAATGACGATGAAGAATCTTGCGATGATGACGGTCTACAGGCTTAGCAGCAAAAGCTACCTGAAGAGATGGAGTGCAGACCAATCCCATATGTTAAGGGGACAGCGATTAGAACCGCAGGACAGAATCAAAGCCCTATGGTTCGCGAAGCAGCTTTTCAGTGTTGTTATCCTATCGAGGGAGGTATGGGAAAATGACCGCACGCCAAAGCACATTACAATTTGGTATACGGATGAGTCTATACCTAACACAAGAGTCGGAGTAGGCTTTCGCGGCCCTAGATATATTGATGGGTACTCCGTGCAAATGGGGGATCTCAACACAGTCTTTCAAGCCGGGATGCTTGCCATCTACAGATGTGCGGACAACCTATTCGGGCTATGATAAGTTAGAGGAAACCATCTGGATCTGTTCGGACAAACAAGCGGCACTTAACGCACTGAAAAATCCGACTGTGTCCTCGAGACTGGTTGAAGATACCGACGAGATCCTAAATAGGATATTCGGTGGAAACAGGCTCGACCTGATTCCGGGTCACTGAGGTTGAAAAGGGAATGAGAGATTGGACGGTTCTCAAGACCTACTTGCTGGTATTCCCTACAACGGTTGTATATAGATCTTGTGAAACCATTCGAGAGATCAACATGCTTCAGCATGAAAAAGCATTGTAGGCTCCCGAGCTACCAAAGCGCTACTTGACAATGAGGTAGGCCTAAGGGCAAGCGAGATACTCTCGCTGAGTAGGCAAAGCATCAGGATAATCTCCGAAATGTTCACAGGTCATGGAAATCTGATTAAGTTAAAACATATAGTAGTTGAAAGCGACAATCCCTTTTGTATGAGGTGTGAGGGGGATCATCGTGTCCGATGGCATAAAGGATTTAGGTCTAAAACAGATCTTTAGATTCAGGGGGTATCCAAATATCCCCTTAAAACGTAGCAAGGGATCTATCGGAACGTAATCATAATTTCACATTTAATAGAAGAGACAAGGACATAGACTCAATAGTCTAGAATTCACATACATTTTGAGACATCCAAAAAACTGTAGTAACATAATAGTAAATGACCAAATGAATAAATACCTGTAATTCACCATTTGTCAATAATTAGGTAGATAAACACCCACCCAAACCATCAGCTAACCTCATCTCTCAATTTGTAATATATTCAGATGAAATCCTAATATTTAAGGACATTATTTCAGAATCAGCTTTCGTTGATAACTTCCAGCTTTCAGATTGTCACAATGTGGTGAAGCAATTTGTTAGCATTATTTTATTATTCACTATATGTAACAAGATTTATGTAAATTTGAGTTTAGCTTCCGAAAATCAGAATGATAATTAGGCTTATTGTTATAATTGAATATCACAATTAAAAGGGCAATTCAATGCAAAATTCGTTTCTTAATCTCCTTGTAACCCGATACACTTCATTCAACGTTTTCATAATTTCCCGATGCCTTCCAAATAGTATGATATCGACAATCCTTCAAAATAGGCTTTCGTTTCAGCGATGACCTCATCATTCGAGCCAAAGCCCTTGCCTTGATTATGGCGGATGACGAACCAATTCGTAGCGCAATTCATGCAATTTTTCCACTGCGACTGAGAAACTGTGCGCCATGGCGTTTTCCTAGTGGATGATCAATTTTTCCTTCGCTAAATGCAATTGCTCCGGTTTCAAATCGGCGTCAAATCGATCCAACAGCTCTGCATAATATACGCCAGTCATCGTTTTGCCCTTTTCAAGGTAATCGATATGGACGATACCATGTGCACCCCAAACTATCTCTATGACTTTGTTGGCCGATAAACCCACTGTGACCTTTTTGACTCCGATTCACCAGGACAAATCCACTGTTTCGACTTTTTTCTTTTACTTCTGGTGTGTTGTGATGGATCCATGTTTCGTCCACGGTTACGAAACTGAGCAAAAAGTCCTTCTTATCGCGCTTGAATATGGCCAAACACTTCTTTGGAGATGTTACACGGTCACGCTTGGTGTCAACAGAGCAAATGAGGCAGCCATCCAGAAAATAGCTTCATCATATTCAAAAATATATGCAACCCATTCGGTTGAGATGCCCATAACCTCAGCAATCTCGTATTCTCTAACTCGCCGATCGTCCAACATACCATTGATTTTATTGACGATTTCTGGCGTTGCTTACAGACTTTAATGCTGCTTGCTTCTGATAGGTGCTAAAACAAAACTGAATGACATATTACCTACATCACAAATGGGCGTTTCGTTTCTGGTGCCATATCTGTTATTTCCCAGGGACTTTTCACCTGACTCTCGTAAATAGAAATTTGCGCTTTATTCACATTTGATCACTCAATCTCCTGTACACCGTCATGCTAATTCCTGATCGTTACCAGAACTAAAATACGCAATTGCCTTTAAGTGTAGTTGGAATATTTTAAAAGTGGTAGCAAGGGAATCTCTCGTGAATAGTGCAAGATTTGTAATATTTTTCATGATATTGATGAAACAGCCCGCATTTGTGGCATCTGCATCTACAGGATGAAAGTTTGCAAACTAATATAATGGAGATATATATTTCACAAGAATTTCCTGGATCTAAACTATTAGCGAGAAAGTCAAGTATTTCAGAGAAACGTTGTGCTGTCATATAGATATTGTGTAGGAAGTAAATGAAGCCAAATCAAATCTCTCCGGAGAAACGTTATGTCTTTTGCTTTTTATTTATTTTGCTTTTATTTCATCTTTATCTTTATTCACACCCCAATACCCAGGCAGGCACTTGTATTCTTCCGTAATTCGAAGTTTCATGATTTTGATTAATATCGTTGTATTCACGAATTCTTGAAAACCTCCAGATACATGTTAAAAATAAACTTATATAACTTTTTGAACAATCGGTTGTTTTCTTATTTCCGCTGAAATAGGCCAGAATAAAATTGAAACTTCAACGTTACTGTGGCTTCGCGATAATTTCCTTCAAGTCATATTACACTGCTGATATGGAAAATAATATTTTGTATTTGAAGAAGAATGGTGAATACAGAGTTAGCGCATGTCCACCTTGACGCATCATCCTTCACCCCTCGGACTAGGACTATTCCGCCGATCATAGCTCTGACCACACCCTAACACCTGGTAAGCCACGTTGGGGCCTCGGTCCTCGACCTACTACAAGCAATAGTGCGGTTCTGTGTAGTGGAAGAGTTGTTGTGTACAGGCTGTTCCAAGGAACAATCCAACTCCTCTAATTTTGTTGAATTTGGGTATTTTTCAACGGAAAATTAGCTCATAAGATTGAAATTATGGGGAATTGCACCCAGGGCAAAAATTTTTCACCAATGCATGTGAGAAATTGGGACCAGTTAATTCCGCAACTTTGAATAATTTTAAGAATATGTATGACTGCCAAACAAACCTTTTTCAGTATGTTCCTTTTTCGTTATTTAACAATTGTGTATGTGATATTCCCTTCAAACGGTAATTCTAGGTTACTAGGTTAATTGTAAGCTTATGTTTCGATGCAATAATATTAACCGAACACATGAAAAGACATTTATTACTAGGTTGTCCCTAAGTTCATTTCCAGATGCAACAACATTAACTGAAGAGTACTTAATGTTATCTTCAAGTGGCAATTCGACGATCGTGCCATTACTCGATCACCTCTGCCAGAGGTTTGGAAGCTCCATTTGGAAAGGTTATTCCAAACCACTGACGAAGATAGTCGAGTAAAGGTATCATCGTCTTATTCCTTTTGCTGATGAGCTGAACAGCTGTCTGAAAGTGATAGATGTTATGTCACTGTTCGATCTAGAGAGACGTTAACTCTGTATATGGTCCTTGAAGGATTACCAAAAGCATGTAATCCTGTTGACATATGGGATTTGACAAATAAGTTGTTACTTACCTCCTTACTTTTGAAAATTTATGAAATGCTTCGAAAACAACTAAATATCAACGGATTGTGTATTGAACTATATTTTAGAGAGATCCGGAAAAAAAATATCGGGATTTTTATGAACGAATTGAAAGGCTTGTTAGTTCATAAGATGAACAGGCGATATTGTCGACTATCTAACAAGTACAGTGCATGATATTTTTCCATAATTATGTACATATTGTACTGTGAATATTACAGTTTCTTGGTTATCAATTATCCGAACGTGCCTGATTCTGAAGATTGAGTACACATTCATTTTGAATTTTTGCATGGTACTATGACATACAAGTACAAGTAGTCGTCAGTTTAGATTAACATTAATCAATTATTATATTGTCAAAATAATAGATTTTTTACTATTTTTGTGATACATGTATATATTAAAATTTGTAATAGCGGTATACCTCAAATTACATACTTCCATATGCGTTTTGTCAGTTCCTGTCATATTTCTCAGAATAATTCTAAGAATCTGCTAATCATAGCTCAAGGCGGAAAATTAAATGAAAAAGCAAATTTTTATGACTTAACCAAATCACTCTCATTGCTTCTAGACAGTAAAATATGCTAGCTATCAGCTGTTATTTTAAATAAAAATTAAATAATTTTTAATTATAATAAAACGTATATTTAGAAAGATACATTAGACCAGTACTAATAGGAGAAAAAAAATTCGTTACATCAATCTGACAGCGGAATATTGTAGAACAAGATATTATAAAAGAGGAGGGATAAATAAATCGAACCGACAGCTGCTATCCGGGGGGGTGAAATGGGGTGTGTTTTTAGGGGTTGAAAACAGTTTTTCGTGATTTCTGAATGAACCGTGCATTCTATAAAAAAAAGTTGAATATAAAAGTTGTAGAGAATAAAAAGATCTACAACTTTTGTACTTACCATTTTTACCCTAACTTCAAAATTTTCCGAAAAAAATGCGAAAAACCAATTTTTTGGTTTTTAATTTTTTTTCTTTGACAAACAAAACTTTATGAAGCTCAAACTTTGCCAAAAGATACCTCTATTTATTCCAAGAAGACAGCATTTTTTTCGGAGGGAAATATTCAGAGGTTGTTGTTAAATTCAATTAAAACAAAAACTAATTTTCAACTGCGATTCCTCTTGAAACTACGCCTCCTACAGAGTTCTGTTTTGGCTCACTTACTCGTTGTTACGTCTACTTTCGATAATTGTTATTAATTAATAAAATCATTTCAACTTTCTTATGTTTATGAAAATTATAATATTATTTCTGCATGTCTAAGACAGTAAATTATATCTGCTATATTCGTATCTTCGTAATCGCAGGATACGAATATATGACTTCTACGATCGTCGTACATGGCATTATTACTATCAAACAAAACATAAGAAATGCACATTCTCAATATGCATTTAAGAAAAATTTTAGTTTTTTACTCGAAATCAATTAGTTTACTGAACAAAATATAATCATTCAATAGGTAATGTAGTAATAGATCTACAATGATATATACGGGTTTTGCAGAATGGTTTTCAATTATATGACAGTATTCACATGTTGCACTGAACAAGTTCATATAAAAAAAAATTCTATAAAAAATAATACATCATGGAAGAATTGAAGCAGGTCCCTCCTATTTTTAGGTAATAAATATTAGCAGCATGAAATTCATAAATGCGGTAAAAAAAATTCAATATTATTTTGAACATGCTTAAAAAACTAAATTGAAAAAATTATGCATTCCCCTTCATGTATTTTTCTCTAATCTTGCTTTCTTCGCAGAACGTTGTACTTCTTCTTCGTACAATTCAACAATACTGAACGATTCTTCAGTGTTTTCGGGAGTTTCATTAAGTACTGTTTCAGTTATAGTACATTGATCTGTTTCCATTTCGTCCGAGTCACTTTCGTGCATGTAAATTTGTGAAAATTCGGCATTTGAGCAATTTTCTGAATTAAAACAATCTAAACATAAGTTGGTACGACTGTAGTATACGCCGGCTCGACCCCTCATTGGCTTAGAAGGCCTCTGGGTGCGTTCGCATGCTGTCTTTGAGTTCGAAAACAGCTCCTTAAATTTCTCATATTCGTATCCTGCGATTACGAAGATACGAATATAGCAGGTATAATTTGCTGTCTTAGACATGCATGACATCATATCAAAACTCGATCTATACATTAATTAAAGGATTAATTAATATTAGTTTCCATAAACATAAAAAAATTAAAATGATTTTATTAATTAATAACAATTATTCGACGATAAATATGCAAATTACCACGAAAAACGCGATTTTTTCGGTTTTTTCAATTCTCCCGCCATTTTTTTCATTGCATTATACCTTTTTTACCACTTATCGAAAGTAGACGTAACAACGAGTAAGTGAGCCAAAACAAAACTCTGTAGAAGGCGTAGTTTTAAGAGGAATCTCAGTTAAAAATTTGTTTTTTTTTTAATTGAATTTAACAACAACCTCTAAATATTTTCCTCCGAAAAAATTACTGCCTTTTTGCAATAAATAGAGGTATCTTATCAAAGTTTGAGCTTCATAAAGTTTTTTATTGTTTTTTAGGCTTTGAATTGTTTATGCGATAGATTGATTTGTCGGTAAAGCTTGTGAGCGATACTTTTAAATTGAAATAATCCCTATAATTTGACAGGCATTAATCTTGAATCATACAATTTAACGGTATAAGGTACACAATCATTCTAAACCTGGAGTTATGTATTTCAGTTAGTAAACCCAGCTTTTTTTATTTGTTTCTAGCTATCCGCAATATCCCAGATATTTTTATGAATCACTTTCATTTAGATTTGTGATAATTCTCCTGGATAAATGAACTAAGGAAACACGAGAATGACATTCCGAATTTAATATTGAAAGCGATGCTTGAGAATACGAGAACGCAGGAAAATTTATATTGATTGTTATTAGATAGAAAATGAAGAGTATATTCAGCAAAGAGTCTGAAATGCTGAATCCTCCAGACAGATCAGGCATTGAGCAGGAAATATTCATGCTGAAAATAGGGTTAGTAAAGGAGGGACTCGTTGCCTTTAATCTTCTTGCCGGAAACCCTTTTTTAGTTATGTATCAAGCTCAGAGCTTGCTTGCTCTTTCCATGAGACGATTTACATGTCTTAGAATTCTCAGGCCCTTCTTGTATCCATAGCGCCGCACAGTGTGTCGGAATAAAACATTTTAAGCCGCCGCAATCAATTTATTATACTACATGATAACAAACTCAAAGTGTGCCGTAAATACTTTCCGAAGTCTGTTAGCAACATACTTTTATGTTTGCTTTTCAATCTTATATACGATTTACAATTTTATCATATTCATTACAAATTATATTCTTTCAAGAGTTCTTTTTGTAATTTTTTTCTACATCACGAATGTACTGAGTTGTTTGCTATTGCATTGTAGTCCAATCAAAAGTGTGATCTAAATTTTCTGAAATTTGGTATCAGTGGGTTTTTTGGTCCGCCAAATCTTAGCAACAAACATTTTTTCTCGGACTGTGGTATTGAAATAATGAGATGCCGCGATGTGTCTCGGTATAATTTCAACTGAAAGAAGGGCATTTCTGAAAAATTGGTTGAGAATTGCGTCGTTTTTCCTTCATATTCCTATCTCGGTCCTCGTCCAAAGTCTCCAATTATATGTTTTCGTGATCGCTGAGTACTATTTTATGATTAAAACCAGTGATGGTTAGCCGGAAAATTAAAAATCATCAGATACAACACCTTAACTCTCAACCTGGAAAAAACGAAATACCTTCCGTTTTCCTCATACTCCAACGGATTACCAGGTATGGGCCCTTTGGAAATCGGGCTAGATTCACAAATCCCTGAAGCCGACTCGATCAAAGATTTGGGTATTGTAGTCGACAGACATCTCAAGTGGAACCTACAAATGAGAAATATAGTCAATAAGCTAAGAGGTATGTTATATAGAACTAAATTTCTGAAAGATTACCTTGATATTAAACACCTCACAATATTATACTATGCACTTGTTCAATCACATTTGACTTACGGTATTGTGGGCTGGGGTGGTGTGAATGACACGCACTTGGAAAACTTAAACGTAATCCAGAGATGGATTTTGAGGACTATATGTGGTAAACCACTCAGATTTTCTAATGATAAATTACATGCCGAATCGGGGATACTTGATGCTAGACAACTTTTCTGTGTAAACATATTGGTTAACATCAAGAAAAAAAAAATTATCACCCACCCTGTCACAGCACAAGAAATAAGACCAAATCGCTAAGTGTACTTCGTTGCGTCAAAACAATAGGTCAACGCCATTGCGGTTTTCTTGCACCAAAACTCTATAGTTTGATGCCGGACGAGATCAGAAATTCGAATAGCATCAACCTATTCAAGAGCTACACAAAAAACTGGATTTTGAATTATGGAAGGAGCAGGCTGCATGATTTGGTTAATCAAAAGACGCATTGATGATAGTTACCTACATCAAGTTTCACCCAGCCGGCAAATGGTTTACTAAATTAAATTGTGTTCTTTAACCAAAACAGTGAAAAGTGTGCTGATCCTTATTATTGAATGCTGTGTGATGTGTTGTGATGGTTGTTGTGGGAATCGGGATGTGTCTGTTATATGCTTGTGTATAGGTGTATATGAGAGGACACGTTTACGCATATCACCTAATTTGCTATTTATATTTAAAGTTATTTCATCATAAATTATGTTCTTTCTTGTGGTTCACTTCTACTTATACCAATTATAAATAATAAGGTAAATTGAAATCACGTACAAGCGATAGTTCCCTCGGAACTAAAGATTCTGTGATATTCCCTGTTTATTTGCATCATCTCAATTATACACTCTATTGTAATTTCTTTATCTTTATGTGAATAAACATATATTATTATTATATTATTATATCATTTCTCCAACTTTTAATTCTCCTTAAGATTAAGGCTTTTCTTGATTTTCCGAAAAAATCTTGATGAGTAAAACTGATGTGAAACGCATTGGAACCATCACATGTGATCACGGCTGGATTTGTTGGGTGCAGGCTGGGCAGCTGCCCGGGGCCCCCATAAAGGAATTGCCCCCACACGTGAAAAATAATCCGCATTTAGAGGATTATTTTTATTTTCACAAATCAAATACTTTTTTATTCAAAATTCCACGCATAGGAAGCGACAACGGAATGTTCGACTAGCTTTACTCAATTATGGAGATGCTCCAGAGGCTGAATGAAATGACACCATCTAAGAAGTTTTGAAGTCGAAATTTTATTCCTATTATCAATTCACTACCTCATTGAGTCAGAGGCTTTCCCCATATGAAGCCATTCATTCTAATTCTGGATTTCTACATCATGTGGAAAATTTGACTCCTAATGAAATTGAGCTCACTCACTAAAATTTGTAAGAATTCATAACAATGATTTGAATGAGAACCTAGTTGTCGAACCATTACAATTTGTTGAATTCTTGAGTACATTTGAAGAGAAAATTGGCTTATCGGGCTTATTGAATATAAGCAAAGAACTTCAAATGTACTGACCGCTAAAAGAAAAGAAAGTGGATGGTGCGTTTCCAAATGTTGAGGTGACACTTCGTTTATATTTAGTCCTAATGCTAACTAACTGCAGTGGGGAGGGAACGTTTTCAAAGCTCAAGTTCATTAAAAATTGTCTTCCGTCTATGATGGGTTAAGAGAGTTAGAATCATCTTCCTCTAATGAGCAATGAACACGAAGTCTTAAAGATATATCCGACATAATCAATGAATTTTCAATAGAAAAACCTACAAAAGGTCCAGGACTTTGATCACACTATCACCCATTTTACTGAACTTACTATATTCTTCTTTTTCATATTTTACTCTATATTCGTACAAATAACAAGCCAACCATTTGTTTTTTCTCGAATGGTAGGAGATAGGGCCTCACACGTGTTCTGGCTAAAGGCTTCCAAAGACCTAATTCTGGTCCTGCGTGTGATATATCAATGAGTGTAAAATGGAAAATACTTAAATACTGAATCTTGAGAACGAATCGTTGGTTGATAAATCAGATATCAATAATAGAAAGCGTATGAAAAATTGTTTCACAGACGTATTTTCTATTTTGTTCCATCTGTGACGTTAAGAATAGGAAAAAATAAAATGAGAAATCAAGAAATTCGGTTTCTTCCAAAATTACTTGGAAATCAAAAATGACATTGGAAATATTATACTTCGACATCAATGGCCTTTTGGGTACTCAACTTTTTCCCCATTTAACCAAAAATGTATCTATCACCGTTTCCCATCCTGGACATACTGTATATACGTTTCCGAAAGTTCCAAGTTTACAGTCTATCGTTTAAATGTAATCTTGATACGATTTGAAATATCTTGGATAAAGCTTCGATAACTGATAAGTTCTTCCATGCTGGAAAGTTTTTTTTCTTATACGTGGACATTTTTTAATGACGAGCCAACATGAATATGTCAACGATTCATTCGCTAGTGGCAGGTTTTAAGAGTTATAGAATGAAATCCAAATATCCAACAAATATTTGCAGATTTTCTTGACTTAATTTTTCAAAAAAAGAAAATTTACAATCGATTTGTTTCAGTTTCCGCCGAATTATCAATTTGGACCATTGAAATGATGTAACTCGATGAAGCACACGCTATTTTTTCGCTACAATCTAGAACTTTTTATCAATCTTTGAACTCTCGTTTATGAAAAATAAAAATTGAGGTGTAGTTTTTTGTAAATATTCATTTTCTGGCGAGACCTAGAAATAGAGAAATAGTCCAGTCGATAAGCTGGGGAACTTTAAAAAAAAAAAGCAAAAGGTCGTATCAAGAAATCCTTCTTGCATAATGTTCTGTGGCCGATTTAAATCATTCGTAAGGGTTGAGCTAAGGGGAGACGGCCTCCCATTCACCCCTAAACGCTAAATTAACCCTATTTTCACCCTCTTTTTCAAGATAACTTCGAATTTGTAAGAAAATGGTCAGGCGATTTTTCCGAAAAATTCATTCAATGGGTTGAAAATCAGGGAAATTTCGTCATTTCCATACAAAATTGCTCATTTCCTCGCGATAATCGTTTTAAACATAAAAGATGTTGATGTCGATTTCGATCCAAAGTAGACCAAAACTAAGAAAATTTGAGGGAAACTGTGGAAAACCTGAAGAGAAAATCTTTCCACGTCATTTAAATTATCGTGTGATAAGTCGTCATAGGGGTTTTTCTGTTCGCTGATTACGATTTTGATAATTAAAAAATTTAGAAATATTATTTCCCGTAAAAACGAAGAAAATTTTTTTATGAATTTAATTTTTTTAATTGTAATTTTTTAAGTGTAGTGTTGATCAGTATTTGTGTTTTCGATGTGAATATTAGATCACAAAAATTAATAGTAATGTGAAAAAAATAATTGTTTGAAAACTCAGCAAAATCGAAGAAAATTACAAATTTCAATATTGTAGGTTTAAATAAACAGTCACAAGCTTGTATAAATTAAAACCAGGATGCTTGTATTTTTTTAATGTTCCTTCATTTCCCACATAATCCTTATGTTATTTTCAAACCTCCATAGCGACTTATCACACGATAATTTCAATGACGGAAAGATTTTCTGTCCAGGTTTCCACAGTTTTCAGCAAATTTTCCGAGTTGTGGTCTACTTTGGATCGAAACGCTACAGCCAACACCTTCTATGTCTAAAACGATTAACGCGTGAGGATTCATGTTCAGCGACCCAAAAAACCTATTTTTTTTATGAATTCAAATTTATCTATAAACAGGGTGAAATAGGGTTAATTTAGCATTTAGGCGTGAATGAGAGGCCGTGTTCACTTAGCTTAACCCTTACGAATGATTCAAATCGGCCACACAACATTATGCAAAATCAATTTTCACGATACGACCTTTTGTTATTTTTTTAGAAAGTCGGCCAAAATCCCCAGCTTATCGACTAGATCAAAAGTCGTTCAAAGCTTTAAGACCAGCGCTGTTGTATCGTAGTCTAGGCCGAGTTTAATTTTTGATAATCATGCTAACAAATTGATAGCATTTTGTTAAGAAACTTCAATGAAAATATGAGCTATGGGGACCGATTGGGAATATAGTTTGAAAACCTTTTTAATCAAACGAAATCATTGTCCCGATAGTAGTAATTGCCGTACATACAAGTTTGTTGAAATTGCTACCTTATTGGCCACCTCCAATCCCAATGTAATTAAACAGATAACCGCTTTTAAAATGTAAATCGAGAGTAATGAAACGCAATATGCACAACAACATTCCGGCGATGGCTTATCCTGGAAAAGTCATTTATCTGAACGAATTCGACCCGAACTAAACTGGTGGCGGCAGTGGTTCGTATGAATATAATATTTAAATGTCATTGGGGGCAGTAGAATCATACTGACACATTCAACCCCGATATCTGATGTAACCACTTGCTCATTGTATGTCACGCAGGGTGGGGTCGGCCTGACTCACAGGACATGAATGAATCATGCGGCAGACAGAATTAAACAATGCCAGTCAGAAGCGGACTTCCGTAAACGGGGAGACTTCCTTGTGATTTATTATCGGATGAGAAGTTGATACAATTATCGAAAAGTCACCGTATCGTTTGTTGAAATTGGTTTTCTACTATCCTAGCGTTGATATGCGATATTGACCTCAAACTAGAGGTTTTGTGTAGAAACTCTAGATGTTGTGGACCGGAATAGGCGATGCCATTTGTGAAATATTTTAATATGTTCGTGGAAAAAATATACACCGATTAATTTTAGTTATTTTCTTATATATTACATTCCGCACTAAATGTAGTATAAAAGGAAGTATTGTAATCGGATTATCGCGGAAACGCTCGTTTTGAGTCGTTCTGAATCGATCTAGACTATTTTTGAGATAATGTCTGTGTGTAAAAAATTCAATTATAATAAATTTTCACAAACTTCGTTTTTACTAATCTAAACGTGACCACCACACGGTGGCTTTGTCAAATAATGGTTTTATAAACTATGGTTTATTCCTTAAATATTAGGTTGGAAATTGAGAAGGAGGATATGAGTGAGGTACGTGTACAGTAGGATAAGAATTACTTACAATGAATTCAATAATGGAGAATTGGTGAAGACTTTCTGATCATTTAAAAGGTTTTTTGTATTTTTAAACTTACTAATTTCAATTTTCTCTAAGTTGTTTAGAACTTTACGTTTAACTGACTTATGGAGAATCTCAAAATCATCTTTAATATGATGATCAGTTTCTTTGATATGGATTCCAACTTTAGAATCTCCTTTGTTCAAATTAACATGTACTTTAATTCTAGTTTTAAAAGATCTTCTTCCTTTCTGGCCTATATAGAATTTATCACAATCTTCACACTCTACCTTGCATACTCCTGATTCTTGATTTTTTCATTCTCACCTTTGTTGTTTTTAATATATTTGCTCATCGTCATTATTTGTTCTGAAAGATGTGGTAACATTGTGTTTTTTAAGTAAGTTATTGATCCATAATTATGAGTCTTAACTGTACTAGGGTAAACTAACTTCATTGCTTCATTATAATCTTTTTTCCCGAGTGAATCAATCATAATTATTTTGTTAAAGACGTTATTAGTTACGTTCTGTCTCATAATTGAAAATTCCTTATGATAATTCAATTCTGACATGGGGATAGTAACAAGTCTATGTATCAGCAGCCAAGTGTATTTTTGTACTGACACCAGGTGTCAGTACAAAGCATAGAGTTATTATAGTTATTTACAAACCAAGGCAGGAAAGTGCCTCTTATCCTCCCGCTGATAGTTTGATGCCCGACAAGAAGCGAAGTGCATTGAAGTCCGAAGGAGGAAATGCACTTTACTCTAGAGTAGAGGTCTCCAAACTTATCAGCCTTAGGGCCATACTGTCTACTCCAGTAAGTTCCAAGGGCCAACACCGTTTCAATTTTCTCACTATTATCTAGAATTTCTAGACTAGTGGTCAAGTACTAGCTGAATTTGCTAGTTCAATTACTATTGTGTACTAACTGTACCTTAATGTTACGACTGCGACACTTGACGACACTTGGTGGTAACACGAGGAAATAGGTATTGGTAGTACCTTTTATCGCTAACAGATAGCGCTAGTAACACTTTAGAAAGTGCAGTTAGAATTAGACATTCGCGAATAATCTCATTGTTCCGAGAAGGTGTATTCCACTCACTTCTAGATGGCAGTAATTGGAGGACAAAAAACTAGCAGCGCGATCTCGAGGCGAAGGAAGCTAAACTGTAAACGTCACTCTTTAAAACGTGTTTGTGCGTGGAAAAGAAGCGGAAAGTAGACAGTGAATGCAGAACATTCAAAGATCAATGGAATTTTCAATATTTCATAATTGAGTCCAGTGAGAGAACACCATGTTTGATTTGCAAAGAAACCGCTCTCAAAGAATATAACATTAAACGTCATTATGAAACGAAACATTTTCAAAATTACCCAAAATATACAGGGAGTTAGCGGACAGGAACGTTTGAAGCTTTGAAACGCGGATCGAAATCGCAGCAATTTTTGTTCATGAAACTCAATACTAAATAAGAGGCTGCAACTCATGCCAGCTTTCGTGTGGCTCTTGAACTTGTGAAACGTGGAAAACCATTCACCTATGGAGAAATGATCAAAGAATGCGTAATTGCATTAGCCAAAGAGATGTGCCCCGAAAAGGTAAATTTATTTAAAACTGTCAGTTTGTCAGCAAACACCGTGGCTCGGAGGGTAGAAGACATCGCATAGAATATATAATCTCAACTGTCTGACAAAAATGGACATCTTGAATGGTTCTCTCTGGCCTTGGATGAGACAACAGATGTGTCAAATACTGCTCAGTTGTTGATTTTTACTATTGAAATATGAAATTTGAAATCGGTCAGCATACATCACATAGACATTTACGTATTTCAACGCGTTTCATCATTTCAATCATAAAAATTAACAATATAATCTTACAGGTTGTAACGTTACAAACCTATAGTTATTATTCTACGTTAATTTACGATTGTAAGTAGTGCTGTTATCTACAAGTATAAGTGTTACAATAAACCATAACCAATCACCGAGCTATTCCTATTCCTACTCATAGCTACGGACTCTAAGGACCTGAACGCTACATGGCTATCCTGGCAGGAAGTATGGTTTTAATGTTCACTACATGGTACTTTATGAACTAACTGTTCTAGGTGAATCTATTCAACTTAACTTCTTACTATCATCTACTATACCGGGATATCAAAAATTATCTTGATCAAGGGTGGTTGTGGAATCTAAAACGTGTGTCTTACTTTACGTTTGAAATAATTATATCACTGTCACACTGACATCATCATAACCTACAAATTTCATTCCTATTTATTTCAGTTGTAAAGCAGTAAACTACAAATTATGAAATAACGGTTTTAGTAACAAGAAAAACTATATTACAGTAATTGTTGGAAATGACCGCCGTTTTGTTCGATGCAGAAGTTAACGCGCATCCTCATGCTGTGAAAACCGTTTTCAGCATTTCTGGTGTTATGGTTGCACATTGCTGAACTATTCTTTGTTGAAGTTCTTGCAAATTATTTAACCGGAGTTGCGAAAATCTTGTTTTTTAAGTAAGGAAATATAGAATAGTCCATAATTGTCAAACAAGGTGATCTTGGAGGAAACTCAACTTCTGTATGCAAGCTTATCAGTCGGTCATCAAAAACTCGCGGAGAAAAGCAATATTTTCTCGTGTAGTATGTGCTGCTGCACCGTCATGCTGGAAATAACCGTACCGAAGTTCATCATCGGTTAGCACAAATTCAGTCGAAAAGTTGTGCCTGTACCTTTCTGCGTTGACGGTGAAATCGGAAAAAAATTGGCCCAATTATTCTTCTGCGAGAAAGTGCCATCCAAACACCGATTTTTGAGCATGTAGTGGCGATTCAGTAAGAACATGAAGGTTATCATTACTCCACATTCGCATATTTTGAGAATTGATGTATCCCGAAAGGTGGAACCATGCTTGGTCAGAAAAAAAAGTTATGTCCAGAAGATCGTCATTCATTAAATTATTGACAAGCCAATGGCAGTAAGCAAGGTGTCTGGGGTGGTCTGCTGGCAGAAGAGCTTGATGTGCTTGCATCTTATATGAATGCATGTCCAAGTCTTTCTTTAAAATCTTCTGACATGTTCCATAAGAGAGTCCAAAATCCTGAGAAAGACGTTTCAGGTTTTGCAGGCTCCTCTTCCATACATTGACGAACGTCATTGACAACTTCTTCTGTACGAACTCTTGGTCTACCAGCACCTTTTTTATGAGTCACACAACCAGTTTCGCGAAACACATCAACATAATTTGTGAGGCACGCATAAAAATTTTCCGGTAATATTGCCACGTTTGGGAAGGGCTCTCGGAAATTGTCCAAACACAAAAGTTGACTGTATTGCCAATTTCCATTAACTAGCGCAACCGTTCGAAAATAGGCTTCAATCATGAAAATTCCAAAAACTGGATTAGAAAATTTCAGCACAATGAATCAACAGATTCTGACACAACAAAACATATTCAAAAATTTAAAGTAAGACACACGTTTTACATTCCACAACCACCCTTGACCAAGATAATTTTTAATTTGTAGTTCATTATTGTTTTACAACTGAAATAAATAGGTATGAAATTTGTAGGTTATTGATGATGTCGGTGTGACAGTGACATAATTATTTCAAACGTAAAGTAAGACACACGTTTCAGATTCCACAACCACCCTGAGCAAAATAATTTTCGATATGCCGGTACTAATCTAATATCAAGGGAGGAGCCTCGCTCCTCTAATAATAGTCCATGCTATAGTTCAACGGAGGTTGACCTACGGACTGGAATTGAAACTCATGTCATGCGCGGTTGGAACCTTGGCGACTTATCATTTGTTATTCCACATAAAACAAATAACAAATATTTTGTATGTTTACATTTACTAAACATTATTATGACATGAGAAAATAGAATACTGTGAGTTATCTAACTTAGGATGAATCTCTCCTGGATATAGCAGTACAATCATACATTTGTACAAGGCAATTTTTATTTTCTTGCCCTGCTCACATAAGTCACAAACATCAGGATGCATTGTTCCAAACTTTATAACCATTCCTTCTACTTGATTGGGGACTTTCTTAATACTTTCGTAGTTAAAATGCCATAATTCCATTTCATTTTTACCACATTCATAAAAATTCATAATATACAGTTGTTTTTACCAACTTTACAGCAGCCACTTTTCCGTTCTCTTCAATACCTTTACGTTCTCAAATCTATAAAAACCTAGAGCTAGGTGTCCTCCCTCACTCACTCACTAACTCACTGATGATAATGATGATATCATGCAGGGGCTTAAAATTTTGGATAGATGCGATTTTTCAAAATTCGTTGGCTATGGGTGTGAAGAAAGTAGTAATTCAATGATTTTTATAATTTCAGTGACAGCAATAGTATATTACGTTACTAGTGTGGAAAGTGACCCATTTCACATGAGTGGGAGAATGTTGTCGCTTGAGGCGCCAGCCGAGTGCCACAATCCCACTAGTGTGAAATGGCACTTTTCACACAAGTACAATGTACACTATTTTTCTGACGACCACAGATTAATTGCAAGAAATATATATATATTTTCACATTATTTTGAGAATTTTACAAAGAATAGTAATAATTGAACAAGATTACTGTTTAGAATTGTAGAAATTAAAAGTAATATTATTATTATTACAATTAGTAAATTGTAATGGACTTTGCAATGAGGAGTTAGACAGATTTCTCTCTGTTATTTGTACACTATGTACAGTAGTAGACTCGATGTCAGTTTCTCGAAGAGGCGGAGTGACGGCTTTCGAAGTACTGCTGATGGCACCCATAATTTTATTGGCAATATTTAACCTGTTAGTAGAAAAATCGTCAATATATTCTTCTGCAACTTTGGACGATTTCCGACCACCATGTCTTTTCAGAGAAGTTGGATCTCCTTTAGATTTAGAAATTTAGCCACTACTCTAGATATATTTCCAATTTTGTTAATGTTCACTACTTGTTTTGTGCATTTTTGGCTCTATAATCAAGAAAAAAGCGTGTTTCGGTAATTGGCGGTCTTAGATTGGCATATTTATTATATATGCTATAAAAGTTTCCAGTAATAGTGAACTTGCGACAGCGTTTATTTTTTGTATTATTAATTTGAATGACAGCCGCAGTCCCCAAATCGTCAATGCTATTTATACATAACTGGGTAAGTTCTTGCTTGCGACATGCACCAGATATACCCATAACCAACACAATCTAAAAAAAACCATAATCAAATAAATGTATGGACTTTCTTTAAATACCGATGACTTACCTTTGTAAGTAAATGAATCTCGTCGGAAGCTTTATTTATAAATTCACAAATTTCTTGTTGCGTCAAAGTTTTAGCTTTTTTCGGTTTACATCAGTCACTTTTCCTTTTTTAAAATGCCTTAAGTTTGCTATATTTGAAGATATCTACATTGTGGTGAATGGATAAAGTGGTACGGAACATATAATAATTAGCCCATAATGTTGAGCATTGGATTCTTTCGGAAAGTTCACCCATGTATTCAAGCAAAACGTTCTCAGAAAAGGAGCTTCTTATTTCCTTATTTCTTCGCCATGAAAAAAATTGATCGTAAGCGTATTCGTACCTTCTTTTGGACTTTTCAGGCAGTAAATTTAGTGACGTTAATTTTGCGGCCTCTTCAATTTCAGGTAAAGTACATTGATCATCACTATTAATCTCTGCATCCATGTCTTATGGAATTTTAGATACTATTTTCACGGTTTTGTATATGATAAGAATGATGCATATGCGAAACTGATATCTGACGTTTTCGCAATATTAATTTCAAAGCACACTTCAATTCCATTATGCAATACATATAGCTATAGATACACATATCACTCTAGTGTGATATTCAACTTTTCATCTCTAGGGTGATATTTGTCATTTTCGAAGTAGCTAAATAGTGTGCTATTTGTCATTTTCGCATGTGGTCGTCGGAAAATGAATTATTATACTATGCTGTCAGTGCAATTGTCAGAATCATTTTATAGGCGGGAACACTTCTTGGAGAGAATATCATGAAATTTGAGAACAATGACTTGCAGGGATTTTATAAATTTTTCCATTAGAAGTAGTTTTTCCAAAATAAATTCTAGAAGTAATATATTCAAACAGGCCGGAATTCGCCCGTGAAACTGACGTTAAAGTACCAATCACCGAGCTTCAATATAATGAGGGTGAAAACCGAGACAATGTTGCCGTTCCACATTTTTGTGGGTAGATAACAATATCAGATTCAAAAATAAACTGAGCATTAAAGGAATATTCAACCTTCCTCGTGAATGATAATGGTATCACAGTAGTAGCATCCGTATTGTTATTGTTGAATTACTCATATATCATAGCAAATATCAGAGGCCATTTCAAGAGAGTCACTTGGCAACGTCGCCAATTATTCTCACCGCATTTGAGTATGAATAGTTGAAAGTGGGTACTGTTGTTATTGTTTTACATCAGTTAGCTTTCGTTCATTAATGTTCGTTATTTCATCCCAATAATCAGAGTTTTTTAATGGCAGTTGGAGTTGAGAACTGCTTTGTTCAAATAATATGTTTTTTAGATATTTTCCTATGTCTTTTGAATTTGAATAGAACTGAGTTATATATTTAATAGCTCTCACGAGATGTTATTCATTTTTACGTTATTTACTCATCCTCGGAGGCACAACAGTTATTGTTATGAATAATATTTACTTGATATTCCCGTAAAATGTTTCAGCTGGCAACACTGATATTTGCAGACAATATGAAAACAATGAGCTTATAGATATTATATGTTGACCTATGGTAGTATTTACAACGTCATCCACTAGCCGCGATAGCGACGTTCCTCGATATTGTCGGGGTTTCGAAAGGTGTTTTATTTTTTAATACTACAGCACATATTGTTCGAAAAACGATGCGAATATATTATTTTATTCCTATAGTCCAGTTATATGAGCAATTAAATTGAAATCGAGTGATAGTGATCTTGCCTACTACTACAACTTTTCCATGAAGGGTAACGGAAATTGCCTTTTTTACACTCTTCCGTACTACATCTATGAAAATCAAATAGCGGCAATTTTCTCCCAGATTGTTCAACACTTTGCGGCTAATTAGGCCAGGTTTCAAGAATTATCGTGCAATCAAAGCGATCATAATTTTGTTGATGAGCTAGCTTATTCGACATATATGTTAAAATCTCTTACTTATGGTTCAGTTTCTGAATTGAGGATATTGTGAGAAAATCATCCATTTTACTTTCAAATTCATTGTGATAGCCAATTCTCTGCCACTTCGTAAATTTCGATTATCCGGAAATTGATCTAACGTTCATTTCGATTTCCTTGAACCAGTTCCCGTACCAGAATTCACTGAACATTTTCAAACGTCAACACCTTCTGGAAAATCTATTGAATTGTTTTCAGGTTTAATAAAAAAGAAAACGACGAGTTGCTCTTCCAATTAAAGCTAGAAAAATACAACTAAAACGTGCCTTTGAACTATTTGCAAAATAACATATTGTTGCAAAGCAACTTTTTCTTAGATCAATTCCTGCTTCTTCTAAAGACTGCATATTTAGCTGAAGCAGTTCTCCTTCCCCCCACGATGTACCTTACTTACATGATTTTACTATGAACTCCATAGTGTGCAAGAGTAGCATCCTGGTTAAAACCATAACTCTGCCGGCAACAGATAAACCATTTTCAAGAGGGAAATTTTCAGTGAACATTCGTTATATATGCACAGTTTCCACCCAATTCTGATTATCCATCAATCAATGTTACCTCTCTCCTGCATATTGTGACAAAATATCATCATATCATCAACATAATCATAATATAATTCCTCAGTTAAATGAAGTTTGAAAGGATGTTTTTTTGTTGTTGATAAATTGTATACTGACTTTTGCGGAACATTGAAATCATCAGCAAATTGCTTAATATTAGTCAATGATCATTTTTCTCTACAGTCAGCAAAATGTTTAATGCTTTCTAACCACCCGTTGCAGATTTATTTAGAAGAATTTCTAACACTACCAGTATCTCTCAACTCTTTCTACATTCGACTAGTAAATATGCTAACGAAGTTTCTGTTGGGATGAAGTCTCCAAACCAATAAAATTTCGATTCTTCGCTTCTCACTTGGAGATTCCATGTAGCGTAACTTCAATAAATAAATACTCTTTTCAATAGAGACAAATAATTTTGCTACACCTCCTCTATAATTGACGTGTGCTTGCAACGTTTCACGTTCAAGGGAACCGTAATGTTCTATCTCAGATATAAAGAACATGAAATGAAATCAACAACTAGTTTATTTACTCGCATATTTACATTTTATTTACTCAGTTTTCCAATGATTGAATATAAATAAGAATAGGCTCCATTCATCATACAAGTGAGGATAACATCAATTATTTCCAAAACGGTATGATGGATGCAGATTTCATTTATATCGGTATACAGGATATATCTAAGAACACCGAAAAAAGTAATAGGCGATTCTCTCATGAAAATTGAAGGGGATCTTGGGTGTAAATTTTTGTTAAGAACCCACTCCTGAAACCTCACTCCCCTTCTTTTTCATCTTCCCTGTATATTAAGCTGAAGAAACGAAACTTGGTGAACATTTTCTGTCAATAAGACTTCACACTTTGAAATTTTTCAACCCTGAAGTATTTTTGTAAGGAGTTGAAGCAATCAACCCCTAAGACATTTTTTCTTAGAATTATATTTCGATGGAACCGTTTAAACCGCTTAAATGACATGTCTGAAAAGCCTCATCAACTTACTAAGTTTCTGATCTTTTCAAGTGCTCTCGAAAAGTTAAGGATTTACGAGAAAAAAAAATGTATTGCAATGCATTTTCACGGAAGGTTTTAAGAAAAGATTGATCTTCTTCAAATGTATTGTTTTGAAATTTGTCATTAGATTTATTACTTGGTTAGGTTAGTTCAAGTCGGATTAGGTAATAATAATAATAATAATAATAATAATAATAATATAACTTTATTGAGAGAATAGAAATACTCGAATGGGAGGCGAAGATCTAGCATAAGCTACTCAACTTGTAATTTCTCAATTTTTTTACAAAAAGATATATGATTGGGAACAGTTGGGAAAATCAGGGCTCATATTAACTCCTTATTAAACAGTAGTTTACATATGATTCTACTAGGCTAAGATGTTTAGAACTAAGAATAAAAGTGAACAAAAAATGAATGTATTAATGTTATAACAATTCAAGAAAGTACAAAAACATGTCGAATATTGACAATACAATCTACAAAAAATTTTGAAAGTGATAACCTTCAGCTACAATACAAGCATCTACTCTTTTTGTACTAGAATTTCGTATGCGTTGAAATATTCCTGGTGCATTTCTTATCACTTCACACCCTGCTACATTGCGGTTTCGCAAATTATCGATGTTTTCAACTGGGCTTGAATAGACCAAAGAATTCAGATATCCCCATATGCAAAAATCTCAAGGATTAAGGTCAGGGGAACGGGCTGGTCAATTTACAGGTCCTCTTCGACCTATCCATCGATTGGCATACACCTCGTACGTATACCAAAATCAGCTGACGCACCGTCGTTCATATGCCATAAAAGTTGCCTAAGTTGAAAGGAAACATATGACAATATGAGTCACCATCAAATCGTAGGGGAATAAAATAGGGTCCAATTAGATGATCGTCAATATTTCCGACCCACACATTTTTTGAAAATTGATACTGTTGATTTCCTTCGAAAAAGCCATGATTTTTTTTTCAGCCCAAATGTGATTGTTATGAAAATTCCTAATACAATCTTCCGAGAAACTTACCTCGTCAGTGAATAAAATATTTCTTAAGAACTGTGGCGCTTGAACGAACATATTAATAAGCAATTGGCAAAAAACCACACGTGGTGAAAAATTTCGATTCAGTAACGCCTGCAGTCGTTGAAGATGATAGGAATACAACTGTTGTTCTTTTGAAATTGGGAAAACTACAGAATGGCTGCATGTAGGACACGATCTATTTTCCTGGTACTAGTTTCTGGGGATTCTTCGATTGAATTAGGAATAGCTTCTTCTATAGCGTCAGCTCTAAATTCTCGAGTACGGCCAGACTCATAGCTTCTCTTTTCAAAATTACCAAGTTCCCGCGGGCGTTGTTAAATATTTGTGAATTTATGATCATCGACATATACTTATGGACTGCGCGTGGCAATGATAAGCGCGGCTAGTTCAGGCGAGAGAGAGGGAAAACGAAGAGGCGTTTCTATTAGCTAGTATGTTTACGTCCCGAGCCGGCCCTCTCGTTTTCCCTCTCTCTCGCTTGCACTAGCCGTGCTTATCATTGCCACGCGCAGTCCATATGTTAATGTCGATGAGTATGATGCTGTGGGTACTGTTCAGCATAAAGTATTTGCTCTTCCAATACATTACCGTTAGCCCGCCCATATGTAAAACGCATCTCTGACATTTCCAAATTGCACAATCCCGCTTTCAATTGTTTCTATGGATTCCATTACAAAGAACAGGCCACTATATCTTACGGCGAAATACCTTTGCGTTAACAGCTCATCTTTTTGAAAATACATTGCAATACATTTGTTTTTTTCTCGTAAGTCAAACTTGAGTAGATCGAAAAGTTAACACATTTTAAACAGTTTTTTTTAAAGGAAAAAGTTTCATCGAAAAAAAAATTTCTTAGGGGTTGATCATTTCAACTCCTTACAAATATATTTCAGGCTTGAAAAAATTCAGAAAATTGTAGTTTGATTGACAGATAATGTTCACCTAGTTTTCTATATTTAGCTTGATATACAGGAAGGTAAAAAAAAAACCTTAATTTTCATTAGATGCACACTGTATAGTCAATTGAAGTAAGTTTCATTTACGGTATAACAAAGTGTGATTTTTCATCCAAAATGATAAGAAATGATGCATGATTGAAAATAAAAATAAAGATATTTTTCATACAATTTGCATTTTTGGAGTTATAGCCTCGTTTCATTACATTTCACTCACACGGTATATTAACAGACGGGAATCTCCAGAATGTGTTAATAATAAGTTTTCTATAATGATTTCATAAAATAGAGGGAGTCTCCTGGTAATCTTGCGATGGAATTTCATTCTCGAATTTTAGATATTCGAAAATTGGCAATTATCGGGCTTGGACGATAGATCGTTTTCGAGAAAAGGAAAAGGGATAATTGAATAAATAATGTTCCTCGAATTTGTACATGGATCGCATTTAAGAAATTTCAAAGAGGGTGAACAAAGAAGTTTTGTTTGAAATTCTCGTTTACACATGTATGCATTCGAGAACATATCGGATTGAAAGCTTTACATTTATCTAAATCCTGAATACAAAGTTGCAAACATACACCCGTTCCCTATCAGCCCCTGTTTTGTTTTATTATCCTCTGAATAATGAAACTGAAAAATCTCATTATTGATCAGGATTTCAAAGGGAGAATGTTAAATTTAAAGCTTGAAAAGCCGTTTTACTAATTTACGTTCAAACTATGTCAAACGGTTTTAATATATCTGCTACTGATTTTCAATTAGAAGAACATTTGCGATAGTTAGGTGTTATACCTGGAATATTTGATGGAAAATTGATTCAATATAGAATTTTCTATTAAAATGAAATTGAGAAAATCCAAACACATTTTTTGTTATTTCATTGTGAACAATTTCATACAAAATAAACTAGAAGTACATTTTATTTATTCATTCATTTATTTAATACTGCATACATGAATCGTACATGTTGGTATAATAAAATGTCCATGAAGGACACCTGAGCGTACTCGTATTGTGTCAAGCAGCTATGAAAATATAGATGATTCTTGGTAAGTAAAACTAAACTAAGCTAACCTAAACTAAAATGCTATTCATACAGATGTCCTTGGAAATGTCAAAAATGAAATGTAGCCATACATCTGCTTAGTTGAAAAGCTATCAAAGATTATATACTGATTGATCATTACAATGAGATCCTATTAAAAACATAACAATAATATTAACACTGATATCTTCTCTTTTTCATGATATTAAGAGAGATAGAGTGTTGTAATTTTCAATGATAACATTTTTCAAGTAAAATTTGCATTTATGTTTTGCCAACAATTTTATTTGTAAGGCTGACATAAGTATATAATTTTACTCCATTATATTTTAAACTTTTTTGACATACTGTTTTACCAAAATGTTCAAATGTTAACATATCAATAAAATTTGCTCTAGTTTCGTAAAAATAATTCATCTTGAAAAGATGGACACTATTCTTAATGTTGTGCATGTACAATTGTACAAGCCTTTTATGTTTAATAAATTATTTTCACTAAAAAGAGGTTTTGCACTTTTTCAGCTATCTTCTTGAAAAATTACTTGGAATAATATATAATTTTTAGTTACTTGTAGAGGCTTTAAAACATTATAATATGCCGCGCCCCAAATGCTTATCCCATATCTAACTAAGGATGCAACCAATCTGATGAAAGTCATCAACAGAATTTTCTCGTTTAGAATATTTCGTAATACATAAAACTTATATATTAATCTTTTGATTTTTTTTGTCTAAATAATCAACATGAGTTGATCTCTTGAGATGTGGATCCATGTAACCGCCCAAATATTTCATTGTAGAGGTATTTTGAACAATATGAGTGATGTCATTTGAAACTGCAGGCTCTAAGTTATTCCGTAGACCAGCATCGGTTGGCGAAAAAACCTAGTATTCAGTTTAAGAAACATCTAGCTTCAATAGTTTTATATCTAACCAAGATTTCACAATAATAATAGCTTCTTGCGATATTTGCCGTACTCGATCCCAAGACCTTGCAAAGCGTATTAAGACCGTATCATCTGCGTATGAAACAATTATGGAGTGTTGGTTACAATTCAACAGTTTATTAATGAATATCAGAAATAGCGTTGGACCTATAAATGTGCCTCGAGGTACCCTCATCTTTATTGTTCAAATATAACTAATGGCATCGCCAAAGTTTACTTGCTGATTTCTATCATAGAGATAAGATTTAGAAAGATTTAATACATTACCCCTTACGCCAATCTCGTTTCATTTTGCCAGTAATTCATCATGCGAGACAGGGTGGAAAGCCTTCTGTAAGTCTAGAAATACCGCTATGGTCTTATTATTATTTTGAAATTTGTTTTAAATATTGGATATTAGTTCTTGGAGAGGTTCTTCAGTTTCAATAGCCTTGCGGAATCCAAATTGCTTGTTAGCAAATATTTTATGTTTATCAAGAAAGGAACGTAACCTATTATTCAGAGATTTTTCAAATGTTTTTCAAAAAATTATATTTAAAGAAATTGGGCTGTAATTAGTTATATCCGTCTTATTTTCCACTTTAAATATTGGAACGACAACACTCTCCTTAAACTGACAAGGTATATCTGCAGTTTGATATACTAGATTGATTAAATGGGCGATAGGGCAGTTAATGTCTTTATTAATTAGTTTTAGTAATTTCGCCGCAATTCCATCTTTTCCGGGGAAGCATTATTCTTTAGATTGGCTGATCATCCCTTCAACATCAGCATTGTCAACAGGATCTAAGAAAATTATATATTTTTTTTGTAGGTTGAACCAGGTTTGCATTTCCTTTGATATATTTATACCGGCTTCCACAAAGAATGAATTAAAAGCGTTTGCCTTCATTTCATTAGAACTGATTTCAACCCCCTCGGTACAAATTTCATCGATTTTACGATTTAGTTCATGTTCGTTGGTTACCTCATTAATGATTTCCCATGTCTTTTTATAGTTACGCATGACTTAATTTTTGTTTATTATATTATTTTGTTGTAAATTTTAAGTCAATTTTTTAATACTTTTTGTTTCAAATTATCTCTTTTCTTTATTGAAGTTGGAATTCTCACAGTTATCCATGGTTTTAGTTTCCTTGATTTATTAGTGATTTGAATATCAGTAGTAGCTTGATCAATACAGTTGGAGGAGGAGTTATAGAACATATATGTTGCTGTGTGAAGTATGAATACAATCGAATCCAATTATAATTTCAAATAATTTTTCAATTAACGTTTGTCGTTCGAACTTTCCCACAAAGTAAAGAATGTTCATACTCCGGAAAATAAAAGTCTCATACTTCACGCCTACACTTTTCACTATTATTAACAAAAGGAAGTAGCATAAGATCTGGAAGATTGATGTAGTTACAGGGAAGGCAACTTATTGAAGTATGTATTTGAGGAAGGAATTGTCATAAAAAATCAATTCCAGTATCTGTCAAGTAATTTTCCGAATGAAATATTCACTTATAATATCCCATGTGTTTCGAAAATTATCCCAAGTCGAAGATGAGGGATAATTTTCTTAAAATATCCGCCATCGAGAAAAAGTTTCCAGAAATTAATTTGTGCACTCGGGATATTCGGTGAGAGAATTTCACACCGAAAAAAAATTAGTTTTAAATAATTCCAATGTGATATTATTCGACATTTTGTCATAAAAATATGAGACATTACGAAGCAATGCCATAATTTTGTGGTTTTGTTATGTATTTATTGTATCACTTTCAAACTCATTTGTTAAACGTCAAAAAATATCCACTATAATTTTGCTTCTCTACCCCAAAAGAAAAAATATCCGCTGAAATTTTTCGTTGCCTTGGCAACAAGTCAAAATAAAAGTATTTCATTGATCGAAAATTGTTGGTGTGAAATTCTCAGGTCCAATTCCAGATTTAGTGCACAAAATCAACAAGTAGATTCATTCAAAATGATCTCAATAAACATAGGATTTCAAACAGTGGTTTCCAAAAAAATTCAGATTTTCCAACTTTCTACTAAAGCTGCAGACGGTATTCAAGTCATATTTAGTACATATTATAAGTGCATTAGATGAGATAAGATGGCTCAGTATTAACATAATTTGGCAACCTGTGGAGAAGATATGAGAGATTTGTAATTTTAAAATAAGAGGAAATTCATTAATGTACTATAAAAGAGTTCACATTGTGTATACACTATACACTATAATACTATGAATAAGAGATAATCACCCTTATCCACTAAAAATACTGTTATCTTTCGACTACCGAGCAGCCATCATCAGAATTTACTCTAACAGTATTTTTAATGGATAATGGTGATTATTTCTCATTTATAATATTGAATAATGTGTAAATCGAAAGGCATTTCAAGTGTAGAATACAATTATCAATTTAAAAGTTATCTGGCTATCTTTGGGTATCGGTCGCCGTTTCATGGCCAAGTTGCCTTTTACAAGGTTATTTCAAAAATTTTCAAATCAGGAAATGTAAGAGAGAGCTGAAAAGAACGACACCTTCATTTAAATTAATAAATCTTGGTTTTAATTGGCATCAATTTGTAAATATCTACGAACATTCAAATGGGCTTGAGTAATACTAATTTTACCAAACTTTTCTTTGGTAGAAGTAGATGACAACGAATCACCCTTTATACCTTATTGGTTACAAATTTGACAGTTGCAAAAATGTATTTTTGATTTTGTCGGCTACTGTAAGAACATTAGTATTTCTGAAAGCCTCGCAATCACTTGATTCATATGAAAAAAAAAAATAACTACTACCTATCAAAATTGACCATTAAAACATAGCAGGCTTTCAATTGATATCTAGCTGTAAAATTAGTACACCTATTGAGCGAAACTAGTGATTCGATGTTAAAAACTATGTCATCTACTTTGACCAAAGAAAATTATACTGATACATATTTTGTATGTGAATTTTCTAATGGGAATGCAATGGAATTAGCGAGGGAGTATGATAGACGATTTTCAAAAAGAATAATGACGTTAATTTTACAAGAACCAATTTCAATTTTCGTAGGTATGGTTTAAAAACAGAAGTTCGATATTTCGAGGAGAGAGATTCTCTATGTTTTTGACAATGATGATAGATTGTCTTGAATATTAGAATTCCGCGGCTAACTAATCTTGAAAAATCTTGTCTCCCGGATCGATTCCGCGTCACAATAGCCGACGTTTCGCCAACCATTACAGGTGGCATATTTAGAGCAGGCTTGAGGCTAGAATTGAAACTGGTTTCAATAAGCTGCCTACAAGCACCCCCTAGGAATGTGATGCAAAAGAATGGTCAAGTATAAATAATATTCCTATATTATGAATGCACCCTCTTGGTTGATGTTGGTGAAAATGAATGAGTCACAATCATTATACGTAGCAGATAATTATGTCCGACCTTCTATGAGCTTATGTTCATACAAATTATTTACAGTCCACTCGAATACGGCTGAGCGTGTTGCCAAGTTGTTTATAGTTGAGATTGGGATGGGAGATGGAAAAGTTTAATATTGTATCAAGTTGTATAAATTAATAACAAAACCATAAACGTAAGAAAATCATTTGAAACGATGAACAGGAATCATACAAATTATGTTATTTCAAAGATATGTCCAACGAAGGGCTTTCTCTACTCTTTTACTCAAAGTGTTCTATATATAGAGTAGACAAGTAGTGTATTAAGCATAGGAAAGCGTTGGTATTTAGTCGGACATTCTGTCCTTCTCGCTCAAGTTAGTGCGCTCTCACTCGCACGGTCTCCCCTTCTATCACATAGAGTATAAGAATATAAAAATAGGTATAACGCGCGCACATTGTGCGAGTGAGAGCGCAGTACATGTGCGAGAAGGACAGAATGTCCGTTAACATACCAGTGGAAGGCTTAGTTGTCTACTCTATATATAGAACTCTTTACTTAAGCACAGGAAAGCGCTGACAAGTTGGACATTGTGTCCTTCTCGCACATGTGGTGCGCTCACACTCGCACGGTCTCTCCTTCTACTCACTCACTCATCACCATTCATCGTATGATTCAATTACATAAAATCACAATATTTACGTGCGAGTGAGAGTGCAGTACAAGTGCGAGAAGGATAGAATGTCCATCAACTTGCCAGTGAAAGGCTTAGTAGTATACTCTATATATAGAACTCTTTGCTTTTACTATAGCATTTTCAACCGTACACAACAAATGTTGGCTAAAGCAAAATACTACGGGGATTGTGCTGTACACACAGAGATGAATCTCTGTGGTTGTACAGGTGGTAGTTCGGCTGAAAAATCAGTGGCTATGTTGAAAGAGGCTAGGAAAACCAACACATCAAATATGAGTGAATACTATTGGACATACTGATGAATCGAATAATTTTGTGTTATTGTTAAAGTGCATTGTTTAAAGGAGCTATATAGTGTTTAAGGCAGTGAAGTAATATTTATTATTTTGAAGTGCTTATGCGATAACTTCATGTTATAATTTTACTACTCACAACAGGAAATTTAATGCAAATAAATGTTATCGATTTAAAGTTATACGCTTCCCCATTTGAAGATTACGTTTTATACCTATTAGTTATTAGAAAAGTTTAATGTTTTGTGAACCGCTTGTGAAATATATGCAAAATTTAGCCGAAATGAATATTCTCAAGAATATTTTCTTTCAACTTCCAGTCAGTTTTCGTTCAAGTGAATTCAGTAACGTAAGTAATGTGTTCTTATTTAGCTACAAAAGTACTTACTCATAAATTCTCTATTTCGTAGTATTTTCTACAAAATTGACCCATATCAATAGCATTAATACATAAGTATGCAACAGGAAATTGAATACAATTCCACATAAAAATAATTGATACATTTACACATAATTTGAGACTGGTTATACTTCCAGAGACGTAGATATAGGTATTTAATAACGATAAATAGACCCGAAAAGTGTTATCACCCAGTAAATATACTTTTTAGGAACTAACTTCGATGCAGAATTCAAATCAAAGCAAATAAGATCTCCTGATATTTTCTTGTACCTGGCACCGTTTCTCGAGAAATTAAATTTTTGTGAATAATTACCACCACTATGAAAATCGGGTGAAAGTTGAAAAAAGGAACCTTAAATTAAAGAGCGTCGTTGAGTGACAAACATAGAATAAGCTGTCTTTTCTAATCTCTTCAACGACACATCACAAAGAAAGGCCCAATAACAAATTTTTATTTCCGAAAATGTTTAAATCAGATAACTACAACAATGAACTTTGATTTATAGTAAGTCCACCAACAAGAGCTAACAAGATACCATTTTTTAAATTTTGTGTATTAATTTTGAAGAAATTGTTCAAAATGACTCTCATTTTCTCATATACATAGACCTTCTAACTTCAACGAAAACCTTTTTCAAATTTTCATCCGATTTTCATGGTGGCGGTAATTAATCACAAAAATCAAATTTGTCGTGAAACGGTGCTAGGTACAAAAAATATGAACACACCTTATTTGTTCTGGTTTAAATTCTGCATCGAAATTTGTTACTAGAAAATAACCTTCACAGGGTGATAACCCTCGGGTCAATTTATTGTTCTTAAATACCTATATCTACGCCACTGGGAGTAATACCGGTCTCAAATTATGAGCAAATTTGGTAACCTATCTACGCATCCACGGTATCAAATTTCATTGAGACGTCCTGATTATCTTCGGAGATACAAACAAAATTAGGAAATTTTTCATAAAATTCAACACCCAGTATCTCAAAAATTAAGCGTCTGTGCATATATGTTAATAGGAACTTTTTTCTCAAAATCAAATTTTCTGTCGACTGTTAAGGTTCTTCTACTGAAACCTGGGACACCCTGTATATAATTTTTGCTATTACTGAATTTGTAT
Organism: Endomychus coccineus; assembly: GCA_958510875.1. Lineage (NCBI taxonomy): Eukaryota > Metazoa > Arthropoda > Insecta > Coleoptera > Endomychidae > Endomychus > Endomychus coccineus. The sequence continues at coordinate 158,690,974 of OY294068.1, forward strand.
TCGCTGCAATTACATTTAAAACAACAAATAACTTGTATTATTTGATATAATAAGTAAGGAACTCCTAACTTTGTTGGTGCGTTATTGAATAAGGTTAGTTGTATTCAAAAACATTGAAAATCTGCTCAACCCGACAACAACGGCTGACTTGATCCATGACGTGATACATTATGACGAAAGAGCTAGATGTAGCTGCGCCGGATTTACATTGTTGAAACTAAACTGAAACTGTAAAAAGGTTAAGACTCAATTTCCTCATATTTCTCCATTAGTGAAGAATGATAAATTGATCATTTATAGAAATCAACAAATTCTTCTCGAGTTTCAGATATTGTTTCAGTATTCCCTGTGAGTCCTCTAGTATTGCTAATTCCTATCCAATTAAAATAGTCCAATTATAATTAACCCACATAGCGATGATAGAATGAGATAAAAATTGGCGAAGGGTTTGCGTGAGGGACAAAATAATTTGAAGGATCACGATCAATTCATACACACATCTAAAATTCATGAGTGAGTAATTCAAACCAAAAATAAAACATGTTTATGATTCATTAACCATGCCACCCTCGTGTGGTTCATCAAGTGTATCACCATCGCATTCGTTAAATATTAATTTTAATCTCACTTTCCAATTCAAGGCTAACATATCAAAATTCAGCGTGTATGTTCCCTTAGTATGTTTGAAATCATACCCATTAGGTATCCATGTTTGGATGGTATGGATTAGCACCTAGATCTAGTTAGATATATTATGGTAACTCAAATAACTGCGATAGATGTTGGGCAGAATCGCTATTTTTATTTAAGTATGCGATATGAGTCTGGTTTTGTGATTTCCAAAGATTAGTTTTTTCTGTGATTTGTATTGATCATCCACTCGGAATGTGAAATTCCCAAGCTTCTTTAACAATTCGAAAGCCTTCGGATCGTGCTATTGTGTATGAAGATTTTATTGAATCGATAATACAGGCATCGTGCAGTATTAGATTTCACAATTTTAAATGTCAGAAATTCACACTCAATAATATTCAAATATCACTATAATATAACTCTTATACATCCATTTCATATAATATGTAATCATAAAGGCAGTAGTTTTCAACAGATCTTCAATTAACCTCTCTCTCGTAAGGTTTTTCATTTATATTTCATAAACAGTGTTATTTTTTCAACAATAGAAGGAAAAACAAGTAAGACAGATAGGTCACAGCAGTATTTTGTATTGGGAAATATAGATCCTATCCGTAATTTGTAGCTAACCATGGAATGGAGTACAAAGGGGTAGATTACACATCCTGCACATTGTTTTGGTACATTTATTCTTTTTTTGTTGTGAACACGTGTAACATCATCTCTCCTTATATCAACTTTCATAGGTAAGTGATCACCAACAATAGATGTCCCCTGTGAAGTTTATCAGAAGTGCCGAAACTTCTTGCAAGTCTTCGCCTATCGAAGCTTCTGCTAGTAGAACAAGTTTGTTTTTCGTTGAGTTGAATAATCATTGAGTTGTATAGTGGAAAACATTATACACAGGGTGAATATTGTCCAGCGCTATTTGTTATTGTTGTTTGTGATTGCTAATGAAATCAAATACAATTTACATGACAAACAGGTCCATAGAATCATGGAATATTGCGATTCGATATATTTTTCCGGTTGTGACTGCTAATAAAATCAAAAACAATTCACATGACAGACAGGTTCATGGAATAATGGATCATAGGGATTCGATATATTTTTACGTTTGTGACTGCTAATAAACTCAAGTACAATTTACATGACAGACATGTTCATAGAATAATGAATTATCGGGATTTGATATATTTTTACGTATGTGAATGCTAATGAAATCAAGTTCAATTTACATGACAGACAAGTTCACAGACTGATGGATAGTTATTACAGTTCAGACTATCTATGCTATGACAAACACCACACCACATAATCCAAGATTGGTAACTATCACATGAAAGACATCTGATATACTGACAGTCACATAATGTCCGTTACAGCCCATTTCATATCATAGAAATCCCTGTCAATTCAAATAAACTTCCACATGGCATAGAGTATAATGTTACGTCTTTCTACGCCTTTAGCTTTTTCTAATCATCTACCTTGAAAGCCATATATCTAGCCTTGTGCAGAATAATAGAGTCACAAGACTCAGCAATACTTCACTTGATTGATAAGACATATCCATTTAACAGTTTAGATCACTCATTAGTAATAAAAAACTTAAATTATATGAACTACGGGATGTGAGTCTAAATTTATTGGAGTCATACTTGAAAAATATGTCTCAATATGTGATAGAACAGAACTGCGAAAGCAAAGAATTTAAATCCGATCTACTATTTATAGAAGGGGGTTCCACAAGGTTCTCTACTTGAACCTTTTTGATATATAATCTACACAAATGAAGTGCCTGATTTAGTAAATGACTCAATATGCAGATGATATTACAGCGGTATTGTCAGAACCGACCATGATAGGCCTATAGGTGAAATTGTTCCAAACGCTAGATACGCTGAACGAATGGTTTACCTATAATAACCTAAGCTTGAATCAAGAAAAAATTAATGGAATTAGATTTAACTATCATGCAAATAGTCAAAACATTTCACTTACTAATGACACAAGTATAATCAAAACGTCATAAAGTATACGTTTCCTTAGAATTGTCAACAGAGAGCAAATGCTTCCCCATATTCAAAAATCTATGCAAAACGTCTCTACTCAGGTTGAGATGCCCATAGTTCCAGCAATCTCACACCATGAATTATATCGACGATTTCTGGCGATGAACGACCAGAACGTTCGGCGTCCTTTGTGATCATTCTATCGCAATGAAAATCAGTAAACCACATGTGAATGATTCAAATAGATGCTGCAGAGCCCTCTTAATGATAAACAAGCGATGCTTCGGTTTGCGTGAAGTTATAACCACTCAAGATATAATAAAATCTTTAAGGTTGCTTGCTTTCGATGGGTTTCAAAACATAATTGAATGACATATCAGTCTTAAAATCATAATGCTTTTTAGTTAAAGATGGTACATCACAAATGTCACATGAGATATCCGATTGTGGCGCCATCTGTTTTATTTTTTAGTCACTTTTCACCTCACCCTCATACGAAGCAGTAATATTTGTAAAATCTAGTCAATCATTATTTACGAAGAATAGAGAGATTCATACTTATCTGACTGGGAATAAAGAATGCGTAACTACAAAAAAACTTAATTATGCATATTTACAAGAAAACGTCAATATGTATTATTGGTATTAGCTGTTTCTGAAGGCGTAGAGATACCTCTCACAGAGTCACTCCCACTTCACGATACTTTCGAGAACTATAAATGAGGTCGACTTGAAATTTGGCATTAAGATAACTTTCACAAGACATAGAGTAATTGTACGTCTTCACACACCTTTTATTCTACTCATTCGGTAGATACATTAAATATTGAAACTTGGAGGATGACATATTAGGCGACGGAGCCTATAGCTTTTTCTGTGGGTGTTCTTTGCGTGCAATAGCTAGTACCAGTATATACTAAACTACACCCAGAAGCCGATGATTTTGTTCAGAATCATAGCGGAAGGAGATTCTCTCTCTATTCAAGGTTTTTAAAATGAGTATTCATAGTCAAAGCCAGCATTCGATGCTTAAACTATCATGGAACAGCTTGTACACCAATAATTTCACGTTATAGATTTGTGCGATGGTTATTACAGAACCCAAACTGGTTGAAACAGTAATTCAAACGTTCCAATACCGTGCAGATCGAAATTTTATCTTCCGCTTTTCGGATATGATATTATTGGAAATTTTTAGCATTAAGGATCAAAATGCAAGTAATAAAAGTAAATCCGAATGCTTCCGTGAGTCCTAAACTCGAGTTTCCAAGCGGCAAACTAGAGTCCACTCTGTCTGTCCTCTTTAATCCTTTTTGTCGTTTAGCAAATCCGATCACACTTTCAGTAACTCGAAGCGTTGCTTCCTATATTCATTCGGTCGATGTTTATAGTTCTACCAGAGCTTCCACATCACAATGACAGCGATTAATGGAAGTTTATTATTCGGGACTGCAGATACAGAAATCTGGCACTGTCAATTATCCACTGTAAATAAGGGATTAGTTACATATTCTACCAACATTTCAAAGCTTACAACCATTCTGCAAATCATATAGTACACTGATACTTGAAATTTACAAATAAGCAAATTAAATCAATTTGCCTTAATTGGCTAAACACGCTGATCAAATTGTCGATGTCAAATTGTAACGTATTAAAACGTAAATATTAATCTCTTTTTGAACGACAAAACTTGGATAAAACAGTTATTATAATACGGGGGCAAGGTGAAAAGTTCCTAGAAACTAAAACTGATGGCGCCACAATCGAAAATTCCATGTGATATTTGTTATGTACCTTCTTCAACTAGAACGCATTGGAATTTCCAGACTCATTTGTCATACAGTTCTGTTTTGACACCTATCGAAAGCAAGAATCCTTGAAGATTTTAGTAAACATGATAAAAAGTGCGTCTCAATTAACATTAACTCTTGCGTAGAAAAAACATTAACGCGAACTAAAGCAGCGCTTGCTAAACATTGTGGAGACTCTCCACCATCGTTTAGAATGATTCACTAGTGGTTTACTAATATTCGGTGTGTTAGTATGGCTATAAAGGACGTCGAACGTTCTAATCGTCCAGTTGAGGCAACAACGTCAGAAATCGTCGATGGGATCCAGGATATGATTTTGGACGATCGGCGATTTAAATTTCAGGAGATTGCTAAGGGTATGGCCATCTCAACCAAACGAGTAGGTACAGAAAATTTTGCATACATTTTTGAATTTGAGAAAGCTATGCCAGACGGACGAAAAATGAATCCATCACAACACACCAGAGGCCAAAGAACAGCCGAAACAATGGACTTGTTCTGGCAAATCGAAGCCATAAAAGGCCTAAGTGGGCTAAGTCGGCCAACAAAGTCATGGCGACAGTTTTTTGGGATGCACGCGGTATCGTCCATATCGTTCATAACCTTGAAAAGGGCAAAACGTTCATTGGCGTATATTGAATAGTATTATGTAGTACTCTTCCACCAGGACAACGCACAGGTCCGCAGTCGCAATGGTCAAATTGCATAAATTGCGCAACGAATTGATTCGTCATCGACCGTATTCTCCAGATTTTACACTCCTGCAATTTTTTCTATTCCCAAACTTGAAGAAATGCCTAGGTATTTGGCTCCAACGATGAGGTCATCGCTGAAACAAGCGCCTATTTTGGAGGATTGTCGAAATCGTATTATTTGGAAGGGATCGACAAATTAGAAAAACGTTGGACGGAGTGTATCGGGTTACAAGGAGATTATGTTCAGGAATAGAATAAGTTTTGACGAAATCAATCATTTCCTGCTTTATTTTTCAGTGACTATTCACCTTGCCCTCGTATTGTTGCAACGATTATTACACAAGAGGACTAGATACAGGAGACGTAGCTTCCGTGGAAGGAGTGAGTTAGCAATGTCAATGACCGGTCATTTATAACCGTTATTTTTCCAGAGTTAATGAAATAATGGATGCAAATGGACGCTATTTCAATTTCACATACCTGTGACCCATGCGTAGTGGTTGCGATACATGTTCACATTTCCCAACCTAGTTATGTTATGGGGCCAAAGCCCGGCTGTAATTGGCCCAAGCGTTTTAATGGTAGATCTACTATCTCTAGATCAAAGACCAACGCCCTACATTCTGCATTTGATGATCTACCGTTACTTGTATTCATAACTACTGTCATTATTTTATAGTAGCTAATTATGTGCAATGGTTGCGTTTTATAGTCGAGAATGCGTGATATTGTGTAAACAAAAATATATAACAGCTTCCAAAGCGGAAAAATTCTATATTCCACGTTCTAGAGAGTTGTTCCACACGATATATTTGCTTGTTCTATGTTCTATAAGCCGTATTTTAACGAATCTGTGTCTACATAAGCTTCTACCGAAAATGATTGCTTATTTGCTATCTACCCTCATCTGTTGTGGCCATCTGACAGCACTGGCGGAGATCCTATTAATACTTGATATACCGCTTTCAATGTTGGATGTCGCAACAGCGTTGCCAACCCAGGCGGAAAACCCCGGCTCCATATGCTTTTGCTTCCAATAGCGTAGGTTGGAACTCCAAGGATCGAAGTTATCGCAGGTTAGTTTACTGAATTGTCATATGTTTTTATGAATACTGGTAGATAGGTTATTTGTGAGGGAGTTCTTGTAATTGATTAATTCACCTTGCCCTTATCCACATGTATTATTGAAGTGCATGCGCACTCCTTCCAGGCATGCCAATCACAGGTCAGTATAACACAATTTTATTGTAATTGTGAATATTGTGAACATGCGATACCTTATCTATGGTGCACTGTAATCATCGCCTTGTTTGCGTCCATATTCTGACTGATTCTATTCCGCATCATAGAGGAATTATTTAATGTCACACACAGCGCTGGATAGAAAGTTTGGCCTCAATGTCTATATCTTCCTTGCATATAAATTATAGACCATACGATATGGTTCATATACCATACTGCGCCTTCCCTATTCTACGTATTGCGAGCTGTGTACAAACAGCAGGAGTAATTCGCATGGCTGTCACATTGGAAACTAGAAAAGTCACAAAAGTCACACTGAATAAACTAGTTAGTTGCGTATAGCCGTAGGCCACGGTCGTATTGACAGGTCTGGAAACTCGAGGCTGTTTCCTATCTGAGCAGTGAGTCGCTTACGCGTCCAAGTGCGCGTAGTACCAAAAGTCTTCACGTAGGGATGTATGACCGTGGGCGTCACGTAAGAGTATCATCTTGATCTCTATGAAGAGTATTCTGTGACATTTGATAGTTAACTTGTAAACAGAAGGAATACCTGCGTTTTCAGCAAAAATGAAACCGTGCATTGTGCCGAAATGCAAAACGGGGTACAAAAGTGCAAAACAAAAAACTTCTGTTTTTAAAGTGCCGAAAGATGCAGAAATGCGAAAAAAGTGGATGCCTGCGATTCCGGGAAGAAATCGTTTCAACTTGTTATAAGGAACATTTTGCCAATATAAAGAAAAATAATAGTGAAAAATAAGCGATAGCCGAACCTATTTTAAATACAGGTCACACCATTTCTCAAGAAAGTTTATCACTTTTAAAACACAGTACAGACAAATACCTAGGTATATTAGAAGGGATGGAAATGTATAAACAGAAAAGCAATTTACTAAATTTCTATTTATCTCCAGCTGAGGGTAACCCTTTGTTTACATTATTATCCCCAAATAGTATTTAAATAGGCACATTTTGATTTATAATTTAGTTTACTCTGATGATGGCTACTTGGTAGCCGAAAGGTCCTCAGTACTTTACCAGTATTTTTAGTGGATAAGGGTGATTATTTCTTATTTATAGTGTTATGATATATCCACAGTGTGAACTTTTTATAGTTTATTAGTATACATGTATTTTGATTGTTATCTTAATTTAATTAAAAAAATGTTTATATGCGATCGATTATTTTCATAAATTTCCTTTTTAAATTACTACCAAAAAAAACCTTAGATAATAAGTACACCCTCCGGAAAGAAATCGTTTTAACGAGGTCTTTTATGTGTACGGAAAAGGGGAAGTTATTTTTAAGGTGAGTGATACATTTTGACAAGAGTAACATTTCTATTCCTCTCTCAAATCAGAATAATAAATACAAGAACACATTTAGTTTGATAATTATTTTAATAATTTATAAAAATATAAGAATCTACACATCAGTTTGGTTGAATTTTATTAAAAATTCACTAGTGGCAATGAGAACAAGTCGTAAATTAAAAAAATGCAGTGATCCAAAATACTTACGAAATAACAAATATATATATATATATATATATATATATATATATATATATATATATATATATTACAAATCAATACAATGTAGTGTTCATTTGTAACATAATGGATTTCCATTCCAACAAGTAAAGATCCTTTACAATCTAAAAAAAATATATAGTAATAGAGGAAAAACATTGACAAATTACATAGATTCTTACTACTTCTAATTAAAAATTATAAAATTACTGTTTTTCTTTCAAATTAACAAGTGTTTGTTTCTTTATCTCTAAATCTAAGAGCAGGGCTTCCCTCATGAGGTTCAAGCTGCCATTTCACATCATTTTGACCTTTTTTTAATTCCATGTCTGCAATGGCCAATCTTTTGTCCAGGAGGGAATCATATTTCTCTGCGATTGTAGAGGATGTCAATTCCCTAGAAACTAAAGGTCATCTCCTACTGGAAGTTGCATTTGCCAAGATAGTTGGCTTTCGAGTTCTCAACATGCTCTTGAATTTGCCCAGTCCCCAGCCTAATGTTGGTTCATTCTGTCATAAAAAAAATTATGTTTCTACGATATATTTATGTTTTCCAAAATACCTTACCATATCAGTAGTTTTGATTCCATCGTTAGAATTACCAGGTTCGTTACAATTATCAGGTTCCATTGGCACATTGTTTGAATCCTGTGAATAATAGATTTTTAATGAAGAGAATAAATTGAACTACAACTTTCCGCACATCCATGTTTCTGTTGCTGTACAATTTTTCAAGTGAATGCACCTCTCTATACCTCGATTCTGAACATGAAGAATTGAATTCATTGGCTACAGCTTTCCAGGCCTTGTTCTTCTCATCAACACTGACACCGTCAGTTTTCTTGCATTCAATAATGTGCTTATATTCATGCACAAGGCTTAAGAGCAGTTGCTTCTCAGTTTCAGAACGATAATTGTGTATTATATTGCCTTATTACTTTCCATTTCAACGGTGCAAATGGGCATTAGTAACACTGCTTGTGATTCCGGGAAGAAATAGTTTTACCCATAGAGATAACTCTACTACCGTACTACCTAGTAGAGTTATCTATGGTTTTACATCCCTCGTGATCCAAGCGCTAGCTGGTGGCTGAGCGAGGGACTACGACCGTGGGGACCCGTAAGCGACTCAACTCAACCATAGAGTTTCCGGACCTGTGTATACGACCGTGCCGTAGGCTTAGTAGAAATTCTATGCGTATATCATTCTGAACGCCCAGTACTTCACATATGAAACGGAACGACTTTATATACTTCACTGCGCCGCAAATTAAGCAACAACGTTGCGTTGAGAAATCTTCTACCATTTTCATTGAATGCTTCACAATAAAAACACACTATCGATCCCTCAATCTCCAATCAAAGATTAATAAATTCTAATGAAATCTGCATTGATAGCGACTTTGATATTGTGTCGACCGCCGCCGTGATGAAACTGATCCAAAGCAATTAGCTCAAATGTCGGCACACACTCACACACTTTAAAGCGGAGTCTATGTACCAGAAGGTTAATGATATACATATACATCGTAGGAAAGGTCTTTTCACCTTTCCTTAAAGTATTGAGTAGCTATAAAGTCTGGTCTGTAAGCTGCTTTGCGTCTTTTCATGATGAGATATTGTTAGATGAAGATATCTATAATAGCTAACTAATGGTAACTGATGATGTTTTCACTATGTTAGCAGATATTCAATATTCAATCTATGTACTGTAAGGTATGTAGTTCATTGTGATGAAATTGTGTAATTTTATATAAAGGATGATGTTTTGAAGTTAACGCACAAAAACTGAAACTATCCTCTCTTGAAATGATACTCCTCATTCTTGAAATTCGGTAAGATATTATTCCTAATACAATGTTCCAGAATTGAAACATCTACCTCAGATATATGAACCATGAATCTAATATACCTATGTAATAATTATTATTATGATCATTATCGGGATACGTATTCTGATTTCCAAATACTATCGTTATTATGTTGTATTATATAATACAAACTGGAAACTTACAGGTATGCTAACGCAGCATGGACCTTATGTGAAAAATTTTGGTAGCATTACCGCTCTTAATGACAGGCTACCAAACTGGAATAGCATCATACGGAAACAACAATGTAGAAGGTTTTGTTGTAAATTAACGTCAATCGCGTATCCAGTGTTGCGCAGTTTTGTTGTTTTCGGATGTTCTTTGCGAGAGCCAGTTACCACCAGTCACTCAAAATTTTGGTTTGGGGGCGATAGGCATGACGTATCCTCAAGGATTCTTGTTTGAGATAAAGTAAATGTAATTTGAGAGAACATTGGTAAAACCAACTTAAAAAAAATTATTAAAACAAATTAACAAATAAAATGAAATACGACGCTATTTATAATAAGTACGGCAAATTTGGTAATACATAAACCGAGTAATGAAACACAATGATAAATTATTTCAAAATTAGTTCAGTTGAGTAAAATACATGATGCTAGTTTTGGAATCAGTTCAATTGACTCATTGTTTCTCCATTATATGTGAATGGAAAACATTACTAACATTATTCAGATCCATACGTACGATATATGTACGAATATTAAATAAATAACTGCGAAAAACTTCAGGGGGTGATTCCTTGTTGAAAAATAAGGTGGGTCTTTCATATACAATTTTTCTCTAATTCACTTCGTGTTCGAGATACGGGTGTTGAAATTGAAAAAAAAATTTAGTTTTTTGCGAATATCTCCGGAACCGTTTATCGTACAGGAAACAGCTTTTGTGAGCAATCTCTACCCATAGTAAGCTATGTTTTGAGCTATAGAAATTTTTTTTTATTCATAATTGGTGAAGATTTTGAAGGAATAGTGGTTGTTTTTCTCCCCAGCTACTACGCCACTGTAAAAAGTACGGTTTTGAGATGCTCATTTGAACCGCCAATGTTTTCTACACAAAATCCTGGTTATATGCTTTAAAGTTAACTGTTTTCGAGAAAAATCAACTTTTATGTTGAAAAACATGCTCAATTTTTAGTTTTGTTACTTGTGTAAAGAAATTCCGTTTAATTGATAAAAATTTAAATTTTATTCCAAAGAATTGACTATGCATTTTTTCGCAGTTATTTATTTACACCCTGTATAGACCCTATTGATGAAATCCAGCAATTTCGAATTCACACTGTAAATGAACTTGTCCGGCAAAATAATGAACCCTAATGCTTACAGTTTTACTTATTATTTGCAATATGAAAGTATCTGAGAATGAAATTAACACCGACTGACAGGAAATGGTTTAAAGTAAGTTTTGTAATCAGATAATACATTGAAATAACATATCCAAAAGATTATAATAGAAATAAAAATGATTTACGATATTGAATAAAAATATAGATTGGAAATAGTTGATTTTGGTAAAAACGGAAACGTGACACTATGTAGATGACCGCCAGTCACCTCATACTCTCAAGTTTTCCGTCACGTCTCATTTTGCACGTCATGTATCTACTTTGTTCATTATATCTTTTGTTGGTAGGTAGGATTCACTTTGTTCTCGATTGATTATTAATAATGAAGATAGATCAGAATATTCTCATACTTCCATGGATATGGATAATGAAGATAGATCAGAATATTCTCATACTTCCATGGATATGGATACTGATTTTAATGACAAGCTCATGCTCGAAGCAGAATATGTTCAATGGTTGAAGAAGGACATATTTCCTCCATAATTACGAATTTTGTATGACAATAAAAACATACGATTTCCAGAGAACTTTTGATTCGAAGTCTTGCCTTGGAATTATCGAAATATTTCAAAGATTTTCGGTGATTATTCCCTAGAGAAATAAAGGAATACGTGTTTCCGTGACGCAAATCATTAACTACCCTTATTAATAGATTATGTATAATAATTTTACTTTCGTTATAAAGAGGTTTGACATACATTTCGTATTGGTAAAAACATTAACATTAATTAATTTCTTTTATCAGAATCCGAAATCTTGTTGTACTACACAGTAGCAACTGTTTAGGTTACGATATTGATTTTACTCAGTCGGGAAAACGTTCATGACCTAATGACGAATTGAGGATTTCACGTGCAAAACTGGATATATCATCCACTTTTGAAAATTTTTGAAGAGATAAAAATGACGTCTCACAGATTTACTTTGAGAAAAAATGCGGTTTTCAGACATTATTGCTTTGATGGGTTATATCAACTGACTTGAGTAATGTTGTTGCTTTTTAGATCAACAATTTGGCGTTATTTGCAACAAAAAATTGGATATATCCTGTTCTGCACACAAATGAGACACATTTTGAAATAAAATCATTCAATAACCAAAATCTATAACAAACTACCGATTCAGGTTCGAGATCTTGATATAAATTCGTTGAAGTATAAGCTAAAACATTTTTTAGCAAGTAGAGGTTACTATACGATACAAAAGTTTCTCTGTGATAAGATAGGAATATAATACTAGATTTAAGATATTCTGTGTACTTATCTGACATGTCCTACGCCAATCGGCAATTTTGGGAACTAATAAAATTATTACTTACTCACTTGCTTACTATTCGAAACAAGTTAAGCATGTATTCTCGCACAGGCAGTCACATACCCCGTTCCCATCTTCCTGAGTATCCTTGTTTTCTAAAAAGTCTTTCTCCGATACTGATTAACAAGTATTTATATAACAAAAGGTTTCTCCTATTTTGTCATTCTTCTTCAAAATGCTCCTTCATCAAATGCCTCGAACTGTTTTTCTTTTTATCTGAAATACAGTAATTATCTAATGGTATACTCCTGTCGGATTTTCCTTTCTTGATAAGCGATTGTCTAGTTGAACCAGAAGTCAACCGATAATACTCGAACGTCATTACTTCAATAGTAGTAGTACATATATGTTGATATGGATACAACCGGTTTTGCTCCAACTCCCGAACTTTGCTTAACGATTTGAAAGGAATCTACATTGTTCTGGTTGCAAATGAATACATTTACCGGTAAATTTCAAGACATACAATCAAAAACCAGTTTAAAACCGTTTTGTGTAAAAAAAAATATCCGGTTTTGCACACGAGCTCCTATATTATTAGAAGACTAGTAAAATGGTTCGGATATTATAATTTTGAAGTTACCATCATATTGAAACTTCCGATCTTAAACGAGTATTTGAATTGATTTGTGCAAGATGGCGGAAAGCCGACTGATACACTTTTGGTGACAATGGACGCATTCATATGGATTTAAATTTGTCGGACTACATCACCAATGTCACGCGTTCTCCGCAAAGGGTCCAGAGGATAAGACAGGAGATGGTAAACTTTCAATAGTCCTAATTTGCAGTTCCAATCCACCTTCATGTTTCAATTCATGGTCAAGTTAAGGGAATTTTAAGAATATCCCATGAATTTATTTTCCATTGAAACAAATTGCTGCATAATAATTATGCCGGGATTACTTCCGTGACTCATATCATTAGCGATTTTTATTATGCCTACTACTCAGAATAACTTCACTTTCATTACAATAAGGAACTGCAAAATGTATTTGCATACATGCTTGGGGTATTGATAAAAGCATCAACATTAATTATTTTCTTTCTTCACGATCGAGAAACTTATTGTAGTTTGCCGTACCGTTTCAATCACACCTCACTTTACTCTATCGATTCATAACCTCTTTCCAAATTGAGGATCCGAGAATGAAAACTAGGTGAAAAGTGAAAACTTCTCGGGAAAGTTGAAAAAATCTATATTCAAAAAAAGTGGGTATGCATTAGTTTTTTGCATTCAATGTGTCTAATTATATGGTTTCGTGGTCGCTGAGTGTTATTTTATGATCATGAAATCAACACCGACGACCATTTTTCGGAAAACTTCGGAAAATGAAAATTTATCATTTCTATTATACACTACAAAATTTAATTATTTTGTTTTTCGAAATATTTTAGTCAGTGTTATTGGAATAATAAGGTACCGTGATGGTTCTCGGTACGAATTTTACAAAAAGGGAAAATCTGGAAAATTGGTGAAAGATTGCGTCGTTTTCCTTCATATTCCTGTTTTGGTCCTCGTCCAATGTGTCAAATTATATGGTTTCATGGTTGCTGTTATTTTATGGTTGTAAAATCAAAAGCAAGTATAGTTTTCTGGAATACTCCGAAAAATGGAGATTTGACATAATTACACGACAATCTTTAATCATTATACTGTTTTCGAAAAATGCTAGACAATTATTGTGATAAAGAGATCCTATCCACAAAATTTCTATGACGTGGACACGTTAACGCATACGGAGACCTCAGCAGCTGTCTTTGAGTGTAGATGGAAGAGAACTGGCATGCTGGCAACAGTATCTGAGTTACGGCTGTAAAATCACGTCCTTTTCTCTATTTTAATTCATAAAACAAGTGAACTCTATCAAATATCGATTTGTATTAAAGCTTCGTAACGAAAATAAAATTATGTGAATCAAATAAACGTATACGAGTAGTACGTGCATTCGAAAAAAAAGTGTTTGCTGGGTAACTTAAAATCCTAATTGACAACAAAACGAACAGCTCGCGGGTTTGTGGTAATTTCAAGATTCAAAATTTTTTTCTCAAAAAACGTTGATACTGATAATACGAAAGAAGAAATTATTTTATATATAACCCAGTAATATCATCATTATCATGTAGATTTTTCACTACAATTTTCGAAAAAAAAAAATGTACATTGAAGTTTGATCAAAGCTTCATTTTCCGGAGGTTTCCGAGGAGCTTAGTTGCTTTTGATTTTATAACCATGAAATAATACTCGGTGACCACAAAAACCTATAATTGGACAAGTTGGACGAGGACCGAGACAGGAATTTGAAGGAAAACGACCCAATTTTCCACCAATTTTCCAGCATTTTCATTCTTCTAGTGAAATTGTTACCTAGAACCAACACGGTACTCTATTATTACATTAACACTGACTTTAATTTTTCGAAAAACAAAATAATTAGAGTTTGTCTTGTAGAAATGGTGAATTTTCATTTTCCGGAAAGCTATCGTCGGTTTTGATTTTATGATCATGGAATAATACTTAGCGAACACGAAAGCATATATTTATACATGTTGGACGAGGAACGAGATGTGAATAAGAGGGAAAAACGACGCAATTTCACACTAATTTCTCAGAATCTTCTTTCTTTCAGTGAAAATTGTATCGAGACACATCACGGCATCTTATTGAAAATGTTATCAATTGCTAAGATTTGATAAAATGTTTCGGGTTTTCCAGCAATCGGGCGTGATTTTCTATTTTCCGACTTCAGAGTTACGTGAACCAAAAAGCCCTCGTATACCAAATTGAAGTAACTTTGGATTGAAACAGCCCGAGATATTATTTCATTTGTTATAAAAGACATTTCATTTGTTAATTGAGAATGATTTTTCATTGTTTATGAATAGTAATAATCAGAAGCCCCCCTTTTGTTCAGACCAATGATGTGTAAGCCATCCTGAACACGATGCAAAAAGAATTTTGCATTTTTTTGCGTTCTCTAAGATTTTAGATATTTCTCACAATTTAGGCTGGACTGATAGGTATATCCAGGAAACGTTTATTTTCCACTTTCATTTTGTTTCATGAATGAACATTTACGCCATCTATTATCAGATATGAGAACTACATATTCGTGTTTGTCATACTGAACGATGAGTTGAATTACATGAAATTGAAATACGGTAAAAACCTACTTTTAGTTTTCAGATTCTCAATTGTGCTGCAACATAATAAGAAGCCAACGTTTTTCCTGAAATTTTTTGATAATCAGGCTTCCCTTGTTCCGTATTGCTTAATATTTGTTGTTGTTTCAACTGAATAAGAATCCGCAACGGGTCTTTTTTTTATTAGACATAATTACATTGTCGTCTTCGGACTCGCCAAATTAGTTTTATAAACCTTGATAAAATCTTTCCTTCTCAATTCTGTCTTGTCTACATTTACATAGCCTTTCTTGAAACAAAGTAATACAACAAAGCCTGTATTAGTAGAGCTTCTATTAACTCTCTTTGTGTCTTCCTCGAATAGCGTTAAATAATACTCGAATTCACTGTTTACAATGGAATAACGAACGGTATAAAGCTCTAGGCATCACGGGTTACGTGCACAGTTTTACAAGAAACAGATAGTCTAATTAAGGAAGCAAATTTATACGTTATTGTTGTACAGCATCCGATAATTGTCAAGTGGCTGCAAAACATAAACCATACTGCTACTAAAAGGGAACATACGTTAATTTGCTCATTATGTGAATAAATCTCAACGTTGATTCTAAGATTTGGTAAAAAAATTTAAGTAATAGCATAGTATACGACCTTCTATTGAAAATTGATGTTGTTCGAAAATTTCTTTTTTCAGCGTATTCAGGTACTCTGAAATAGGTCACACTAACACATATGCTTATTATTTCCGCCTTTACGTACGTTTCTGTCTCAGGACCATCATCAGAAGACGTATTATGTCCAACACGGGATTTCTTAAAACTAATTGTATCATCGTAAAAGGATCCTAATCGCACCAATTTCAATTAAAATGCCCACGTCACCGAAACGAACAGAAAAACGAATAATCGAAATTGTAACACATTACTGCTTTAAGTATATGAATATGTATCAAGAATCCACTGCTTAGCAATTTCATTATAATATACGGAGTCATGTCAAACAAAGTCTGTATACGACTGGAACCAAAAGATAAGACGTTCAAATATCCAATTTCGAACCACATGTTGAAGATTTATGAGGTGATAGAAAAAGGTTGTCAGACCTTATTAGAAATATTACTATTTAAAAATTCTATCCAAAATATACTTTTAACAATATAAAGACGCATGTACGAATTTGCGAGGGCTTTAATTAATTAAATTAGTATAAATCTTACTTAATGACTGAATGTCTGTTCTATGATTTTCAGACTATGAGTCACGTTTCATGTGAATCATCTCCAGAATAGATTGAAATTTCAGCATTTTTGAAATCGAATTGAGGGTTATAATCAAAACAGTGTTTAGCAAGGGCGGTGGAAGCTTCTAAGTTGCTGTTTCCAGTACTATACTTATGGCCATACATTCTTCCTTGTAAATATTGCTTATGTCCCATCGCAATCTGAACAATATAATTTGTATACTGTGCGAATTTGTTTATCTTTAAGTATTAAAGGTTTTAGGTTTGAAAAATATTTCCCAACATAGTTAGTAGCTTTATGCGCAACATTTATATCATGCTTCTTTAAACACTTCTTAATTTTATCTGAGGCCTCCGGAATGTATGGTGATGCTATGAAATTATCTGTACTACCGTTTGTGTTATTTATATATGACGTTCCATTATAAATTGTGTTTATTCTTTCTTTAATGATGGGATCGAAAAATGTTTTTTGGTAGCCATCCATCTCCAGTGTAGTAAAAACATAAAAAAAAAAATTTGGGATGGGCCACTGGGTGGGACAATTTAACAGCGCGATCTGTGTTAGTGTGAAGTATTTCCCGAGAAATTATATTAAATTCATACCTGGATCAATAATTATTATTAATAGTTACCTCTGAATGTTAAAAAACAGTTAAGGAGATCAAAAATCCTATGGAGAAGAAATACAAGTGCATGATTGGAAATTTTGAGGTTAACTTTGTAAATTGAATAAATTATCATCTTATGCGTATCAAGAATTGATCAACAAATGTTTGTGCAGGTGATGTTATTCAATATTTTAAATGTTGGTAATAGTGCCTCCATATAGATTGAATACGAATAATCCAGTAACTTCACAACAGTTTCAAGGTATACATAGAAAATATAAAGTTAATTTAGAAGATAGTAGGTAGATCATTCACATAATAAATAAGGTACGTGAGTTCTCTTAGAAATGTGACTGATTAAAGTTATGGTCCTTAAAAGGGATGCCTAAATTGAGTAAAAATGAAATCTTGTTATTTGTTTTTGGAAAGCCATTTGAAGTCTCATTATCTATTATTCGTAATACGAAAACAGGAATATCGGCTCAAACCTCGTGTGAGCCAGTGGTATTCGAATTTTCTCCAAGGTTTGGAGGATATAGGCATAAGGAAAGACCTCACTTGTTTCGCCGTTTGATAGAAAAATGGAGAAATTGATATGTTTCTCTAGAGATAGGAGATAACACATTTTCAAACTTTGAAGAACCGTACGTGTCAAATACAAATAATTACCATTCCTTCGTTATTTATCACAAACCCACCCACACAGAAACCAATTCCTCACACTTAGTACAAACGTTAGTAGTGTATATGATACCTAGATTAGTTGATATCACTAAAGGTAACTTCCATTTGGAATTAAGCATAATGATAGATATTGATAAAGAAAAAGGTTATGATGTCAAGATAATAGATGAAATATTTCAAAATAAACTTAATAAAGAGGCACTAATTCTAATTTATCCGCAGACTACACGAGAGGTAAACCTATAATGTTCTAAGAACATCGTGTGAACTAGCTATAGGAAATGGACATTCGAATTTATATTGAAAGTTTGGAGATTATAGGCGGAAGGAAAGACCCAACTACGCAAAAAATTTCACAATTTCGCCGTTCGATAGAAAAATGAAGTCTGTTAGGAAGAAGATCGGCAGGTCTCGAGCATGACAATGAGTGACCAGCTTGTACCTGTCTAGTCCACTTATCTGAAACCTTTCGATGTGAAATAACAGACGCAATTTCTGATGAACACCAACCATGGAAATATCTATAGAAAAGGGGAGATCGCTCATCCTCTTACAATGCTCTAGAGAGGTCAATTAATTCATGTGCCATCATCAAATCAATGTAAGTAATAGCTCTCTTCTGGAGATCTCCAATGCTACAGATACAGATTCCCCATATTTTTCAATAGATTTATGCCATGCATTTGTTACGTATGCAAGCATGTCTCCTGTAGATTACTGCTGACGGAAGGCAAAATGCCGATTTTGGAGCTCTCTAGGTATTGGATGAGATCGATGAATATTGTTTTCTCCAACCCTTTAACGGTCACAGATAATAGTTCAATGGGTCTATAATCATTAGCAGCGGTCTTCTTCCCTCCTTCTGAAATTGGTTGGAGCTAGCTGTCTTCCAGTTGCAAGGAAACAAACCAAGTTTGTATGAAAGGGGAAGCAACTTGCAGAAAACGGGTGTTAATTCAGGAGCACATATGGACCTAGTTGTACGCTACCGAAAGACAACTGCAGGCATATAGCAATCAATAGCAGCTATATTAGGAGGGCCCTTACCTTGTGGATTCAAAAAACAGAAGGGTTGGCTTTTTCTTGGATGTAGTAGCCAGAGTATGTCATCAGTTTTGGTTAGGGGAGGGAATTTACGGGAAGTGAAAGTTCTACCAATTGCTTTGGCCAAAGTCCAAAACGAACAGGAATCACTCGGGCATTCGATAGGCTTTGTTCTTATTTTGGCCTTATATTCCTCTTTCGGAACATTTATTGTGGAATTGCAGACATTTCTGGCTTCGACATATTGTATTCTGGTCTCCAGGCATGGGATACCGCGTCAACGACGGTATGGTGTTTGTTTTGAGCCGACGGCCCTAGAACAGATTATATTGAACCATCGTTCACCAAATGATGGTGATTTTATGTATGGGGTATGTGAGTTTCCATTCCTAGCCTAATATCCGAGATCTCTCTGGCACATTTATTCTCATCTGCGTCAATTCTTTATCGCAATATACCGGGCTATTCGACAACTTTCTCACAACTTCAATATGTTCATATCATAGAGCCCATATTTGTCAGATATAATCAATATATATACATAGAAAATGTTTACATATGAGTATTTTAAGAAATTAAAAAAATTATTCAATTTTAACAATATAAATTTTAAAATGTGTAGAATGTAAATAAGTAATAATTATGACACAAAAGGCGCCTCATAAGAAAAACTCATTTAGATTGACAACTTAAAGACTCATGTCATAACAAAATGTCTGGAATAGTTTGTTAAAAGCATTTCATACCATAATTATAACGCGAAAATTTAAAAAATCTAGAATGACTGAAAACGCTATGGGGTAGTTCATGTCATCCTTGAAAAAATAAAGAACTTGACCCCGTCGATTTAGATGCATCACGATTTTGAGCTTAAGTTTGTCCTTATATTCGTTGTAATATATGCTGATGAAAATTTTTAATGCAGATTAAAATTATCCCTGAACTTAATGAACGTGATTAACATAAAACTTGGTGACTAGCGTTCGAAGAAATAAAATTATATATAATATAGATGAGTAGTGTTCTCAAACGTGAATTTGCTTCAGATACATCCTTCAGGATTGTTCGATTGCACGTTCCGAATATTGCAGAAATTGTATTTGAAACAAAACATGATAATTGGATGAGAAGTATTATGAAAATTATGTTCCTGGTTATAATTCTGATAGTTTCCTATTATCTTCATATTGTTTTGATGATAATGGGTATTTAACGAACAACAAAAGTTCCTAATTCTTATGAACATGAAAGTGTTTACGATAAAGGGACATTAAAAATTAACAGCTTAACATGCACGTAACTGTTCATATAAAATGTGATAATGAAGAATTTATTATTATACTTCGGTATTAAATATGCCATAGAAATAATAAAGTACTTGCGATAGAAATCAGCACAGACTTTTATTGAAAAACACATAATAATTGTTAATATCCCCATTCAATCGAGCTTTATCACTGCTATTGCTGAGTCTAGATTTTTCCGATATTTTGAGGATGGATCTACTCTATTCCATGAGGGCAAGGTGAAAAATTCCTGAAAAATGAAACAAGAAATGCTTTATTTTATCGAAACTTATTTTATTTGTCAACATAATCCCCATGTAGCCCGACACCCTTCGTCCAACATTTTTCAAATTTTTTGATCCCTTCCAAATAATACGATTTCGGCAATCCTTCAAATAGTCGTTTGATTCAGTGATGACTTCATCGGTGGAGCCAAATCTCTGGGAATAGAGATAAGAATCGCAGGGGGCAAATCTGGAGAATATGGTGAATGACGACCCAACTCGTAGCGCAATTCATGCAATTTTGCCATTGCGACTGCGGACCTGTGCGCCGGTGCGTTGTCTTGGTGGAAGAGCTAAAAGCGGCCGCTTTCGCTTCAAATCGGGGTCGAATCGATGCAGCAGCTCGGCATGATATACGCCGAAAAACGTTATGCCCGTGTGCATCTCCAAAAAATGTCGCCATGACTTTGTTGGCCGATAAACCCACTTTGGGCTTTTCGGCTTCAATTCGCCATGACACATTTACTATTTCGACTGTTCTTCAGTCTCTGGTGTGTTGTGAGGGATACATGTTTTGTTCACGGTTACGAAACGGCATGAAAAGTCCTTTTTATCGCGCTTGAACATCACCAAACACTCCTTTGAAGTTGTCACACAGTGGCGCCTGTTGATAATAGAGAGCAAATGCGGCAAATAGCTTTAATATATTCAAAAATAGCCCATAGTCTAAAAAATCTGGTGCACTTCAACTCGCAGATCGTCCAACATCATACCATGGATTTGACCTACGATTTCTAGCGTTGTAACCTCAATTAGACGACCAGAACGTTCGGCGTCTTGTGTGATCATACTAGCACAACGAAAATCAATGAAACACTTGTGGATCATTCCAATCGATGGTGAAGAGTCCCCGTAATGTTTACCAAGCGATGGTTTGGTTTGCCTGATGTTTTTTACATGAAAGATATAATGTTTAATTAAGACGCGAAATTCACTTTCATCCATTTTTACAAAAATCCTCAAGATCACTGCTTTCGATGGGTGTCATTTAAAAGAGATGGAAATGTATAAAAAAAAGCAATTCATTAAATTCCTATTTATCTCCAGCTGAGGGCAAGTCATGGATGGATGGATGGATTTTGATGTGAAGGGTGTATAATTATACTGGCACTTAGGCCTCTGAACTGGGCCCATTGTGCCACCCCTTCAAGGCGAAGGCCCCTGTCCCTTCTCAGCCATCGAGGACCGCACCGGGTGGAGCGTCGCCAATGTTGACCAGATTTGGCCAGGGGTCCCCCAAAATGGCATCTCTTGTCGATGAGAGCGCCGGGCAGTGACAAATCACATGTTCCGCTGTCTCATCCTCTTCGTAGCATCCTCGACATATGGTGTCGACAACGACTCCCATCGTGTGAAGATGTTTATTTAGTCGGCAGTGTCCTGTCCATATTCCTACGAGTCTTCTAAGATTAAATCTTGTCAGTCGTAGGCAGAACTTTGCAATTTTTGGGCACGGTGCTTTTATAGCAGTATGTGCCTGTCTACAGCTATCATTCGATATCCATCGTTCGGTATGCCGTTTTAGGGTATCTTCTTTTATCAAAGCAGTCAGAGTGCTTGAGGTTAGCGGCAAGAAGGGCTCCGGCCCGAATAGTGTTTGTCCGGAGCCTTTTCGCGCCAGCCTGTCCGCCTCTTCATTTCCTTGATGTCCACTATGTCCTTTCACCCAGGTGAGTTGAACATCATTATACTGTGACAGATTTTCGAGGGTTCTGTGGCACTCCCAAACTAAACCTGAGTTAACCTTTTGGCTACTAAGGGCTTGTCATTGTTTACATTATTATCCCCAAATAGTATTCAAACAGGCACATTTTAAATTATGATTCAGCTTACTCTGATTATGGCTACTTGGTAGCCGAAAGGTCCTCAGTACTTCAATAGTATTTTAAGTGGATAAGATTGATCATTTCTTGTCAATAGAGTTATTTCGTCATGATAATCGTCATCCTTAATATCAGTTCAGCACCGGTTACGAAACCTGCTTTACATCCAGCATGAAGTAGCACATAACTTGCACCACCAACATTTAACAGATTTAGTGCCAAGAATGACAGACAGTATCGTCTTTGAAGATGCATGTTCCGTCGGAATAAACAAATTGACGTGCACATTCATTTTTCATATATTGATATAAAAAATGTACACTTCTCATTGCGGTGGCAGGTTGCTTCACTAACTCTAGTCGTGGATCATCATAGCGAAATTCGAAACCCATGTTATTCAAAACTTTCCAAAATCATGTTTTGCCTATTGGGAATATTTCACGTTCCAAGAGTGTGAAGTTATATGTTCCTTGATTGTACATATTATAAAAATACTGTTATGAATAGTGTTCTTATTTCAGGTGTACGGTCACGAAAATCGTCGGAAAATCCTGAAAAATTTGATAAGGCTTATTTAGACGTTACTTTATGTTTGTTAGGTTACTGAATACGGGGAAAATAGGTTAAAAATTCTGTCGCTGCCGCTCGAAAAGTAATGGCCATTTTATTGCCAGATTTTGTGGTTTTTTAAGTTTTTTTCAATTAATTTGAAAACGAATCTTATATATACCCAAGACCAAAGCTGTAGATAATCAAACTACTCGTCGAGTGAGAAGTCATTTGGCGGTTATGGGCCCGAGATAACGCCCATTTTCTGATTTTTTTTATGATTTTTTGAATATTTTTTTTTGAACCGAAAAAAAATCGTAAACATAATTGGTCTAGATGAGAAGTTTGCATTTTCATTCTACTTTCCATTGGATTTTTTTTCAATATCTTTTTTTTAAGGGGGCCCAAACACATTTTAGTCGACATCTCGACTTTGACTGAAGCAAAACAGATGTGCAGGTGCGAAAAATACGCGTATGAACCAGCCCTGAAATTTGTTTTTTTTTTATTCACTAACCTAAAAATTTTTCCAATTTTCCGAGGTATTTATATCAAAATGTCATTTGAAGGTTTCTTTAGATCGTATTGGTCAAAATCTACAATATGCGTGTATCCATAATAGATTAAATCTACTTTACCGACGACCGTTTTATTTGAATAAATATTACCAAAGGTTTTTTTTTTGACTAGGTTTTTATGTTTTTTATGATAACTAGGAGGTCACATTTTTGGATTTAGATAAAGACATCGCTTGAAATCACACTGGTTCTTGGTTTCTGATGATAGACCTAAAATTGGGTCTTGGGGGAACCAAAACACGTTTTAATCGATATCTCAACTTAGACTGAAGCAAAAAAGATGTGCAAGTGCGTAAAATATGCGTATCAACCAGGGCTATCAGCAACTAAAGTTTGGATTTGTCCGGACTTTCCTAATCTCAACATTTTTTCAATTTTCCGAGGTCTTCTTTCTTGAAAGATGAGCTAAAATTCGGCATCTATATGAAAATGTCATTTGAAAGTTTTTTTAGATAGTATTGGTCAAAATCTACCATACGCAATTCGATTTAGGCCAAAATATGCAATTTTTAGCACGCTGTAGCATTCCTACGGTTTTTCGGAAAATTGAAATTTTTGCGCCAAAAAAAGAAAATATTAAGAAAAATACAGTGAAAAGTAGAATAAAAATGCCAACTTTTCATCCAGACCAATTATGCTTAAGATTTTTTTTTCGGTTGGAAAAAATATTTAAAAAACAATAAAAAAATCACAAAATGAGCGTTATCTCGAGTCTATAACCTCCAAATGACTTCTACTTGAGACTCATTCGACGCGTATTTTAATTATCTACAACTTTGATTTCGAGTGTATTTTTGATTAACGCCTTCGTTTTCAAATTAATTTAGAAAAAAATCACAAAATCTGACCAAAAAAATGGCCATAATTTTTTGAACGGCAGCGATAATTTTTTAACTATTTTTCTCGTATTCAGCAACCCAACTTTTCTGAAACTTTTCTGACCGGGCGCCTGGACTATCTGATCAAAATCATCTAAGGTTACAACCACTTTAGTCCGTTGATGTTTCCTTCTTGTACTTGGAAGTATTTCACCTCTTCTTCAAAGTAATTCATTGTTGATTATAGTTACGAATTGTTGAACACTGGATAATAATAACTCCAACATTCTCGCAGGCTATACAGAACATGACCCACATGTAAGTCGAATTTCAGTCTCGAGATGAACGGCTTCTGTATTTCAATACAATTTATTCATTGAATGATATTCTGCTGCCCTGAGGAATCTCTTCTTTTGTTTAAGATGAACTTCTTTATTCCTAGCTTGCACCAATACTCATAGCATACCTAAACAGATATTCATTTTTATAAGTGGATGGAGGTGGATGAATGTTAACTCGATTCTCAGACACTCATCATTTCTACAAGGATAAGGAAAGATTGATAGGGAGAGAATTCTGATCGTAATAACGAATTCAATGTTCCCTCCATTTTATTCATGACTGCATGAGTAAGAAATGCTCAATTCATTTTCCAGACTATATCTACTCCAAAGGGAAACCTTTGACAGATTTCCACAGACGATAGTTGCAGTGGTAGCAGCTGGTGATCGAACGCGACCAGGAATAATTAAAGAGGATGACAGTCGAAAGTCCACATTCCGGAAAGAGAGAACGAATTTCAACATGACCAGTCTTAATCCGTAAAGTGCTGCATCATGTTAACTCTTTAATTTGTTTTGCAAATGATCCTGCGGAAACCCGCGGGAGCGCTGCCGTGTCATTTATATTTATAGTCCGAGTCGGGAACTTCCTTTTGAGTCTCCATAAATACTTGAACGCATTCAATTTAATGCTAAATGAACGAACGCTCTTTTTGATTAGACGAAATATAACTCTATCTGTCTTTTACCTTCATAACAGCCGACCGAGTAAGAGTACCTACACTGTGGTAGTAAATTATCAAAATTATCCGCATTTTTCATTCCAAAATGGTTTTGTTTTATGAATTTTTATCTGATTTCGTACGTCATTTATTTTCAATATAAGAGGAGCTCCAGTGTGATTTATTTGATTGTTATACACGTTCTTTTACCAAATAGGATTTGCAATTACAACAAGATTAATGTTCTTTTTGTCTACGTTTTCTCTGAAAGAAGAAATAACATATTGATTGAGTCTCAAACGTATTTTTCATATCATGATTGGATGTCAAGATGATTGTTTTCTCTGTCAAGGCTCAAAGGCTGAACTGGAGAGTCTCTTCAAATCAGGCGGATATTTAAATCTGAATCTGATTGAGGATAATGCTTCTACTTGAAACTACTCCTCAACGACAAAGGATATTATACTAGATTTTATATGCTACACAATAATTTAACTTTTGAAGAACTGAACTCAAATCTACACAAAACTTGCAACATTCAATTTAGAGTTAATGCTGATAATTTGTTCAATCATATTGTGACATTTACACATCTAGGATCTATCACTTAAATAGTCCACCGGAATTAGACAAAGAAAGTGGTAGAAGTCGAAGTTTTTGGCAATAGTACAGAGACCTAGTAAAAGTGTCAAAACGTTGAATCGGTCGTGTGTGAAAAAATAATGTGTTTCTAATTATCCCCTTAACTTGGTCAATTCAATAATTGAAGACAAAATTCATAAATTTTATAGCTCTAATAGTAAAACCAATATCAGGAATGAGAGATCACAAGAAAAACATTACATATAACTACCATATATTAATGGTCTTTCTGAAAAATTAAGTAATATAATAAAACCTTATGATCTACGTATATGTCATAGAAGTTATTTAAACCAGAAGAGTCGTTTTACTGAATTGAAAAGCGACATATCTGTCAAAAAGATAACCCATTGTGTATATTTCATTGCCAAGAATTTTACACGCTATACTCAGAACCATACTTCGATGATGCCAACTCTCTAAACTGAGGAGTCCCATACCTCCCGGTGACGTGGGAGGATGAATCCAGGAAACGGACAACCTGGGATGCAAACATCACTTACCGGATGTCTTCGTCGGATCTATGCAGCTCATCGACCATCCTTCCCACAACTCCAGGAGGATAGGCCAGGACTAGAATGGCAAGCACCTTGTTCTCACTTGAAAGATCGGACGACCAAATCTTACGAAGGTTTCTGTACTTGCCGCTTAGATCCACGTTTACCTGAGAAGCGTCAAAATTAGGACGCTGTTCAATTCCCAGGTATCAATATATCTCTCTAGCATCTAGGCGTTCAGAAATGCTTCCATCGGGAAGCTACATATTCTCATGAACTACCGCAGATCGTCCTCTCCTCGAATGAAACACTGCGTACTTGTCCAATCCCAATTCCATGTCTACGGCTCGTGTATATCCCTGAACCACGTTGAGAGCCTGATAGGGATTTTTTTCTCTCCAGAGGCATAAAGTTTCAGATCATTCATATGAAATGAATGGGTTTTCTGATGCCTCTGGTCGCTCGATGGTTCACGAGTTCGTCTCATTTCAATGGAGAGCGGCAGCAGTGAGATGGTGAACAAGAGGTGATTGAATGAGTCTCTTTGGAAAAAAACCTTCTTGAATGTTACCAATTCGGTCAAAACTCGTCGTGTGCCTGAGTCTTCCAGGGTGGCAGCAGATGTTCTGTGCATCTCACTAGTGGGGTTGATACCACAAGGCACTGAAGCAAGTATAATAATAGCTCATGTGATGTTGAATCAAATGCCTTGCGGTAAACTATCCAGGACATAGGAAGGTTGTGCTTGTAGAATATAGAGTCCTGAGTCATAGATCTATCTATCACCATATTTTATCGGCAATCCTCTGAGCCTCTCAGTACAGTATACCCCTCGGCAGCCCTACGAGTCGCTCCTCTCTAAGCCGAAAAGCAAAGACTCTGACCAGACGGTGTTGAGTGGAAGGACTTTTCTTCCACCACCATATATTTAAGCTTTGAAAAAAGATTCATAGGCTTGAAGATCAAAATTTAGGGGTGCCCAAATGCGTCGGCGCAGTTAAAGTAGTCAAAACTTATAAATTATAATGGATGCCGAAATGGCACTAAATATGGAAGGTAAAATATTTATTTTGAACGCCATTCGCCA
This sequence comes from Endomychus coccineus, assembly GCA_958510875.1. NCBI lineage: Eukaryota > Metazoa > Arthropoda > Insecta > Coleoptera > Endomychidae > Endomychus > Endomychus coccineus. The sequence goes on from OY294068.1 coordinate 158,718,728, forward strand.
TTATTTAAACCAAGCCTATCATTAAATGAAGCAACAATATTAACAGAAAACAATTAAAGGTTTTAGCTTTGAGGCATCACAGCGCGTCGGCGCAACAATAACTGACCACAACTTACAAACTGTAATGTATACCAAAATCAATTTGAAGACATGTTTGTTACCTCTCCACAAACTGATACTTTAATTTTCTCAATATATTCATTTATTCAAAAGTTATTGATAAAAAATCAATTTGGCCCCAAGCGCTGTTATTTCGACTGGCACCATCATTGAACGAAGCGATGGTATCAACTGAAAACAATAGAGGTTATAGTCTTGAGTTATTACTACAATATGCAGATTGGTTTTTCCTGATATCTTGTTCCCAACGGGAGTGGTGAAGATTCAAATGTCCAAATTTGGTTGCGCATCAGTTCATCATCACCCCTAAAAGTGACTAAAAACCTACAATATAACAGATATCGAGATGAAACAAACTCAGCACATATCAGAGATTATGGAGTTAGTAACAAGTTGCAACAAGTAACAGGATTCATTGTTCAGGTTTGAATTCACAGATATCTTTTTGAGATTATTGCAAGATAAAAAAATGAGAATGAATCGTTTTTAAAATCACGCCACTGGAATAATAATGATTTTTCCCATAAAAACCTTCTCGGACAATGAAGAATATTGTTATTCTTTTAATTTTCTTTTTTGTTCAAGTCGATACGAGTTGATACGTTTCATTCTAGAGCGACTTTTCCCCTGCGCATGGTTATAGTAACATAAAGAGCGTGAGACTGAGCATGTGACTTTTATTTTACTTTTTTCAGCTTTCCAATATGTTTTGAGCTTATTTATTGATGTCAATAGCTCCTATGCTATATATGTTCTATGAATATATGAATATTAAGCATATTTGCTATATTTTCGTTGAATTATCAGCAGGTTTTTCGTGTTTATCGCAACTTTTCGCATTTTTGACAATCCCTAGTCACCATTTTGAAATTATCATTTTTTACTCCGAATTCATAATCAGCAGTCTCCCAAACCTTCTTGATATATCATTACGAAGTCAGATAAATAATTCTTTCATTTTGGTCACTCTTAGTTTATAAGAATATTACTTAATGATAGGAGGCGAAGAGTATCCCTTTTCTTTCTGGTGGATTCTGCATTGAACACCGATCCAAACAATACGCAAGAAGAATTCCTTAATTAAGATGAAAAATTAACCTTCTAATAGAAGGGGAGGGTTCCACCATTTTTTTGGTGGATTCTACATTTTGCACCAGAGCAAACGATATGCAAGAAGAATTTTACAGAATTCAGTGACTAGCACATCAGAAGTCGAATACATTCTTACTGGACTCTTTGAGAAGCTAGCAATCATAAGTTATACAACGATGGAACGATTAAATTCTAATAACGAGTAAATATGAAAAAAAAATTAATCTGCCATCATTCACCTCTTTTTTCACATAGGTACGTTGATACTGTATCTGTCTATGAAACTAATACGACATCATCATATGAATTCATCTCACATGTTTATTATCCCGGAAACCATAACGTGAATAATTATAACTTAAAACTGAACGAACCAATTTTTTCAATGAAATTAGACTTCAATTACGATCTTATAAATATTCTCAAAAGGACTCTGTACTACAACAAAGTTGAATCGAATCCTAATTTGTTACCTTTCGATTGGTTATTACAAAAATGAAAACATTTGTGAGAAAATATATTTCGTTATTAATAAAAACCAAGTGATCGAACTAGGTTTTTAAATCAAATCAAGTATTGGTTAGTTCGGTTGTATCATGCCCGTGTCGTTGATTTCTTCATATCCTTATTGAGCAAACATTATCTTATGAGCTAGATGGTGACGAACAGTAGTTGTAACAAGTGAGCTTTCAACATAATATAAATATCATGATTCATTATCCTTGGAAATATAAATTTACTGGATAATCATCAACGGCATTAATTTGTATCGAAAACCGCTTACAGTTGAGCACTGAATTAAAAATTAGATCGCTTGAAGAATTCATCGATTCGAACAAAGGAAAGCACACGTTTTAAGGGTCTGGAGCTTAGGCGGATTTAGACGGACAGTAAGCAGTAATTTCTGGTGTAAAATAGGCAAGGTTGAAGGTAAGCTTAGGAATGATCAATCCAATCCTCTTTCAATTAACTGGGATTACTTGTTATCCAATCAGTGGTGTGTAGAATAACGAAGTGAAGCAAAGTCCCTCGGTGCTGCTGCTGTTCTACAAAGAAGGATTTCTCAAATCCCATAGGTATATTCTAAAACTGCACATTTGCAATACCCAGACTCTTATACTTTTTTCACAGCGCTCTTGTTAATTGAAAAATAAACCACAACACCCGACGTGGAAACATGTAATCACCGTCTTTATCTTTTGAGAAAAAAAGGTGTAAAATAAAGTTGATTTCTTTATGTACGGATTTCTGACTCAACAGATGCTTTTTATTCATAGTTAATCAGAAACTGAGTGGTTCCGTAAAACCATATTCTCACTGCTTTCACTACTTTACGTTCCACTTCGTTGTAGTTCATTATTATCAACTTCTCCACAAATAAATACTTTGTGGTGTTGAGTAATATAAATCACTCGAAAAGTCGTTGTACGTTCAACGAGATATTTTGAATTGATGTGCACCTGTCTGTATATCTATTAAATACTCAACCGGCTACTCGTGTTTCTAATAAATACAGTCAAAAAATTACCCAAGAAAGTTGAAAAGGTTGTGTGATATACCAATTGGATTCATCCTAAATTAGATAACTCACAATATTCTATTCCCTTATATCATGATAATGTTCATCGATTATAAAAATATATAACATTTGTAATATGTCCAATAATTCAGACATGGGTGTCAATGCCGGTACCTAATTCAACCTTCGCAGAAATAGCGCATGGTTTATAATTAGAGGAGCAAGGCAGTTAGTTCAATGTAGTCCTAAATAGTTTTTAGTCATAAGCTGATAGTTATAAATAGCTCCAGTTAGTCTAAGTTAGTATTAGAAAGTACCATGTAGTGAATATTAGAACCATACATAACATTTTGTATCTGCTCGTATGAATAAGTTCTCTACGGAACTTATACCATAACTCATTATAACAGAAACCTGTTAACTGATAAGACATAGCGATCCTTGCAAGTAAAAGAAAGAACTCTTGTATATATATTTTAGGACGACACCACCAGCTCTTTCATAAGTTATTATATGCCATCTTTATACTATAACCCAGCACCAAACCTGTTAACTGATGAGAAAAGGCATTCCTTGCAAGCCAAAGAAGGAACCCTTGTTCATAATAATATGGCGATACTGCCAGCCCTTTCATCAGTTATTGTAGAGATTTTTGAATTCGAACTGCTCCCAAATTTGTGCCAGAAAATAAACACAAAAACTTGTAGCTATAGTTTGCTCGAATTTCTCAGGTATGCCAGTTCGAACCGATCAAGAACTAAACTGTTTACTTAACGCTGTTCGATGTATTTTCCGAAGGACCTGAATGAAATGAAATGCCAAGTTGAGCTCCAACTAGTGACCACTCCACTGCCAAATTTGAAATATGCCGAACTTCTCCCTACCAGACTTCGTTTTTTTTTCATACAGCGAAGTTTTGGAGCTCTTCACCTTCTATACCTATAATCTCCAAACCGTCAAGAAAAATACGAATGCCTATCTCATCTTCCTATATTCCACTGCTGGCTCACACGATGTTCTTCGAACATTATAGGTTTATCTCTTGTGTGATCAAAGCCATAGTCAAAGTATTAAGGTCAGTTGGAGCCTCCCTTCTACTCTTTTTAAAATTCGAGTGCAAGCTGCTTAGTCGTTTATTTCGTTTATTTAATGTTATATTGACGACGTCATAATATGATGTTGTTACGTGCCGGCGACGAGCCGATGAGAGCAAGGCTGTAATTTGAGGAGACGGGAGACGTCACCCACCCCGAGAAACGATGGTAGAGAGGCTCCAACAGACCTTTATACTTTGACTATGGTCAAAGCATAAGAGCAACTAATGTTTCCTTTTAGAAGTCATCTTACTGACTATCTACTTAACTGATACTAACTATTGTTTGCTCGCGGGATAGTGGGCGATTAGTAACACCTATTCATAATAATAATAAGCATTAACAAACATGTATCATAATCATATCTGCTGAAGACAACAATTTGAGGATACACCTATTTTATATTGTTATGCTGAGCACAATCTCCTCATCATATTGTATTACTACAATTATTTAACGAAACAAATGAAATTTTCGAAATTTAATTCATATTATCGTTTAAATGAGAATAATGATGATAGACAGACAATAATGTTGATCTGGTTGATAATCATATATATTTGAATTCTGATTAGGAGCCGGATAGTCCACCAGAATTATCTGTTGATAAATTGATTCAAAAAATATCCCCCCGAGTTTGATTCTGGGATATTTTCGGGACCCATATGAATTGTGCGAAGGGTTTATTTTGTACCTTGATAAGTACTGAAATTCATAGTAGAATTATGCAACAATTAAGAGGATTAAAGGAATTCAGTGTAAGATGTATTTGAAAATTCATTTCAGAAATAATAAGTTATAGATGTTATATACATTCTCAATTAAATGCAATTGGTTCCATACAGGAGGTGGAAACTTTGATGCCTCTCCAATATAATTTTCTGCTGAATATTTGCCAAAACTCAGTTCAGTTAGTGTTATTGCATGCAAAAATGAACTTACAAATAACCTACTAACCTAGAATTGCCCCCTCGGAGATGATATATGATCTCTTATGTGTTCAGTTAATGTTATGCCTAATTCACAAATGACTGACTAACCTGTAATTGTCGCTTGGTCATAACATAAGCTTATTTGTTCCGTCAATGATATTGTATCCAAGAATAAACTTATATGTAACCTACTAACTAGAATTACTGTTCGGAGAAGATATATGTTACCTCATGTGTTCAGTTAATGTTATATCTACTCATAAATAACCTACTGACTTCGAATTGCCGCTTGATGATAATATTAGTTCTCTTATGTGTACGATCAATGTTATTGCAACCTAAAATAAACTCACATTTAACCTACTAACTTGGAATTGCCATCTGAGAATGATATATGTTGTGTCATGTGTTCAGTTAATATTATTGCATCCAAAATTGAACTTACAAATAACCTACTAACCTACAAATGCCGCTTCGAGATGATATATATGCTCTTATCTGTTAATTGTAGTAATCCAACTTGCAAATAACGTACTGACCTAGAATTACCGGTTGGTGATAATATAACTTCCTTCATGTGTTCGGTCAAAGTTATTGCATCAAAAATAAACTCACGTATAACCCTACTAACATAGAATTGTCGCTTGGAGATAATACATGTTCTCTTATGTATTCGGTTATTCTTATCGCATGACGTACAAATAATTCACTAACCTAAATTGTCGCTTCGTGATAATACATCTTCCCTCATGTCTTCTCTTAACGTTATTGCTCTATGGCGCTCTCTGTTTTGTTTCAAAACGCAATGTTTCCATTGAATTATGGCCGATGAACGAAACAAATATAGAATTTTTAAGGCAAACCTCTCGTCTTTCCAAGTAACATCTGTTTTTAAGCAAATCCGAAAAATGTTTTCAAACTTGTAGATTTTTCATTTTGATTTGAATCTTAGATGCAAAATAACTGGAGCTATCTTCTTCCAATCAGTAATCTATCAATCAGTAATTATTCGCTTATTTTTTGTGTAAAACTAAATTTTGAAGTACATGAGGTTGTTTACGGATGGATGTTCAGGTTCAGAATGACAATCCCTCAACCGTTACTACCTGTGACAACCCCCACGAAGGAAGTCAACATTTTCGTACTGTGCGAAATTTTGCGATGACGTATTTTCTTTGGAATTTTCCTTATCTTGTGAAATGTGTGTAGTCAACACTCATTGTGTTGGAACTGGTACTGACCATTTTACCTGAGACTACTTACTACTTTGAATAGTGAAGGAATCAAAATTGAATATCACGGTTCGTCAGTGAAGCGGGAAAATTTGAAACTACTGTATCTATATACGTTTTTATTTTAACATTAAAATTTCCAAAGTTCTCTATTGAGTTAGACTTGCCATCTTATTTTTCAAAAACAAAACTTGACAGGCGGGCACCATTACGGTCATTCATGTAGTCTTATTCGAACATTTTACATTACTGGCTGTAACATTTCCGTTGTAATTCGTGCAACTTCTTCTTGAATTTCTCGTTTCAGTTCCGCTCAAAGTACACCTTGCTCGTGAGCCACCCCAAAGGAAAAAGTCTCAAGCGGACAAATCAAACGATCTAGTCGGCCAAGCAATGTCTCCATTTTTGGATATGATATGGTTCGGAAAGTGTTCCCTCAAAGCAGCAATAGATATACGAGCAGTATGACTGGTAGCACCGACTTGCTGGAACCACGGGATATCTGGCAATGGAACCAGTCCTTGCCCCAAAAATGTTGTGACCATGTTCATTCATACATGAATGAAAAGTTCAGAAAATAATTCCCCGCGTGCGACATAGGTTCACAGCGATTTATATACAAACTGGGTGTACGCAGAGTGCATGCGTTGATGCGTTTTTGCGTGTTTGATAAGGATTGTCCGGCGATTTAGCGATAGAAGTGTTGAGTTAGAGATCTCGAATATACGAAAAACGATAAGTGAATTGAACATTCTTGAATCAGTAAGTTGAAATAATTTTCGTTAAGAACATATGGAAAACTAGTATCAGTTGGAAGACAGGATCCTGCGAGGAGCATCTAACAGACAAAACCGTCAAGTAAGTGCACTCCATGTTATTAAAGCGTTGTGTTGGAATTTTATCTAGAAACAAGAAACACTGTTCATTAAATTCGAAGAAACTTATGTCAAAGCATTATAATACAGTCCACTATTTCCAGTTTCCTTCATTCATGCACTGATATAAGGGTTTCTCATGTAACTGAAGCGGGTTTTGAGCGCTCCAATATCGGCTATTCTGTTTATTTACATGGCCGTTAAGATGAACATGGGCTTCATCTAACATGAAAATATGGTGGATTAAGTTTTCTTCCCTATCTAAACGCTGCAATATTTGATGACAAAAATTTATGCGCGTAATGAAATCAGCTTCTTTTAATTCTTGGACAATTTAATTTAAATTTTTAGGGGTGAAAACTCAAGTCCTTATGTAAAATTCGATGTATTGACGGTTAACTGATATTCAATGCTAATGCATGGTTGATCGCAGAAAGTTTTGTATTACGGGTTATGGCAGTTCGAACTCTATCAATGTTTTCTGGCGTTCTAATACATCTTGCTGCCCCTTAATGTTTTATATTTGAAGTAGATTTAGTTTCTTACAACTTTTGTACTCAGCAACTAATTGCGCTAATATACGGTACCCGCCCATGATGAGGAATATTGAACTGATGGCTAAATAACCTTTTCACTGTTGTCGTGTGGTCATCACTTTTATAAAACAATTTAACACAGAAAGCACGATGAGCATCTGACCACTGTTCCATGTTTATTAAATGGCGTTCAATAACTGACAATTTATCATTAGCTTCATCGCCTGCGTCCAAACGTCAAATTTATAACAGAGTTTTTAAAATTTCCCGCTCCACTGATAAACCATGTATTTCATTTGGAAGATTGTTCCTTAGAACCAGGTTGGACTGGGCTTAGGATTGAATTGAACAATCAGTTTTGATTTGACAGTACATTAAATATCTGTATGGACCTCACAGATACATGTGGCAATTTTTGAGATATAACTCATGTGAGAATTTCAAAACCTATAAATTCAGGTTTCCGGTAAATGCAGCATGTGTTTCCCTTTTTGATTTGAGGTCGAATAATATTCAATAGTTTCAACTTTACCGTTCATTATACTAGCGGAACTTGTAATAAGTTGGTTGTTTATAAAGTTACAGATCTGAAATTATCGCTCATGACTTAATACAATATGCAATATACTATTCACTAAAGTCAGCGTTATTATTGGGTTAACAAAATGTGTCCCCAACACGAAATAGGGTCTAGTTTGCAACAGCTCAAATCAAGAGGATTCATGATTATATCAGAACTGTACTTCTGTAGAATAACGGTTACTTAGCAAAGTTACTAGTTTCATCTGAGGTTACCTAATGAACCTTAACATAGAAAATTCAGTTCTCTATATAGCACATATAAACATTTTTTCATTGAACAAATGAAAAATATTTATAAAATATAACATGTTTCATAAAGAAGTACTTGCAGTGAATTTGTCAAACTGATACGAAATATACAACTATCGACATCATTTATTAATTTGATGATAAAAAAGAATGAGTAATCACCAGAATAAGTACATTCACAAAAGTGAATAAAACAACATCCACAATTCAAATAGATGAGTGATGGCTCAAGCTAAGAGATTTCCTCTTATATAATGATTCTAAACCCAAGTATGAATCATATGCAGATTCTTGGGGAATACATAAATAATAATTTGAACATGTTTGACATAAATGTTGCGCATGAACCTACTAACAGTAGGTGTTTGAAATATAAAACGTTGATAGTTTAGGTGTTAACAAACCCACTTGAATAAAATTGTTTAGAATGCTATTGGACTTATACAGAGATCTCCAAATAACATTCCAAAAAAAAATGCATGGCCATAACTATATCACTAAAAACGAGAATTAGAAAATTATACTGGTCTTGCTAAACATTCCTTTGATTATAACCATCAGTTTGATTATAAAAATGCTCAATCTTTTACCTGAATGAACCAATTATTTATGGAAGATCTATCTAGTAGATGACTCACATGGAACGATTCAATAATTCCGTGAATATTAGAACTAATGTACATTCATTTAGTCTAATTTATACACATTCAATTGATTAAGCACTTGCAAATTTCTACGTACCTCTTTATATTATTTTGAATTGTGTATATGTAGTCAGCTGATACGAATCCGTAATTCGTATCAGACCTTCACTATAATGGTCATAAACTTTAAAGATATCTATTCAACATTGTAGCTATTGGCGAAAAGGTATTTTGGTCTCGGACTACTTTTGCTTGTCGCCGAGATATGATGATATTAATGTGTAGTGTTTATGTTTTTTAGGTATATCAGAATTGAAATTAGTATATATTTTTGACCAAGTAGGTTTGCTGTACTATTTAGTTAGAACTTGTTATCATTTGGTTTTCGTACTAAAGTTAAATCTGAAATACGAATTTCATTATTATTTTCAGTTCCAATTGTGAATTGTAATTTATGGTGAAAGGAATTGAAAGAACTCAACAGTTTATCATATTTATGTATTGGGATGGCAGCCATACAATCATCAACATATCGTTTGAAGAAGGTTTTACTTCTTCTTCAAGGAATTCCATGACTATCCAGGCTATGATACTTGATATTGGAGAACCTATTGTACAACCATCTAGTAATTTATAACGATCATCTTTATACTTAAAAAAATAGTGAATGTATATCTTATAGCTGTAGAGAATAGATTCATAGGTAAATTTGTGTACAGTTTCATTTCATCCCCCTTATTTTGAATTATTTGTGTAGCTGATTCTAGAGGGATATTTGTATATGAAGATATCACATCTAATAATAATAACATATAGTTTTTTGGTATTGTAATTTTTGAAAACCCAAGAATCTTTGAGGTCAAAATCATTTTTATAAGCTATGTTATTTGATATGTTAGATAAGTATTTAGCCATTTCATACGAAGGAGATTGAATGCTGCATACCACAGGTCGCATTGGGTGAACCATATATTTTTGGAGGAGTATTATGTATAGGTAATTGTCTATGGATGTATTTCAAAATATATTTCTTTACGAACCAGTTTTCTATACTTCAGGATCATTCAACATTTCAGACATTATACCCTCATAGCCATATGTATTCATGATAACAGTTCTATTATCGTTACCTGTTTCCATGATAATGATAGTCTAGAAGCCAGAGCGATATTGATGGTCTGAAATCTGAAATTCGATCTGTGAGATGAATTGGTCATTGAACCGTCCTCTAACGATAAACCATAGTGCCATCGGGTTAATGTTTAGACCATCAATATGGCTGTGGCTCCTAGATTATGATTTGTTTGGTTCCATTGGAATTTTTTATTGATTTGTTATTCTTATTGTTAAATTTATTATTTTAAATTTTTGTTTGATATTAGTTATTGTATCCATACATAGAATGGATACAATAAATCAATATACACACATTTATTTCATTTGCTATTTGAGTAGGTTTTTTTGCAATTCCACTTTCGATTGATTAAATTATGTTATTAAAAAATCTACTGAAATAGCAAATGAAATAAAATCAAAATGTTTCAACAATTTCAGACAAAAACTTCAAAATAATAATTAAACAATTAGACTAAAGAATCAATAAAAAATTTCAAAGAAACCAAATGGTTCATCAATTCAATATTCATATGTGTTTTTTCCAATCAGACACCTATATTACTGGCCATACGAGATTACTTGAAATATTTGTGAGAATGATTCTATTTGAAAGTAAATCACATAAAACTACTTGTATCAACCATTAGTGTCAAGCTGAGAGTTGATTATCGCGTTTCTGAATGTGAGTATTGGACTCCCCATTATTTCTGTATTGGTTGATATATACGGTGTGGCCCTTCGACGATGGAACCATCCTTGTAACTTTTGTATCTATAATTAGATATTAATGACCAAAGGCTGAAAAGATAAACAAAATCTATTCATGCTGTGAAAATTCTTCATCTATTTCAACTGACCGAGGTACATCTACCACAAAATTTTTTCTATGTCAAGAATCGATAAAAATATCAGGTGGTCATTTGGAAAAATATCATAATTCCACTGTGATTCCTAAAAATTTAAAAGTATATATGTACCAAATTTCATAAAAATAACAATTAACAACGAATTGAGAGAATTTTATTTGATGTAATAAAATACTCATTACTTTGTTGTTTCCACTTCCACCGCGAGACAAAAATCAAAGATAAGCCATGATAAGTAGTTCAAACCATTTATATTGGAAGATGAACGCCATACCGATCCATTCGGTTTGTCTGGAGTAATGTGATTAGTAGATTTCTCTTTGTGTATTTTCTTCAAGTATATATCGCATTCGGAAGTCTCTGTTGCATTTAAAAATAAACGTTATCTCCCACTAAACGGATAATGTTCATAACTAAAGATAGTTATGAACATAACGTTTATTTTGTGACAGGATCAGCCACATAATTGTAAAATAGGCTTCCTGAAAAATCTATGAAAAGTAGTATCTACTATTTTTGCAATCAATAAACTATATGATAATACCCGTATGGTTTCAAATAATCCAAGAAGGAATAATGCACGTTAACGAGAAAAACCAATCCAACAAACATTTATTCCATTATAACCCTCGAAAATGCATTGAGAACGGCCAGCTTACAAATAAAGATTTGTGTATCTGATCCGAATTTTTTAAAACAGATTAGTTTAATTGATGGAGCAATATTTACTACTAATAGCGCAATTTCATCGGAAAATATACGACATTGGCCTTTAAATAATTCAAGAAGTGCTTGCAAAAAGTAAACTGTATTCTATACAATATTCTCATAGAACCTTTCTTTAGGGATGAAAATCTGAAAGGTCAATATCATTCAGAATTTCTATAGAGAGAAGTAATGAAAGCTTTGGACGATTTGACACATGCTTATATCCAAGAAACCTGTATTTTCAATTTGACGTGAGTCATTGGTTGAATTTATGTTTTGAGAATTAGAGGATGGGTCGTAATAGCACATTAATCGAATGACCCCCTAAGTCTCTTGAAGTTGCCTCCGTAGACTTTTTTCTGTGGGGAACGAATGAAAATAAAGTTTATTAATCGCTTCCCCAGGATATTGCAGCTCGTTGGGTCTGCATACGCAACGCGTATGAGGAAATAATACCACAGTAACTGAGAAATGTCCAAAAGAGTATTATTATAGTAGGTATGATAAATGAATTGAAATGAAAGGTGTGTTAGTGGAAGCTTCCAAGATTCAGTCTGCTCCTTTTGTTTCGTTATAGATAAATGTGTTCTTTTGTTCGTTAATATTGTTTGTAAACATGGTATAAACTCCTCTGAAATGTAGTTAGTATATGAGAAACGTTATTTCATTACACGAAGTAAACGCCGAACCGATAGATGTACCTATTGCTCAAAATAGCTGATTTATTTTTTTAATGAAATTTGGTATGTTATTGGTACACATTCATAAAATTGTCGAATTCTGTGTACTCAACTCGACTGAAGTTGCGCAAAAATTTTGCATTGCTTATAAACAATAAATAAACAATTCAATTGGCGTATTTATGGGATTACATAAAAATTCATAAAAAATGATCGGGTAAAGACTATTTTTGGTCTGTGAACATATGAAAATAGTCAGACATGTAGTTGAATTAAATTCATTTGTTACAAACAATTTATTTATCAACAAATAGACGAATTCGAGTTTAGGATCGTTTTCGAATAATTTTGGCCTTCTGAGCTCGATTTTGGCGTCAATTTGTTATAAACATATTATATTCATTAATAAATATTCGAATTTGACCAAAATGTCAAGTTTATAGTCGTTTTCAGCTAAGTTTGGCCTCTTGAGTAAGGTTTGTTATTATTATTTATATTATTGTAAATGAATTATTTATCAATAATTATACAAATTTGACCAAAATATCGAGTTTTATAGTCGTTTCAGCAAATTTTGGGATTTCGAGTACGATTTCATTGTTATTATAGTCCTTAGGAATTGTTATGAATGAATTATTTATTAATCAATAATTATACGGATTTGACCAATATGTCGAGTTTTATAGTCGTTTTAAGCAAATTTTGGCCTCTTGAGTAAAGTATTTTCAAAGTTAATGTATCAATAGGCAAATAATTTATCTAAAAAAAGTATCAAGTCTAAAATAACAAATTAATTAATAAGAAAATGCCATGTTCAAGAAAAAAATAGTTTAATTCAAACGTATCACGAATAATACTTCAAAATTCGAACATCAAGGAATTTTAAATGAGCACCGTATTATACCCTAAGATGGAAGAGGATAAAATATTTTTCTAGTAACATACATATCTTTTTTTTCTGATATAGTTTATTGGACTATTAATACATTAATTTTAAAATTTTTTGAAAACACTTCACACTTGAAATTTTGACGCAATTCATATATTTATTAATAAATAAGTTGTTCATAGCAATTCAAAGTTATCTATGTATTTAAGGACTATAATAACAATAAAATCGTACTCAAATGGCCTAAATTAGCTGAAAACGTCTATAAATTCGACATTTTGGTAAAATTCGTATGATTATTGAAAAATAATTTATCTATAACAATGCAAAAATTTATGTATACATTTAAAGACCATAATAACAATAAAATCGTACTCAGAGGGCCGAATTAGTGGTCGAATTCGTATATTTATTAATAAATATTATTTGTTTATAACAAATTAACAAATTAGTGGGTACACATTTGACGATATTGACGACAAAATCGAACTCAGAAGGCCAAAATTATTCGAAAACGATCCTAAACTCGTAGTTTTGGTCGATTTCCTCTTTTTGTTAATAAATAAATTGTTTATAATGAATGAAGGTAATTCAACTACTTGTTTAACTATTCTCTTTTGTTCACTGACCAAACATAATCTTTACCCGATCATTTTTTATGAATTTCTATGTAATTTCATAAATACGCTAATTAAATTGTTGATTTAATGTTTATGAACAATGCAAAGTATTTGCGCAACTTCAGACGAGATAGACTTTGTTCCTGATAAAATTCCGAAGAGAATTCACTCTGTCCCATCAAAATCGGTTCATTTCCCAAGGATTTCGAGATTTGGCATATTTTTATACCCATTTGACTGCACTAAAGCCTAGGCCGACATTATTAACCCTTCATAGGACAGAATACCCCAATTTAATTTTAAACAAGATAAAACTGAAATTGTATTTGATAAGGTCAAATACCTCTGTATTTGCCTGATGATTTTATTTTAATAGTATTTCGTGATTTTGTTAAGGTGCAAATCAAGAGATTTTGGAATGTCTGGTGAATACAGTTTGGGAAAGAAATCAAGTGAAAAAGATTAAAACTAGCATAAGTCCTAATCCACCTGAAAAATTTGGACTAGTGTGCCAACATATGCAATTACAAAATCAAATATTATTCTAGGCATCAAAAACCAAAAAAATCGCTAATTTGTCGTGAAATAAATTCTACATCTGATCGCTCTGGTTTTTCCTCAGTACTGCACCTCTCACATCGACGTGAAGTAGTTTCAGCGAGCATGTGATCATATTGGAAATTCTAACCGAGTTCTCTATTGTTACTTTTCGTCCCTCGAACTTTTTAAGCCTAATTCTAATAACCAATGAACTATCTAGGCGTTCTACTAGCATCGTAGGAATCGACAGGTTGTTCCAATGAAATTGCGTCAATAATATCGAAAAAAATCATTCGGTTCCAGAGTTGCTAACTCTCCCAAACAAGTATTCTGTCTACAGTTTATCCTAGAGATATTTAAAAAACAATTGGGAAATTCGAACAAAATTACTATTCTTATTATTAATATTATCATTATTATCATTTTAACATTTATTGAGGTTTTGTTAGAAACAAGGTGCACATATTTCTCCGGCGTAATAAAAACAATGATAACCTCATAGACGAGGGTGCGACAAAATATAGGTACTCAGGCATGGAATATTGTTTAAATTGTGTTATTTCTTTTACAATTATTGTGAAAAGTAAAGTATCACATCAAAGTAGAAAGATGCAGAATTTTGTTATGGAACGTTATTGTTTAATTTCATTTCCAAAACTCTTCTTCGATGATTTTAACGCTGCGCTTTTAGGAGAGCATATCTCGGTCGAAGAGCTCCCACGGATAAATAGTTCGTCGTTTAGAAAACGCGTTTTTACAGAATGGCGCAATAAGTGAGAAATATACTGGAAGACCTCTTCTGGTAGTTCAAACGAAAATATTGAGCATGGTCGGGCTGACGTTCAGGTAGAACCAACCACTTCCACAAGAAGACATGCGGCGCTATTAGGGTTGCCTGAGCGGACTTTAAGAAGAATGTTGCACCTAGACTTGCATATGTATCCAAACGGTGTTCAAACTACGACCAATTGATATTCAAAGACGTTTGCAATACGCTTAAATCGTTACGAACTAGGTGGAGGCAGAATCCAATTTTTGGCAAAATTTGATAATGAGCGATGAAACAAATTAGTGCCTTTCTGGTCATGTTCAAAATAAAAATTATCATTTTTGGGGAACAGAAAACCCTCCTTTTATTCAAGAGAATGTGCCGTTTGATCAAAAAGTCGTTGTTTCGTACGCAATATGCTCCGAACGAATCAATGGACCCTTCTTTTTCGAAGATGCTAAGAACAATGCAGCTACTGTTAATTGAGAACGGTATCGAACAATTATAAGTGAATTTCTGCAACTACAGTTGGAAGAACTTGGCCTGGAAAGCTTCTGGTTCTAACAGGTTGGTGCTAAATGCCATACAGAGCGTGACATAGTCGCTCTTCTTGGAGACATTTCCCTTGCCTGGCTGCTCTGAAACAATGGAGATGTTGAGTGGCCACCTCATTCTCCTGATTCGACTGCACAAAATGTTCCCTTGTGGGGACACTCGAAAAATGTAGTCTATATTAATCTGTCACCTACATAAGAACACTTAAAGGCAAATATTAGTGAAGAAATTGCGCAAATTCCAGCTGAAATATTGCGCAAACTGATGCTACACGCTCAAAATAGAATTATTCATTGTTTGGCTTGTCGTAGTGGTCATTCACTCAATGTGGTTTTCCATAAGTAATTTCACATGTTTTATTAAATGGTTTCCATTAAGAACATTTTTTCTGCGCTCAATTTTTTTTTACTTGAAAACTTAGTTGGGCGTATTTTGCCGCACCTTATAGTATCTAACTCACCTGTATTATGCAATTATTTAAACCAAGAATAGCGGAAATTATCAATTCACCAGCTCGTTTAGGAATGAGAATCATCCTGTTGATATTATTTAGAACTGTATCACTTCAATATATATTTTTTCGCACGGGTTGAAATATTGTCTATTATCCTATAAAGGGTTGGAAACAATTTCCTCATATTACACTTAACTTTTTGTTTCTATCTTATAAGCCTCTATTTGAAAATAGAGATACAAATACAAAGGCCAATTTTTTCTAACAATTTAACAGCTTTGCTCTCTTTGAACGCATCTTCAATGGGCAATAGTGCCTGTGTCCTCGCAACAAATGATAACAAGCCGTATGGTTGTAGTATGTTTTAAGAAATAAGTGTATCAAATAGGAATTATTTGATAGTACTCCTCGGGCAGCTCTCATCAACCCTGTGATGCATGAAAAGCAATGAATATTCCATAAATCCACATACTTGAGTAGTATCAGAAAACAATAGACTATTTGAAGGTTCATGAACATTTTGAAGTTTTCCTTCCGTTCTTTTTAAAATTATGAATTTTCAAAATTTTCTACAATCTGGACTTTAACCGGACTTTCACAATTATTATTGAAAGGACATGTTCACATACACGTTCTTGGTGAATATTCTACGTCAACTATGTGTAAAGTAACTTTGATTTGTTCTGGTGAAATAAAGATTTACAAATCTTCTTTGTCAACCCTTGTATCTTTCGATAGAAGAAGGTGAGCGATGAAATGAAACGACGGCTTTACATATTCAAAATTGAGGATTATCCCGGAAAATATCATTATCCACGTCTTTCATGTTTCATTTGGCAATTAGAGAGACACGAGTTTACCGTTCAGGCGCAAACTTATTATTTTTTAATGTAAAGGAATTTAATTGCTATAATTTCCTGCTGAAGGAAAGGGGTCTAAAAGACTACAAAATTACGAATTTGTCTCTCGACTAACTACACTCAACATGTAATTTATTACCGTACAATATATTTTCGAGCCGAGTTTAAATTGTAAGTTCAGATTCCATCCAATCAGTAAGCTTCGAGTAGCAGCTGTGCTGCAATTATTGGAAGTACATAAGAGTTAAACATTCAAATGGATGAATGAGAAAAACTCATGATTCCTGTCGACAGTCATCTACAAGTCGTCAAAACGTTTTAAGGTAGTCAGAGGACAAAAAAATGCAACTAACCATAAAAATCACAAGCCCCATTAATAAAAAGCAGGCCCCAGGTGAGACCCCTGAGAAAATCCGAGAGCAACAGTACATTCTATGAAGAATCAGAACAGTTATCCGTTGATGGGTTACTGCCAAAATACGATCTCCAACTTTAATTTGATTCGAAAATCCATTCATAGGAATGGCAAAATGGCGAAATGTCATATTCATGATTATACGTTGGTAATTCAGATAAGCCCAAATGAAAGCAGCCAATTTCCAAACCAATAGATCTGACTGAAATTAGGAAAGTTAATTATTTAACTTAACCTAAGAATTGAATGTTTCCAGGGTATACTTTATTATCAGATAACAAGGAGAAATATGACCAACTTCCAATGAACCTGTATATAAGCCGAAGATCTGTAGTATTACAAATGAAAAGAAAGCTGTAAATATTCGTGTAATTAAGTCTCAAGAAAATTAGCCGAGCACTAAATCAACTCAACGTAAGTTCAAGAACAGATTAATTAAAATGTAGAATAGTGAAATGAAACAAAAATTTAAATTTACATGAATTGCAAAGATTAATTGCTTACAATTGTTTCATCTTACAGACGTTTAGTTTTCAAAAGTTCCTATCTCTCCTTCACCGCCACGATCTTCATTCAAAACTACCTCCTTTTATTCAACGAGGTCTAGTATAGACCTCGTTGCTTTTATTATTCTGAAATACATAGAGATATCAAGTAAGTAGGTGACCGCTTGATAAGGAGGTTCTTAGGAATTATCTGAATTTACAATGATACCCCAAGTGAACTGAAATCTTCAGTAGACTTTTATCATTATAATAATCCAATATAATAACTATATTAACAGACGTTCAGTTTTAAAAATGAAACTATCTTCCTTTTTAGATCCGTCATACTCTTCCTTCATAACCACCTTTTATCATCTTGAAATAGATCTCTGGACCTCTATTAATATAGTCAGTATCTGAAATAACAGTTATATTCAATAATGTCTGATTTTTGGAAATCAAAGTAACTCCAATTGTCATACTGTTTCTTCAAAACCACTTTATTATCTTGAGATGGATCACTGAACTTCTATTGATATAGTCAGTCTCTGAGATAATAATTGTATTTGATGATGTTTAGTTTTTGGAAATCGGAGTAACTCCCTTTCTAGATCCGTCATGATCTTCTTTTTGAACCATCTTTCACTATCTTGAGATAGATCACTGGACTTCTATTAATATAGTCCGTCTCTGAAATAATAATTGTATTCGATGATGTCTGGTTTTTGAAAATCAAAGTAACTCCCCTTTTAGATCCGTCTTAATCTCCCTTCAGAACCACCTTTCACTATCTTGAGATAGATCACTGAAGTTCTATTGATATAGTCAGTCTCTGAGATAATAATTGTATTTGATGATGTTTAGTTTTTGGAAATCGGAGTTACTCCCTTTCTAGATCCGTCATGATCTTCTTTTTGAACCATCTTTCACTATCTTGAGATAGATCACTGGACTTCTATTAATATAGTCCGTCTCTGAAATAATAATTGTATTCGATGATGTTTGGTTTTTGAAAATCAAATTAACTCCCCTTTTAGATCCGTCTTGATCTTCCTTCAGAACACCTTTCACTATCTTGAGATAGATCACTGAAGTTCTATTGATATAGTCAGTCTCTGAGATAATAATTGTATTTGATGATCTTTAGTTTTTGGAAATCGGAGTAACTCCCTTTCTAGATCCGTCATGATCTTCGTTTTGAACCATCTTTCACTATCTTGAGATAGATCACTGGACTTCTATTAATATAGTCCGTCTCTGAAATAATAATTGTATTCGATGATGTTTGGTTTTTGAAAATCAAAGTAACTCCCCTTTTAGATCCGTCTTAATCTCCCTTCAGAACCACCTTTCACTATCTTGAGATAGATCACTGAAGTTCTATTGATATAGTCAGTCTCTGAGATAATAATTGTATTTGATGATGTTTAGTTTTTGGAAATCGGAGTAACTCCCTTTCTAGATCCGTCATGATCTTCTTTTTGAACCATCTTTCACTATCTTGAGATAGATCACTGGACTTCTATTAATATAGTCCGTCTCTGAAATAATAATTGTATTCGATGATGTTTGGTTTTTGAAAATCAAAGTAACTCCCCTTTTAGATCCGTCTTAATCTCCCTTCAGAACCACCTTTCACTATCTTGAGATAGATCACTGAAGTTCTATTGATATAGTCAGTCTCTGAGATAATAATTGTATTTGATGATGTTTAGTTTTTGGAAATCGGAGTTACTCCCTTTCTAGATCCGTCATGATCTTCTTTTTGAACCATCTTTCACTATCTTGAGATAGATCACTGGACTTCTATTAATATAGTCCGTCTCTGAAATAATAATTGTATTCGATGATGTTTGGTTTTTGAAAATCAAATTAACTCCCCTTTTAGATCCGTCTTAATCTTCCTTCAGAACACCTTTCACTATCTTGAGATAGATCACTGAAGTTCTATTGATATAGTCAGTCTCTGAGATAATAATTGTATTTGATGATCTTTAGTTTTTGGAAATCGGAGTAACTCCCTTTCTAGATCCGTCATGATCTTCTTTTTGAACCATCTTTCACTATCTTGAGATAGATCACTGGACTTCTATTAATATAGTCCGTCTCTGAAATAATAATTGTATTCGATGATGTTTGGTTTTTGAAAATCAAAGTAACTCCCCTTTTAGATCCGTCTTAATCTCCCTTCAGAACCACCTTTCACTATCTTGAGATAGATCACTGAAGTTCTATTGATATAGTCAGTCTCTGAGATAATAATTGTATTTGATGATGTTTAGTTTTTGGAAATCGGAGTAACTCCCTTTCTAGATCCGTCATGATCTTCTTTTTGAGCCATCTTTCACTATCTTGAGATAGATCACTGGACTTCTATTAATATAGTCCGTCTCTGAAATAATAATTGTATTCGATGATGTTTGGTTTTTGAAAATCAAAGTAACTCCCCTTTTAGATCCGT
This sequence comes from Endomychus coccineus, assembly GCA_958510875.1. Lineage (NCBI taxonomy): Eukaryota > Metazoa > Arthropoda > Insecta > Coleoptera > Endomychidae > Endomychus > Endomychus coccineus. The sequence goes on from OY294068.1 coordinate 158,739,021, forward strand.
CTTAATCTTCCTTCAGAATACCTTTCACTATCTTGAGATAGATCACTGGACTTCTATTAATATAGTCCGTCTCTGAAATAATAATTGTATTCGATGATGTTTGGTTTTTGAAAATCAAAGTAACTCCCCTTTTAGATCCGTCTTAATCTCCCTTCAGAACCACCTTTCACTATCTTGAGATAGATCACTAAAGTTCTATTGATATAGTCAGTCTCTGAGATAATAATTGTATTTGATGATGTTTAGTTTTTGGAAATCGGAGTAACTCCCCTTTTAGATCCGTCTTAATCTTCCTTCAGAACACCTTTCACTATCTTGAAATAGATCACTGGACTTCTATTAATATAGTCCGTCTCTGAAATAATAATTGTATTCGATGATGTTTGGTTTTTGAAAATCAAAGTAACTCCCCTTTTAGATCCGTCTTAATCTCCCTTCAGAACCACCTTTCACTATCTTGAGATAGATCACTGAAGTTCTATTGATATAGTCAGTCTCTGAGATAATAATTGTATTTGATGATGTTTAGTTTTTGGAAATCGGAGTAACTCCCTTTCTAGATCCGTCATGATCTTCTTTCTGAACCATCTTTCACTATCTTGAGATAGATCACTGGACTTCTATTAATATAGTCCGTCTCTGAAATAATAATTGTATTCGATGATGTTTGGTTCTTGAAAATCAAAGTAACTCCTCTTTTAGATCCGTCTTAATCTTCCTTCAGAACCACCTTTCACTATCTTGACATAGATCACTGAACTTCTATTGATATAGTCCGTGGCCGAAAATAATAATTGTATTCGATGATGTTTGTTTTTTGAAAAACGGAGTAACTTGCTTTCTAGATCTGTCATAATCTTCATCCAGAAACACCTTCTTCAATATCTTGAGAAACATAACTGGAGTTCTATTATCAAAATTAAATATCCCTAATAATAATAATATATCCAATGACATTCAGTTCTTGAAAGTCTTTATTTCTCCTTCCCTTTTAATTTTTCTCAATCTTCATTCAGAACAACCTTCTTTATTATCTTGAGATACATCACTGGAGTTCTATTATTATAGTTGAATATCCCAAATGATAATATATTCAATGACGTTTACTTCATGAAAGTCTATTTCTCTTTTTCTTTTAATTTTCATAATCTTCATTCAGAACCACCTCCTTTATTATCTTGAGATACATCACTGAAGTTCTATCATTATAATTGAATATCCCAAATAACAATATATTCAATGACGCTTAGTTCTTGAAAGTCTATTTCTCTTTTTCCTTTGGTTTTTCTTAATCTTCATTCAGAACCACCTTCTTTATTATCTTGAGATACATCACTGGAGTTCTATTATTATAATAAAGTATCCCAAATAATAATATATCCAATGAAGCTTAGTTCTTGAAAGTCTATTTCTCTTTTTCTTTGGGTTTTTCTTAATCTTCATTCAGAACCACCTTCTTTATTATCTTGAGATACATCACTGGAGTTCTATTATTATAATAAAGTATCCCAAATAATAATATATCCAATGACGCTTAGTTCTTGAAAGTCTATTTCTCTTTTTCTTTTGGTTTTTCTTAATCTTCATTCAGAATCACCTTCTTTGTTATCTTGGGATACATCACTGGAGTTCTATTATTATAATAAAGTATCCCAAATAATAATATATCCAATGACGCTTAGTTCTTGAAAGTCTATTTCTCTTTTTCTTTTAGTTTTTCTTAATCTTCATTCAGAACCACCTTCTTTATTATCTTGAGATACATCACTGGAGTTCTATTATTATAATAAAGTATCCCAAATAATAATATATCCAATGACGCTTAGTTCTTGAAAGTCTATTTCTCTTTTTCTTTTGGTTTTTCTTAATCTTCATTCAGAACCACCTTCTTTATTATCTTGAGATACATCACTGGAGTTCTATTATTATAATAAAGTATCCCAAATAATAATATATCCAATGACGCTTAGTTCTTGAAAGTCTATTTCTCTTTTTCTTTGGGTTTTTCTTAATCTTCATTCAGAACCACCTTCTTTATTATCTTGAGATACATCACTGGAGTTCTATTATTATAATAAAGTATCCCAAATAATAATATATCCAATGACGCTTAGTTCTTGAAAGTCTATTTCTCTTTTTCTTTTGGTTTTTCTTAATCTTCATTCAGAACCACCTTCTTTGTTATCTTGGGATACATCACTGGAGTTCTATTATTATAATAAAGTATCCCAAATAATAATATATCCAATGACGCTTAGTTCTTGAAAGTCTATTTCTCTTTTTCTTTTAGTTTTTCTTAATCTTCATTCAGAACCACCTTCTTTATTATCTTGAGATACATCACTGGAGTTCTATTATTATAATAAAGTATCCCAAATAATAATATATCCAATGACGCTTAGTTCTTGAAAGTCTATTTCTATTTTTCTTTTGGTTTTTCTTAATCTTCATTCAGAACCACCTTCTTTATTATCTTGAGATACATCACTGGAGTTCTATTATTATAATAAAGTATCCCAAATAATAATATATCCAATGACGCTTAGTTCTTGAAAGTCTATTTCTCTTTTTCTTTTGGTTTTTCTTAATCTTAATTCAGAACCACCTTCTTTGTTATCTTGGGATACATCACTGGAGTTCTATTACGTATTATAATAAAGTATCCCAAATAATAATATATCCAATGACGCTTAGTTCTTGAAAGTCTATTTCTCTTTTTCTTTTGGTTTTTCTCAATCTTCATTCAGAACCACCTTCTTTGTTATCTTGAGATACATCACTGGAGTTCTATTATTATAATAAAATATCCCAAATAATAATATATCCTATGACGTTCAGTTGTTCAAAGTCTGCATTTCTCCTTTCCTTTTACTTTTTAATTCGAAACAACCATCTTCATTATCTTGAGATACATCACTGGAGATCTATTATCATTGAATATCCCAAATAAAATATTGTATTCCTCTCTTCCTTTTAATTTTCATAATCTTCATCCAGAACCACCTTCTTCCATCATTCTCATATACATAAAGACAATCATAGAGGTGACCCCTTAACGAAAACGACGGTGTAACAAAACAGTTATTGAAAGGAATTATTATTAAATTATATTACATTATACTGTCCGGTCTTCAGGTTTTTCGATCATCTCCTCCTCTCCTCCAGTGTTTAAGCTTCCCTAATAATCTCCACTGCATTTGTTGTTCTTTGATTATAGAATCTATCGCGTAACAAGACTTCATAGAATTTGTCCTCGCTCCTATTCTCTTGTTTATTGGGATACTAAAGGATAGTTTAAAAAGTTACGTTTTTCCGGGAATCATAAATGGCTAAAAGCTAACCACATATAAGGACTATGTGACTATGTATACCGACGCCTCAAAAACAGATCAGGGAGTTGGTTCAGCTGTAATAACACCAGATGAAATATTGAAATTCAGTCTACTCCAAGCTACATGTATATACACAGCTGAACTCTTTGCAATATTACAAGCACTAATATTCCTAAAAAATCATCCCGCTGATAGATTTCTTATAGTAACAGACTCTTTGAGCACGGTCAAAGGAACACAACAGTTATGTACAGACAATCCCATCGTATTACTGATGAAAAACGAACTCTATAGAAGGGTTAGGCAAAAAAGTAATACTGATGTGGGTTCCATCTCATATTGGAATTGCTGGAAATGAAAGAGCAGATGTCGCAGCCAAAGGAGCGATACACGATCATAGGTCAAAGAAAATCATCAAAACAACTGCATCGGATACGAAAATATACATTAAGAGCAGGGTCATGGATGCATGGCAGAGAGAATGGCTACAGTCAAGTTCAAAACTAGCTGAAATAAAACGATTCGTAAGACCTTGGACAAACCCACCACAATCCAAGAAACACCAAGTTACCCTCTGCCGACTTCGCATAGGCCACACCAAATTTTCGCACGACTTCCTTCTATCACGTGAGGACCAAACAATTTGCGATATATGTGACACAATAGTGACTATGAAACACGTTCTTCAAATTTGCCCCAAGTTCCAAAAAGCAAGAATAAAATATAGAATACCGCAAGAATTACACGAAACTCTTAATTGAAACCTGTAATGTTAAGAATCTCATGTCATTTCTGACGAATATCAATATGTTTCATTGGATCTGAATATTCTACTGATAATGTATTATAATGTAACTTTGCGCTAATAACACTAGTGGTTGATGCGTTTATCATTAAATAATAAAAAAAAAATGGCTAAAAACAATTGATAGTTGAATATATTAACCTATTCTTCTATAGTTGAAAGACATTCTGACAATAATATATTGTGTGACAATTGTTTCAAAACAAGATTTTCGAATTACACAGTGAATTAAAAGTTGGAATTCATGTAATTTAATTCCCAGAAGCATAAAACAGAAAACAGAGTAGGAAATCCATATAAGGATTTGTCTCATATTGCATGACTCATATATCCTTATTATGAAATCGTTTTATTTTCTAATTGATTGCTTATGAACTCCGGAATTTTTTTAATCACCATTCTCATTTTAAATTATTATTTAATTTACATGGATTGTTTGCAGTTTCAAAGGCGACTTATTCATAGGTTTGGGTTTCATTTTCATGTGTTTTAGTCAAATTCTATTCAATTTAAACGTATCTAGTAAACGCCGAAGCACTAGAAGTATCTATCATTAGTATTACTATTACGTTTTCTATTTTGTCAGTTGATTTTACTATTAGCCAAAAGTCAATACTTACATAGAACTCCTTATTGGGAAGTATTTCTGCTTACCTGAAAAAGAATAAACTGAATATTAAATATGATATTTCGATACAAAAATGTAATTCAGAATATAGAAAATAACAGAGCAAAACGCTTTTAACATGAAGTAGTATGTGAACCTAAATACAAAAATGGATAAAACACACATTTTTACCCCTATTTACTATGTCATCTGAAAAATAATAGTGTCCATTCAATGATGAACAACATAATGTTAACAATGTCGATGCATATTATCAAGCACGTATCGTTTCCGGCACGTAGCGTTTCGATTCCGAAAAATATTCAATGGTTTTAATATGAACGAATTCACACTGTCGTAAACGGATCGTTTCGACACCTTACGTTTCTGTGCACTATTTTCTAAGACAATATTTTGTTGGATGCCGGAACGTACGGAACCTGTCGGAACTTGTCTCTATGGATGATGTGCATTACTTTCAGTAGTTTTGCAGTCACCGTTCAATTTAATTCAAGAAGATAATATAATTCGAAAACAATATAGTTAATTAATCAAACATAACTAATAATAAGAAGATATAATATATGGAAGAATAGCTTTTTGCATAAGCATCGCAGCGATGCTTTTGTCTCTACGGATGATGTGCATTACTTTCAGTAGCTTTTCAATCACCGTTCACTTTATAGGTAATCAAATCTGAAAATATTTAATTTAAGAAGATAATTCGGACAATAGGTTGTGTTTATTCTAAAAAGCATAACTAATAATAAAAAGATATAATATATGGAAAAATAGCCTTCGCATAAGCATCGCAGCGATGCTTTTGCATTGGTTATTCTACCATACAATTTCAATTTAAATTTATTCGTTTATAAAAACACAGTACAAAGACACACAGTATTTCATCAGTAACAATCAAATAATCAAGAATTGAATTCATGTTAATTATTAAGCACAAAGTAGGTAATTATCATGAAACATTTATACAATTAAATATAAATATCACAATACGAATTAGAAAAAATTCAATTTGGAATGCATAAATATTAGTACACGAATTATGAAATATTCAATTCACTATTTAACTGGAAATCAGGTACTGAGGTACTACTTAACGGAATAGAATGCATGTCTTAGTAAATATGTGTATAGTAAATTTTTATATATTTTCAATGGATGATTGCTATATATATTCACAAAATAATCATAGTAGATCATGCCTTGATGAATATGACAATTCTGTCCAACCAATGAACGAGAATGGTATCATTCATATAGGTTCCATATCTGTGAAATATATTGTTCCTAATGTGAGTGCGTTCCTGGTTTTTAATATTCAGCACCAGTTGATAAATGAAGATACATGGAATCAAAAATTGAAGTTTTATAAAAATTGGTTTGCAATGACAATTCGATTTAGCATTCAACATACATCGGACAATATTCTTCTGAGCAATGAATACCCTACCCATGTGGGAAGAATTAGCCCAGAATAGAAGACCGTAATCAGGAACGGAATAGATGAGACCGTAATATAACATATTCAACGGTTTCGAGGAAACCGTGTTCCTTAGCATTCTTATCATATAACATTTGCTACTCAGTTTGCTCACGATGCTCATTGTGCTTCTCATGTCAATTTATTGTTTATAATCATTCCAAGGAATTTAATATCAGATATCTCCTCAATTGTTGTATGATTTATCCTGATAAGTGGACTGAAATTATAGTTTATGTTCTTGTGCTCAAATTGCATGAAGAAAATTATCTTTTCATTAACTGTGAATCCAGTGTTCATACACCAGCGATAGAAACTATTAGCACAGCTATTTGCTTTCGCTATGTAGCTGTTTAATTTTTCTTCGGCAGTAATTTGGTTTCTATCGTCGGCATATAGTATAGTTCTGTTCACATCACCACATGACTGCTCTAAATCAGACATAAAAACTATAAACAATATTGGGCCCAATAATTATCCTTGTGGCACACCTATATCTATCTCCGATGGATAAGATTCATAAGAGTCATATACTATAATTTGTTGCCTATCTATCAAGTAGGATTCAATGCAAGCATTGGGAACACTTCTTATTCCATAGAAGTACAGTTTATTTAGTAATAACTTATGATTAACTGAATCAAAAGTTCGGGTAAAGCTCTCAAAAATGTCTGCAAACTGTGACTACAGAGAGATATTTCTATATTTGATAATATCTGTAACGGATCCCTTGTTTTTGAAAACTGGTAGCGACTTTGATATTTTCAGTTTAGTGGGATACTTTCCATTACAGAATGAATTATTGATTACGTGAGCTAAAGGAGTACAGATAATATCACTTACCACCCTTGAAGCGGTTCGATGTATATGATTGATTCCTGCTGCTGTTTTTTTAGTGTTCTTTCAATAATGTCATTCAAATCTTCTGGCAGAATTGGATGTGAAAAGAATGTTTTGTTAATAAGAGGGGCAATATCACGAATAATGAAATCAGGCTCAGGTACTTTAATATTCGTGAAGAAACGTTAGAATTAATTGCATATTTGTTGTTTATCACTTATTGTCGAGATATTTATGTTTAATTTGATTGAAGAATTATTAATATTGTCATTTCTCACTTTACTAATTATATTCCAAGTTTCTTTACTAATATTAGGAGCTCTATTCACTCTATTATCATCACATTGCCGTTTTGCAAGCAGGATCTCATGTTTATATAATAATTTTAGTCTCTTATGCCTATCCTTGACTTCTATATTATTCGTGATTTTCAATAAAAGATGCAGTTCCTAAATATTATTATTAAAACACGGTTTTGTATTATGTTCCCGTTCCACCTTTTTGAAAGTGAATGATTCATCGACGGTTTTTGATTGAAGTGTATCAGCTCATTCTTCCTGTAATAGTAAATTATTCGGAAAGGTATTCAAATTAGATTCGCTATAATCACGTTTGTAGTGAATAATATTGGGGATGGATGCTTGATTTGATACTGAAAATTTACATATCTAAAATTTATGGTCTGAAATAGGTGTATCTTCGACTAAAGTTGAAATGGCGGTAAAATTGGAGTGAATAACAGCAAGATGATGTACTTGTAACGATACTGATGATATATGATCGCTATACAGAAATAGTATGTGTGTGTGCCTATACTTCTATATTTTCCTGTAAAAATAATAAGAACAGTAATAACAATACATATTATTTCTTTCATTTTACTTTTCACGAGAAAGGAAAAACATCACTTTACTGAAGCAAACTGGAGCGCTTTCTGCATTATAATGTGACCGCACAGTCCGGCTGCTGGACTCAAAACGCTGCTTGTCCGAAACGATAAGTGCATGGTAATATGCAATGACCCTATGTAGAATAATTTGTTGGTCGCTATTTGCTGAACATATTTTGAATACAGGTCACACCATCTCAACAAGAAAGTTTTTCACTGTCGAAACACAGTACGGACAAAAATATAGGTAAGTTAAAAGGGTTGTAAACGTACCGGGATATCAAAAATTATCTTGGTCAAGGGTGGTTGTGGAATCTACAACGTGTGTCTTACTTCACGTTTGGAATAATTATGCCACTGTCACACTGACATCATCAATAACCTACAAATTTCATACCTATTTATTTCAGTTGTAAAACAATAATGAACTACAAATTAAAAATTATCTTGGTCACGGGTGGTTGTTGAACGTAGAACGAAATGTTAACTTTGAACCTTTTACAAGGTCGCAATAGCCACAAACGAGGTCGAAAACTGTTTTAAATTGATTAATTTTCAATAAATCGAATGACGTTCACGTGAGGAGCGCGTAGCTCGCGAGTTAGAAAAGTGCAAATCTTCGGAACATAGAACGTCTTAACGAGGACTTTTCGCATGCGGTTTTCGCTCCATGTCGTTAGTTTATGAACGGGGCCAAATAAATAGCATAGTTTCGGGCCCCAAAATGTCGATTGAATAGGAAAATTTAATTAAAATAGACCCAGGTACTCTCAGGTCTCAGTTACGCGCGTCTAACGAGCGACGTACCAAAGGGAATTTTCTAGCTACCGAAAGATACCCAAAAGCTGTTGAAAGCTAACGTCCTATAGCCGAAAAGACTTTATTAGAACTGGTGCCGGCCGCTCTGGGCATAAAACGGCCCCGAATTTTACAAGGACGAGGTAAAAAGTATAAACTCTAACTGACGCGTAGCGAGCTCCTCGAGGCATATGTCAAAATGATTACGTTCGTAGCTAATTACATAGGACGTCTGGCGTTCATGCAATTGTGTTTTTATACAATTCGAACCTTCTAATTTCGATTGGCCACGTGAAAATCCCAGAGTATAAAGCGCTAGAGACTTCTGAGTGTTATGACATTTGTATAAAATTGCGAAATTTCTCACTTTTAGAAACTTCAAATTAATTAATTTGATAACGTAAAGTAAAACACACGTTCTAGATTCCACAACCACCCTTGACCAAGATAATTTTTGATATCCCGGTATAACAGAAAAGGCAATTTATCAAATTCAGATTCATCTGTGTTGACCCCAATCAGTATTTCCACGGGTAAAATTTTTTTTCTAATTAAGCTTACTCTGAAGATGGCTACTTGGTAGCTGAAAGGTCTTTAGTATAGTTTTGATAAAGAATACACTTGTAATAGATTTTCACAACCTTCGTTTTTATTGAACAAAAATGTTTCACCACACGATGGCTTTATCAAACAATGGTTTTACAAACTATGGTTTATTCCAAAAATAATAAAAATAAGATTGAAAAGGACGGGATGAGTGAGGTACGTGTACAGTAGGATAAGAGTTACTTACAAATAAATTTAATAATGGAGAATCGATATAGTCTCTCTGATCATTCAAAAAGATCCCTGTATTTTCAAACCTATTCATTTCAATTTGAGTTATTTAATACTTTACATTCAACTGACTTAAGTAGAATCTCAAAATCATCTTAGAAATGATGACAAGTTTCTTTAATATGGTTTACAACTTTTGAATCCACTTTGTTCGAATTAAAATGTTCTTTAATTTTATTTTGAAGGATCTTCCTGTCTGGCCTATATAGAATTTATCACAATCTACACACTCTACCTTGTATGCTCTTGATTCTTGATCTGTTTCATTTTCATCCTTGTTATTTTTAATATATTTGCCTACCGTATTATTTGTTCTAGGGAATTTATTACAAGTGTTTTTTTTACTAAAACTATAGATATGAATTTTCAACAAGTGAGCTACCATCCAAAGATTTTTAGTACCTTGATAGTATTTGTGGTGGATAAGTGTGATCATTTCGTACTTTTTAGTGTTATAGTGTATCCAAATTGAGTTGTGAGCCCTCTCAGTGAAGTCGTTATTTGTTAGCTACTGAACGAGTGTGACAATATATAAACCTATTGCACAGTAACAAACTGAGCTTCGAAACGTTCCAAAACCAATTAAGTTGAAAAATAAATAATGAGGGTATTAATGATGAAAAAAGCACTGGAACAATGGAAATCCTTTCATTATAATCATATATTGATTGATTTGAGGTTTTATACACTTTACATGCAGTTATCCTGCATATTCTTGTTTTGCATTCTGTGTATGAAAAAATGTGAAGAATATCGTCATTTTATGACACTTTTGGGAATTTACAAGATTGTGAACTGCAGATTATTCTCACTGTTATCGATTGAATGAATGTAATGTTTGCAGAAAGACGATATCTTTGAATAAGGATCATATTTCGTTGAATATCTGATGCATTCTGAACAACCCGTTTTATTTTTAAATCATAAATTACTCTCACTTCATGTTCAAGAGTAGCAGGAAAACATTGTACCCTTAATCTTCAATTCGAATTTCGTTCAGATTCTTTCAAAGACTGGAACATTCTTAAATAATGAAATAAAATAATTAGTACCAGTGGAGGATAGGCAAGGAAAAAACCAAAAATCAAGGAATACAAAAATGAGTATTATTCGGTAGATTCAAATATTGCATTGTGAGATAGGTATCAAGTATAAGAGTGAATATCAATCCCAAATTTAAAGGAGAATATTCTTTGTCTATTCAAAGTTGAAGTCTCACTTCACTGACACGAATATAATCTGCAGGATTCACGAAGGATTAAGATGAAGCCAGTGAGTGCTTATGCTTCCGCTACGCTACGCCGCCGCCGTCTTTGGCATAAGACGATAAAGAGCGCGTGCCCCAGACTCTTCAGTTGCGTCGTCTAGGCATATTCCTAACCGACCGAAGAGCGGGCGCCGCAGTCTGTCTAGTTGCCTGAGCTCGTTTCTGCTATGTAGAAACCATTCAGTTGATAAACCAGTGGTAGAAACCAACAACATGCCGTATGAACCAATTTGAGGATATTTCTTCTTCACTAAATTTGCTAATGTTCCAAATTGAATTGCACGCTTGTTAAAACTGCTCAGCAATCCAAACCGTGACACGATTATTCTGTTGATGTGAACGCCCCATGCATTAGTCTACCTGCGCTCTGCCTTGGAAGTGGATAGTCCTTAGTGAACTGCAATCCATGAGAATGAATCGTCAGAATCAGCATCAAAAGAGAAATCGGCTTTGGCTCACAAAGCTGACAAAGTCCAGACATCTAGCAAACCTACTTCTCTCAACGGCCGCCCTTAAATTGTAGAGGGCACTCCGATACGTGTACTAGTCGCCGAGCTGCACTATTTCTCTATACTATCGACCTGATAGTTAACGCACCGCACAGTGCGTTAAACAAGGCAGATAGAGATCTGCTCAAAAACTCGAAAACGGCTGGAGGTACGGCATCGAAGTCACAAACCAGCTACTTTCGAGGATCGTATATATATTCTGTGATATTTTTGAGTAAATCGAACTCACAGTTTGACCACTATGTAGAAACCAACAACGTGCCATATGAAAATGAATTAGGAAAAATGTCGTTACCTACCGCTCATTCCGTCTTAATGACGCTATTATTATCTTAATTTATTTTTCTGTTTACGGTGCTGCGGAAGAATTACATGGAAGTTGAATTTGAAATACTTGAATGACTAGTGTAGTCAGGTGAAAGGTGAAATTGGCGTCAAGCTTCTAAGATGTGGGGGATTGGGTCACGGAAAGTGAATTGCTGAAAAAACTACCTCCATGGTCTAGATTTCTTTTCTCGGAAAGTACTGAATCGAAATGGTTGAATACAAGAGAGGTAATGACATGAGAAATACGTTCCGCTTTTAGAAAAACTTTAAGAAGCTAGGACCATATCACTAAAATCATAAGTTGGTAATATTTAGGTTACTAGCGGAACCACGGCCATCCTTTCTGTTAGTTTTTTCAGTTCAGTATTTCTGTATTTTCTCCAGGAAGGAATAGAATTAGTGAAAAAGTCCATCACTTTGACAGAACCCTGAATAACACAGAAAGTCGAGATTCTAAATATGTAATCATTTATCTTGTATTATGCGTGAGAAGAAAACCAGATTTATACAATTTGTGTAGAATTTACGTCAATCTGAGTCATCAAATGCTTCAGAGTTTATGTAAATTTTACATAAATAAGTTTGTAAACCTTACTAAGTTGACGTAAAGTGTTCTTGAACGTTGTGGAATCTTACACTGAAACTGCGTCCATTTTTCCTAATTTTCTTCCATTAATTCTTCAATGCATGCAATTTATTGATCTCACATGTTGCGCGATCAAGAATGGAAACAAGTATTCAAATTTCATCAGGTAGGTTTAATTTGTCTTTTTTATTATACTTTGACTACACGAGAGGGAAACCTATAATGTTCGAAGAACATAGTGTGAACCAGCGGTGGAATGTTGAGACAGGAGATAGGCATTCAAAGTTTTCTTGAGGGCTTGGAGGTTAAAGGTATATTGAAAGATCTCACTGGGTGAAGTGTTCCACAACTTCGCTGTTTGATAGAAAAGTAAGTCTGGTAGGAAGTTCGGTAGTTCTCGAGCTTGACAATGGAGAGTTGACCAGTTTGAGCTCATCTAGTCCGCCTGCCTGGATACCTCCGTGGTGGAACAACAGACAAAATTTCTGATGAACACCGACCATAGAAATATCTATAGAAAAGGGAGAGATCTTCCACCTTTCTACGATGTTCTAGAAAAGTCAATGAACTCGTTAGTGTGACATCATCGATGAATCTGATAATACTCTTCTGGATACAAGCCAAGAGCTCCATCGCATGTTTGAGAGCTGAACTGCAAACAGTGAACAGTACTTTAGGATAGGTCGAATCTGTGCTTTGTAGAATATGAGGAGCAGCTGGGATGCCAAGCAATATGAGACCAAATTTTTGTCTACGATCATCTGTGAAGCTGTGCATGAGACAGGTGTTCATTTCCAGCAGACCGTTTAATTTAGCAGAAACAAAGTTGGTGCCAAGACAGGTTCCTGTGAGATACCAGCATTGATAGCCATTGTATCGAAGGATGAACTACCTGAGAGAAAAGTCGATAGTGAGTGACAAAGTTAGGCGGCAAATGATATGATATGCTTCGGAGATATCCAATGATACAATTAGACATTTCACATGTTTTGCGATATGCTTTGTAGATATCCAATGATACAGTTAGACATTTCACATGTTTTGTGATATGCTTTGTAGATATCCAATGATACAGTTAGACATCCATGATCTTTTTCAATAGATTTCTGATCTATATTTATTACGTAGGCAAGCAGATCTTCTGTTGTTCTCTGCTGACGATACGAAAGCCATATTGACGGTCATTCACGATTTTGGAGCTACTTAGGTATTGAATGAGCTCGAATGTTGATTGCTTTCTTCATTACTTTGAAGATCACAGATAATAGTGCAAATGGGTCTATAACTATAAGGAAGGGTCTTTTTTCCTTCCTTTGGAATTGGTTGAACTCTAGCTATTTTCCAGCTGAATGAAAACACAACTAGTTTTGCCGTCAATTGGGGAGCACGTTCCTTGAGAATGACAGGTGTAATTTCGTCTGGCCCCATAAACTCTCTAGTATTAAGATCAATCAGAATGCGCCCAATTGTGCGCTGTTGAAGATAATGTTAGGCACATGACTACCGATGACAGCAATTTTAAGAGGGTCGGTCCCTTGTAGATCCAAAATTCACTGCAAACATTCCTAACAAAAAGGTAGGCTTTTTCTTATGGTATAGTAGCCAATGTGCCATCATCTTTTGTTAGGGGAGGGAATAAACTGGAAGTGAAATTTCTACCGATTGCTTTGGCGAAAGTCGCAAACGAACGGAAGCCATTCGGGCATTCGATAGGCTGAGATTTTATTTTGGCATTATATGCCTCTTTCGAAGCGTTTGTTGTTAAATTGAACATATTTCTGTACTCAACATTTTCTGTTCTGGTCTTTAGATATGGGTTCCCGCGTCAACAACAGTGTGCTGTTGGTTCTGAACCCACGATCTCATAACAGATCTTATTGAACCATCGTTCACCAGATGACGGTGATTTGTTGGTATGATGTATGTAAGTTTCCATTCCTAGCCTGATAAAATCAGAGATCTCTGTGGCACATTGCGTTGCGTCGTCAGATTCAAAACATACGTTTCTCTGAGGAAACTTGGAGAAGAAATGTGAAGACTGTCCCAGTCGGCTAAGTTGTAATGCCAAACTGCCAATGGTAAACGGACCTTTCCTTCATAGTGATCTGGATTGTTAGTTGAGGAATAAGTCAAGCGAATTATCGCGTCATGACTTGTTATCTCGATATTGACGATCACCCGCCTATCGTCAACGCTTTACGTTCATAATTTCGACGTACTAATCAAAATATTCTTGGTATTCTACTATTCTAGTCGAATTTAATGTCGAAACGTCACGCGGATGTTGCGAATAAGTAATTTTGGTACTACTAATTTTCAAAAGCACTATCGAGATATTTCAATATTCGACTGAATCATTTTTCACATTTCGATTATTTCTATTGCTATTCTGGATGTGGATATTGACTTGATCCTTTGTTATGGAATGTTAGGAATACACTGAAGTAATTGAGCAAACAAAGTTCTGGCACTACGGTTCCATAAGTAATTGATAGTTGCACCATCTTCAACTACAGATTATAAACTAGGTATTAATTTGAGTTGAGATGGCGACTAAGTTCGATATTCTGATATTTTTAACTATTGTAAAAGCAACAGTTGCTGACAAATTTCACTCAACTCTTCCGTGTAAACTTTTTAATTAAAAGAATTATGAGAACAGTTGTAAGTATACGAGACATTTTGACTGCAAAAATCGACATTCATAGCTGTAACTGAGATTTTACTTCCTAAGTTTTAATTAAGACGTTCAAGAAACGAACCTCACTTGAGATATAGTCTAGTAGCTAATTAACAAATATTGTGGAAATCACGAAAGTATTAATCAATATAATCTCAAAACCCAATCAGAGAAGAGATTCTGTAATACGTTTATTGAATATTGGCTATATGAAACAACAGACGAGTTCCATCTACAAATTGTTCGAATTATAGATAACTTTTTAATCATTATCTATTCAAATGAAACTGATTGCTCGTATGTTTTTGGGTTGGAGGAAATCAATGTCCAGCTCAAGTATCGAAATGATATTCAGTTCTTACCTACACAATAATATTACATGGTGAAAATTAGGAATTTGAAAAAAATTGGAATCTAAACAATCTTGGGTATAGTTATTTTTCATTCAGGGGTCTTGAAAGTTGGGCTGGTCTAGTCTTTCAAGTCTTACTAGACCCTGTGATAGACTTTATTGGCCATATTAATCTCTGTTCATCACCATTAGTCCTGTGAATAATGCATTTTAACTACCAACTGTGGCGATGGATTGAGAATTTGATGAAACTTGGTGAGTAGGTCCGTATGGTGCCAAGGATGGATATGTTGGAAGTACTGAGCGTTGCTCTTTGTTGGACGCCGAGTTATTGGCCAACAATTGTTTAAGTTAAGAAAACACTAAAAACTTATCAAAATGAAGGACTAATAGTTAAAGCTTTTTGCCAAAATTAAAAATGGTCAATTTTGGAAAATTGCTAATTTTTCACTTGAAAGTGGTTTGACAAGTTAAAATAAACATATTGGAGGAGAAAGAATTTTTTTAAACAACTCAAAAAACGAGGGGTATACCTATGTAAGACCTACATGAATATTTTTTCATTGATTATTATTTTTTCGATATGCATATTTTACGAGATATGGGCTATTTTTCCACGAATATCTGAAATCGGGTCTCTTTAAAGGGGCAAAATTAAGATAACACTCATCTCACTCTATCAATTAGTTCGGAATGACATTCATTAGGGTTGCGTCACTCATTATTAATGGGTCATTAAAATGTCTTAATTCAGAATGTCTGATCCGAAATGGCAACATGTCAACAACGTCTTGCTTAAAAAAATGGACCAAGGTCGTAAAAATCACTTTCAACCATTCTGCCATTCAGCCAATTCCGATAGATGTTTACGAACAATCGGATCAAAGGACCATATGAGTATATTATAAATTCAGTAATCGAATAGTGAGCCGAGTATCATCTTTG
Source organism: Endomychus coccineus (assembly GCA_958510875.1). Lineage (NCBI taxonomy): Eukaryota > Metazoa > Arthropoda > Insecta > Coleoptera > Endomychidae > Endomychus > Endomychus coccineus. The sequence goes on from OY294068.1 coordinate 158,755,293, forward strand.
GCATTAATTCAATGATGTGACTTGATAACTTTTCACGCAAATTTTTAGGTTGGCGAGCTTGATGCGGAATTATCATGTCATCATTATGTCAGTTTAAATGACAGTGTCGAGCGTCAACAACTCAAAAAGCGATCACAGAAACACCAAATCAAATTTTCACTTTCAAAATTAAGATGTTACCAACCACCATAAAAATCCCTAAATGAACTAAATTGAACATTTTTGTTTAAAAACGGCATAAAAAGGGCAAATTACAAAAAATAGTATAAACAACTCGTTTCCTAAGACCTTGAAGCACTCATTCTTTAAAAAAACTCGTGGCTTCGCCACTCGTTTTTTAAACTTGAATTCGTGCTTTAAGACGAGTCTTAGGAAACTCGTTCTTTAATATACTATTCCACACTGTCGTTTACGAGTTACAGCTTATTTCCTGTAATATCGGGAGTCGTTATATCCCCAAAATAACTTATCGTACATGAATAAATAACTTCGTTTTGTAAAGGATATAGATTGAGCTGTTGTTGAAGTAACCTAATCCTTCGGTCAGCCATCTTGAATGACGTGAAAAATGGCGAGAAAAACTAGGGGGACCGCCCCCTAGAGCTTATTATCGCACTTACATTGATTGAGTGATTTAGTCAATTGCTCAGCCAATTCAGAGTAAAACTGAACAACTTTGCTACATGTGAGTGAAAATGTCTACAGTTTTCTCTGAAAAATAAAAATATAAAGGGTACAAAATAAACATTCTTCTAACCTAATTTGGAGGTAACCTTCCCTACCTCCAAATTAGGTTCAATAATTGAAATGAGTTAAAGGAGGGTGAATAAGTTTGAATTTTTTGGGAGGTCCTTTGTTAATAAAATAAAGTGAACTTGATTTAAATCCGTTTTACGACCAGAAATTATCCTGAATTTATAGCACTACGACCCTACGTCGTATGCACCAGATTTTTTGTAACTAGTATCTACGTGGTTTCGGAATAATTATTTGCGGGAACTTAAGGAGGATCAATTTTTCTCTTTGGGGGCAAGTAAGCCAGGAGCACTGTTCTACACTATTGATATTACTTGAATTCATATAGTGTTGGAAGACTGGAAATTCCTTTCCAAAGCAGTTGTCCAAATTTACAGGCAAAATTCCTCGATAATATTTTCTAGTAGTGGATTACAATTTCCTTGATAAACTTTCATTATGAGGTCCTTTCTCAATTTGAGATAAATTGTGTACATAACAAAACTGAACGATTTTCTACCATTCTGTGTTGCTTGGGCAGTATCGCGATAACGATTTGTTGAAAATAATGAAAATAATAAAATATTTTAATTTTGAATACCTATATGTGTTCGTAAAATATGGCATGAATTCCAAAATATATTATTGAAGCTCTCAATATATTCAAGCGATGTTAATTAATAATGATCCTTGACCCAGATATGAATTTTATATAAATTTTCGGAAATCAATGTCTTGAACTGGATTTCCAAGTTTTGGCATTGGGTAATATCAAAAAACGTTGGGCAGAGATTAAGAACCACACACCTCTAAATCAATCTGAATTTATGAATGCAGTAAAGTTTTGTTCAGAATGCACTTATTTTCAAAACGGTGAGCAATATTTTGGACAAATATTTGGCACAGCATTGGAATCACCTATTTTAGCTACTATTGCTAACCTAGTTATGGAATGCCTAGAGGAATCTGTAATAAATTTATTATATTTTCAACGGTATGTAGATGATTGCCTAATGTGTGTTCCCAATGGAGAAATTTAGTGCCTGATTAATAAATTTAACAATTTCCACTATAAACTTCAATTCACTTGTAAAATAGAAGTGAACAAAAACATAAATTCCATAGATATAAACATTGGGCATGGGTCAGATGGAAAAATACTGATGAAGTTTGGTCTCCGCGATATTTGAACTTCAATTCAGTTGCACCAAGTTTTAAAAAAGTGTTATAAACAGCCTTACAGTCGCACCCAGAGGAATGTACCAAAAATTTGAAAATTGTTCGTAATACACTGGAAATGAATGGCTACCCAAAAACATTTTGCAACACCATCCTTAAAGAAAGAATAAACAAAATCTATAATGGAACCTCATATATAAATAATTTGTATATAAATTCTCGGGAAACAGGTCACAATAACACTTATGCTCTATATTTTTTCTTGTCTTTACGTACGTTTCGGTCTCACGACCATCATCAGAAGACTTATCATGTCTAAAACTTGATTACTCAAAATACAATTATTACACAAAGCGTCCTAATCGCACCAATTTCAATTAAAATGCCCACGTCGCCGAAACGAACAGAAACACGTAAAAACGAAATTTTAAACCTCAACCTTTAAACCTAGTACAATTATGAAAAATCCACTGCTAAGAAGAATTCTTAATAAATGCGTATTCATGTCGACACAGTAAGTGATCGATTAGAGACGAGACTAATAAAATTTGGCTTTCAAGGATATACTTTCAAACCAGATGTCAGATTTACGAGCTAATAGAAAAAGGTTTGCCTGTGTTGGAAAATATTTCTCAAATTTAAAACCTTTAATACCTAAAGATAAACAAACTCACACAGTATACAAATTAAATTGTTTAGATTGCGATGGGACTCATACTGGAATCTCTGAACAATATTTACAAAAAAGAATGAACGGCCATTGGTATAGCACAAAAAACAAAAACTTTGAAAATTCCACCGCACTTGCTACACACTGCTTTGATTATAACCATCAATTCGATTACAATAATGTTAATATTCTAACTAAGAAAACCTATTATTATAAAAGATCTGTTTTGGAAATGATTCACATGAAACGTGACTCCAAATCTGTAAATCGTAGGACAGATACTGAAAATCAAAGTCATATCTATACAAATTTAATCAAATAATATCTCTTGCAAATTCCTACATGCCTTGTTATGAGTTTAATAGTATATATTTTAGGTAGAATGTCAAGTATACCTCCAGTCACAGACAAACCTTTTACTATTAGCTCGTAAATCTAACATCTGGTTTGAAAGTGTATACTTAAAAATCAAATTTTATTAGTCTCGTCTCTGTGTCGACATGATTACGCATTTATTAAGAATTCTTCTCAACAGTGGATTTTTGATAATTGTACTATAGCATTGAGGTTTACAATTTCGTTTTTTCGTGCTTCTGTTCGTTTCGGGGACGTGGGCTTAATTGAAATTGGTGCGATCAGGACGCTTTGTGTAATACAATTAGTTTCAAGTGATCAAGTTTTAGACATAATAAGTCTCCTGATGATGGTCGAGAGACCGAAACGTACATAAAGACAAGACAAAATATAGAGTATAAGTGTTATTGGGACCTATTTCCCGAGAATTTATATATAATTCATACCTGGATCAAGAATCTTTATTATATAAATAACGTCAACGTTATTACAGATAATTTTATAACATTATCATATATTACGGAGACCTCAGAGAAAATTGAGAAATATTGAAAAAGAGTATGATATAAATGTTGCGCATAAGTCTAACTAACTGTAGGTAAATATTTTTCGAATCTAAATCTTTTAATACCTGAAAATGAACAAACGATGGGACTTAATTAATTTAATGTTTCAACTGAAGAAACCAATTATTATGAAAAATCTATTCTGGAGATGATTTACCTAAAACGTGACTCCATGTCTGTAAATCGTTCGACGTTCAACCGTTAAGTCAGATTTATACTAATTCAATCAATTAAAACCCTTGCAAATCTCTACAAGCGTCTTTATAATGCTCAGATAGCAATATATCTAATAAGGTCTGACAAGCTTTTTGTGTCACCTCATAAGTTTTCAACATCTGGTTCGAAAGTGAATACTTGTGCGTTATATGTTCTGGTTTCAGTCGTATTCCAAACGGTGCTTTGAAATGACTTCAAATATTATGAGAAAATTGCTAAGCAGTGGATTCTTGATACATGTCCATATACTTAAATATTAATGTGTTACAATTTCGATTACTTGTGTATCTGTTCCTTTTGGTGACGTGAGCATTTTAAATTGAAAGTAGAGTGATAATGACACTCGATACTATTAGTCTTGAGAAATCCCGACATTATACGTCTTCTGGTGATGGTCGTGGGACCAAAACGCACGTAAAGGCGAAAACAATAAGCATATGTGTTAGTGTGACCTATTTCTCGAGATTTTATGTATAGAGCCATGTTAATTGTCGTTAATAAACGAAAATTATTCAAATTGTAAAGGTAGGTATGTAGAACTGGTAAATGAAGATGGACAAGATAAATTGAATGACTCGTTAAAACATCAGAACAAGTAGAAACAAACAAAAACGTTGAGAATGTTGCAGACTTGTGTATATTTAAACAAATAATCCTGAAATGAATTTATATTACATCAAGTACGCTAAAAGTTTGAATTCAAACTTTATGTAATATTTTGATTAATAAACTTGTTGACTATAAAGGTTTTCGTGAAGTGAATGAATGCAAGAACAAGGTTATACAAGGCTAGGGGGTATATCTGTTTTCCCCAAACATGTTAAATTAAATTTTCCCCTAAAAGTTATGGTCTGAATAAATCAGCTGTAATATTATAACTAATGAGATCCTGTAACGAGCTAATTCCCTAACAAAGTTTCTCGTGAAAACGTAATAAAATTCGTAAGTATTTTATGACGATGATAACAAATAAAAAGAACAATGTTTCCGGGAATAAGCTGATTGCTGAGATGAAGTAGTAGAAAATGAAATGGCTGAAAAGCAATCTCTACCGCGTCACTTTTATATTCCGACGGGACGGAAGTCTAAGTTTACGATATAAAATCGGGATGTCTAAGAGATGTGTACCGTCGAGGGATTCAGTATTTGATCGTCAATAGACTCGAACTACGATACATCACATCCCTGGCGACAAAGACTTCCCCCCACTCTACCCTATCTAATACCAATTTAGCTGAATCCCATTGCAATCAACAGATGACACCGTTCGCCCTCGGGATTTATGTAACATCTTTTTATTAATCGATTTTATTTCTACAGCCGCGCTGGGGGCTGTTATTGTAAGATTTTATCGTCATATTTTTGCCGCAACCGTTTTGATTTATAAATAATTACTTTTTATCGACTCTTTTCCACCCCCAGGTGTCTACATAGGTATACTTCTGGAGATTCTCGAGAGTCAGTCATCTTAGCAGAAACCTTTTTCATTGTTTTGATGAAACTCAATATGACAGGAATTATGTTATCTCCGTTAGGTTATTTCTTGTTCACACAACATAATGAATTGAACTCTCGGAAGCCGATTGAGACGATTTCCTGAATAAATACGATTGAATATAGTTTGATGATGACGACAGTTTCATAGAAATTAGATGTTTTGATCCGGAAACTCTTCAAGTGCATGATCAAACAGGTATAACAATTGTGAATCAGTTCAGATGTCAATGAATCGAATCTCATATTGATTCAAAATTGAAGTTTGATCTCACAATCCATATTTGGATCTGTTCTACCAGTTTCGAGGTTTACATTTTCTACCTCATCTTCAGGTATATATAAATGACTTGAATTGAAGAAATGTTCAAATCAGGGTTTGTTAGATTCAAAACATTTTTTGAGTAAATAGTGAAAGAATAGTTAAAACTTACATTCGTTCTATAAGGCTTCAATTATTATTATGATAATAGTCACTAGGATGCATTGAATTCGTACAACAGCTCTGATATATTATATACACACATCAAAAGAATCGAAGGGTCAAGCATATTTTGGGATTGTTTGTTAACTCTCGGAGATCCACGTGGCATTATCGCGTTGCAGATGTTTGTTTGTTATTTACACAATACTTTTTTATCATTTTGAACATCATGGCATGTGTTCCTCTTTTTTCCAACGACTATTCATTTTCTTCATGTCGTTCCTTGTTTCATTCATCAGATCAAATCAGATGTTATCCGACCAGCGGATGGTAATTATTGAAAATTTTGAGAAGTGTTGTTTGTCTAAACTATGGAACGTAATGACCTTCAGAGAGACGTGCACATAAGGGCCATTGGAATGCTTCAAGCTGGAATGTCGCAGAGGGTTGTTGCCAATGAATTAAGGACTAACCAGTCCACTATAAGTCGTTTATGGATTCGTTATAATCAAACTGGTGATGTTAGAGAGCAACATACTGGCCGTACCAGAATAACAACGGCGGCACAGGACAGATTTCTGAGAATTCAAGCTCTGAGAAATCCAACCCACACGGCAGGTCAACTAAGTTTGGAACTCAGAAACGCTCACCATATACATATAAGTGACCAAACTGTGAGATATAGACTACACGAGTCCAATTCACGTGCCAGGCGTCCATGGAGAGCTCCACCATTATCCAGAGGAAATCGCGAGGCCCGAATAGTCTGGGCTACAAATCACATCGAATGGAGCGTGCAAGAATGGACTCCTGTGTTGTGAAGTGATGAATCGAGACTCGGTTTACGTCCATATACTAGACGTACTCGTGTATGGAGACAACCTGGAAATGTTTGGAGACTTAGGACTTTACAGGAAGTTCACAACTACCAAGGCGGAACGGTGATGGTTTGTAAATGCTCTTAGATATAGGGACCTGATATTAGAGCCATTGGTCATTCTGTATGCAGCTGCAGTAGGTGAAAACTTCATCTTCATGCATGACAATGCGCGCCCTCATACCGCCGCGATCGTAAGACATGACAATGTCAAAACATTGTTAGGAGGTAAACAAACGATTTTCACAAATTCCAATACCTTGAAACCATACAGATCTTCAACTTTTTTCGTTGATATATCTGATAAAATTTCAAATATGGAATAAATTTCATATAAATACTCAAATTAACTTCATATTTTAATTTTAAATAATGACACTATAGCCAAGATGGAAGAGACTGGTATATATTAACTGAAATATAGTTCATGCCAAACCTATCTAAAATAACACATACATTGTCAAAACATTATTAGGAGGTACACAAATGATTCTTACAAATTCCAATACTTTGAAATCATACAGATCATCAACTTTTTTCATTAATATATCTAATCAAATTTCGAATATTCTAAGACCTGTAGTTGAAGTTTCATTCAAATTCTCAAATTAACGTGATAATTTACTTTTTAAAAATGACATGATGGACAGTATGGAAAAAAGTGGTATATATCAATTGAAATATAACTCTTGCCAAGCTACCTAAAACAACACATACAATGTCAAAACATTAAGTGGTGAACAAACGATTTTTACAAATTCCAATACCTTGAAACCATACAGATCTTCAACTTTTTCGATAATATATCCAATAAAATTCCAAATTTTATAAAACCTACAGTTGAAGTTCCATATAAATCTTCGAATTCACTTTTAAATAATGACTTGATAGACAAGATGGAAGAAAGTGGAATATATCAACTGAAATATAGCTCATGCCAAGCTACTTAAGGTAATACATAGATTGTCAAAACATTAATAGAAATTGTCCAGTGACGTAGCTACTTGAGAAGCGTTGCATCTTTTTTCCCACCATATTTTCTAAGCCACTGGATTCAATATATCCTCGTTCAGTTTCTAAAAATAAGTTTTCCTCACAACATTTTCATAGAACAGTCGTGTTCGAAGTAACTGGAGTTATAAGCGTAGAGAATATCTAAAATTCGCACTTATGAAAGCAATGGCTATTATTTTGAAGAGCTATTACAATTTGCGATATTTATGGTAAATTTGATAGTATGTTGGATGAAATATTATTTTATTGAATGATTATGTGTAATTATGTGTTTTATGTATTGTATATTATTCACGTTTTGAAGGAAAAAACCCCATCCTCCCTATTTGCAAAGATATTCTATATTGGGTGAAGTTTAGAGTAGAGGACTTTAAATAGAAAGTTAATTAATTCCAAAACAGCTGCTACATTCAAATTATCCAAAATTCTTCTTCTTCTGAATTGACTGACTATGTAATATCATTCTATCTGAAACAGTGGTGAACTCTTCGAGTTTCTTTCTCTGAAACTTGACCTCATTTAGCAGAGCTTTCCATCAGCTGAAATTATCATGAAGGGGGAATTCAACGTTCACAACTCCGCATGGCTCAAGTTCTCAAACAGGACAGATGTCGCCGGGCGACTGGCTATGACCCTCGCCATTACCTATGGTCTCAAAAACACTGAATTAATGTATCAATACGGATCCCTGATAACAACTATCATTATGCCAATAGTTTCCTTGGAGAAGCGTATGTTTTGAATCTGATGACCCAAGGCAATGTGCCACAGAGATATCGGATATTATTAGGCTAGGGTTATCTGGTGAACGATGGTTCAGTAAAATCTATTCTGAGGCAATTACTTCAAAACAAACAGCAAAGTCATTGGCCCGGTAACCCATGACTGGAGACCAGAACAGAGTATGTTGAAACCAGAAATATGTGCAATGAAACAATAAGAGCTTCAAAAGAGGCATATAATGGCAAAATAAGATCAAAGCTTATTGAATGCCCGAATAGCTCTCATTCGTTTTTAACTTTTGCCAGAGCAATGGCTAGAAATTTCACTTCCAGTTCATTCCCTCCTCTAACCAAAGATGATGGCACTCTTGCTACTACACCACAAGAAGAAAAAATCCTTCTTGCTGAAATGTTTGCAGCTAATTTCACTTAGGATTCACAAGGGCCCTCCTAATATTTCTGCCATCGATAGCCATATGCATGAACTTATCTTTCGTCAGCGCACAATTAGGCGCATTTTTCTTGATCTCAATACCAAAAAATTTATGCCAGACGGAATTACACCTGTCGTTCTCAAATAATGGGCGCCGCATTTAACACCAGTTTTCTGCAAGTTGTTTACCCTTCCATACAAACTTGGTGCAATACCTTCCAGCTGGAAGACAGATAAAATCCAACCAATTCCAAAAAAGGAAAGAATACCCTTCCTAATGATTATACAGGTTGAATGGCACAAACTGTTTAAAGAAGGTAAAGAGCTCGTTGAAGACGACCATCGTACCGGACGGCCGTCGACGGCACGAACCGACGACAATGTGGCCAAAGTGAGAGAACTGCTGAATAATGACCGACGCTTAAGCATTGAAGCAATTAGTGATGAGTTGAACATTGCTCAGACAAGCGTTCAACGCATCGTTCACGAGGATTTGACCATGCGTAAGGTGTGCGCCAAGATGGTGCCGAAAATTCTGTCTGCCGACCAAAAAGAAACGCGTGTGCGCCTTTCCGAAGAAGTTTTGAACTTTTTGCATACAGACAAAAACTTTTTGGACAATGTGGTAACAGGCGATGAAACTTGGGTTTTCCAGTATGACCCGGAAACCAAAAGACAATCTGCGGAATGGCACACTTCCACGTCCCCACGTCCAAAGAAGGCTCGCATGAGCAAATCAAAGATCAAGACAATGCTGATCGTGTTTTTTGACCGTTGCGGGGTGATTCATAAGGAGTTCGTTCCCCCTGGGGAAACTGTCAATTCGAACTTTTACGTGCAAGTGCTATCCCGCCTGCGAGACCGAGTGAATCGCGTCCGATCAGCCATCTCCGACAACTGGATGCTGCATCACGACAATGCGCCGTGTCATGGCGCGCTCGTCGTGAGGCAACTGTTGGCCCGATTCGGCGTTGCCATACTTCCGCACCCCGCCTATGGTCCCGATCTGGCTCCACCTGACTTTTTTTTATTCCCACGGATGAAAAGACAGCTGAAGGGACATCGGTTTGACTAGATTCAGGACATTCAGCATTGACGAGGGCTCTCAACAGCATCCCCGAAGCTGACTTCCAGAAGGCGTACGGCGAATGGCAGCAGCGTTATTCTAAGTGTGTGGCTGCTCAAGGGTGCTATTTCGAAGAATATTAAGGAATTGTAAGCATATCTTCAATAAATTTTTTTTTTTTTAATCAGTCCTACTACTTTTGATATAGACCCTGTAGACACATTGCACTATTATCTGTGGTCTCTAAAGTGATGAAAACAGCAATCAATGTCGAGCTCATCCAATACCTAGAGAGCTGCGAAATCGTGAATTACCTACCGGCATTATGTCTTCCGTAGATCAACAGGAGACCTGCTTGCCTACGTAACACATATATGGCAGAGATCGATTGAAAAACATCTCTAGCTGTAGCATTGTATATGTCCAAAGCATTACAAGTCTGGAACCTAAGCGTTCTTGGGAAACTGCTGCCATATGGTCTGCCGCCTCAACTTTGTCGCTTAGTGTCGAGTTTCCTCTCAGATAGATCACTTCATGTGGTGGTCGACGGGGTATCCTCCGATACAGTGGCTGGAAAAGCTGTTATTCCACAGGGTTCTGCCCGGGCACCTATTTTGTTTCCGCTCTCAACCATCTGCTTGATGTGAGCACCTGTTGCGGCTAGAGCTTTCTAGATGAATGTACACTTCATACCGCTTTCTCATCTAGAGCCCATATACTATTCAATAAAGCCAGAGGGGCGAGACAGAGAGAAGTTGACGCAAATAATAGAGATCTGGCAATGATTTCCAGAAGGGGATCTAATAATCTAGTAGCGTTTAATGCAACCAAACTGAAGAGAGCGTCTTCTTCAGGAAGGCGGATCCGACAATCTCTAATATGATGATGTCAAGTACAACTATTTCTATGAAGTCTTTCAGATCCATGTACCGGATCACCACCAACAGCACCATCTCATGGGATGATCCTATGAGGTCCATAGCTGAAACCGCTTCACAAAACTTGGTTTTCTATTCCGTGCCAAGAGTTACTTTACATTCCAGCAGCTCATCATAATCTACAAAGCACAGATTCGACCTGTCCTGGAGTACAGCTCACATGTTTGGACTAGGACTCACAAACATACGCTGAAGCTCTTGGATTCCATCCAGAAGAGAGATTCTAGATAGGCGGACCAGACGAGCTCAAACTAGTCAGCCCTTCATTGTCAATCTCGAGACCTGTCAAACTTCTACCTACCAGATGTCATTCTTCCATCGAACCACGAATATGTGGAAGTCTTTGCCTATTGGGGTGTCTCCCTATGCCTATAACTTTAAAACCTGCAAGAAAAATTCGAATGTCCATCTCTTCTCCCAACATTCTACCGCTGGCTCACACGATGTTCTTGGAACATTACAGGTTTCCCTCTCGTGTAGTCAATGTAGGTAGGTATAGGAGAAAAAGCTATCCATTATCGAGAAATTTTGTTTCAACATCGAATAACAACAGTTCAAACTTATAGTAGATAGAGATGATCAAAAACTGCTATACAAAATAGGTGATTGCAAATGGTAAACATTGGATAACTGAAAATCACAAATAAACCAGTTTCTATTCAAATAGTTCCAGTATTCATCGGGAGTAAATCACAATCAAAAGTCTACCGTGCCCAGTTTACTTTGTAAATCAATAAATCATCCAGGGTCAATATGTACATCCAATAATGTTCTGCATATGTTTTCATCCGCAAACTACCCATCTCATAATTAAAATACGTAATATTCATACAGTCCAAATTCATTGTAAAATCGTTTATCAAAGCTCTTTGTAAACACGATATTAATAGGGTGTCGATTTCATCAGATAACGCATAAATTATACATGGACCTACGTAAATTATTACTTTATAAGCGGCAAAAACGTGTATCTAGTGTGGAAACAGATTAAAAGTGAAATGTGGAATGAATTATGCAGTATATCCTGATTATTTTTTCGCACCTCTCTTTACAAACCTCTCACAATCTCAACATGCGTAAGCCATGTTGGTACTCCATTATCTTACATCCAGTTCACTGTGCAATTATCACTCGATAAGTGCATATCCACTGTAAATGCCGGCAAAGAAAAACAAAAGGATTATTGCATTCGTTAAGTTTGGACCTGCCTGACATCTATCGAAGTGATTTCGATATGGAATTGAATTCCATTCCTGATTGCAATGATTGCAAATTCAGCTAATACTATTTATATGAACAAATCTAATTCTATTCGATTTTTGATGGAAGTTTTTCAAATTTAAGTTTTTAATAGTTTCAATAGTTAAGATCCATATTATTTCCTGAACATAATTTATCAATTAATATCATTTAAATAGTTCAAAAAATTAGTTTATTTTAATTTTATTAACAAAAAGGACCCTGCAAATTCCTTACGGGAATTGGGTCTCTGTGAATATTTCTGAATTTTTGATATGATGTAGTCCATGTGATTCTGAAAATGTAATCATTGCGCCAACCCCCAAAAATGAACAGTTTCTCTGCTATGGGGGGTTATATTTACATTTTACTCTTAATAGACTATTTATTTTTGAAGACGGGAACAATATTTTAACATGCTTCATTCTAGTTTATGTTGCATAATATGGTTTTTCTGTCATAAAAAATTTTTTGAAGCCGATCCAGAAAAAGGTATATTTTTTTTATTTAAGCGGGTTTAGGGGTTAGGAAGGGGGGGCTTCAAAAATTTTTCATGGGAGAAGAACCATATTATGCTACATAAACTAGAATGAAGCATGTTGAAATATTGTTCCCGTCTTCAGAAATAAATAGTCTATTAAGAGTTGAATGTGAATGTAACCCCCCCTAGCAGAAAATCTGTTAATTTTTGGGGGTTGGCGCAATGATGACATTTGTTCAGAATTACATGGACTACATCATATCAAAAATTCAGAAATATCCACCCAGACCCAATTCCCGTAAGGAATTTGCGGGGTCCTTTATGTTCATATTTTTATCTGATTAAAATAAAGTTTCATTCTATATTTTGATTACATTGTATTTTAATTAATTTACATGTAAAATTAGCTCTATTAGATTTAAATTCGAAGTTTAATTAATTTAATTTTAATTAATAATTATTTTCAATTTAAATTAATTTCATCAGAAATTGCTATCAGCATTATTTCATTAAGGCTTGAATACTTTTATTTTTATTAAATTTTTAAAGTATCTAGATACTGAGATTTCAATAATAAAATTTTCTGTATTCAAGTTTTCATTATTTTCAATAGTTGTATCATATTTTTCCACTGAATATTATTCAATAATCAATATCATTTAAATAGTTCAATTAATTAGTTTATTTAAATTTTTAATCAATTTTTTTTACTTTAAATTAATTTTATCAGAAATTATCTATTTGTGTAACGGTACAAATTTTGTTAATACTATCCATATGGACAAATCTAATTACATTCAATTTTTAATGCAGATACTGCAATATAAATAATAATTTTTTTTAATAGTTTTAATAGTTGATTCATATTTTTTTACTATATATAATTAATTAATATAATTTGAATAGCTCAATTGATTAGTTTATTTTAAAAATTGGAGTTTGTGCTGTAACCTGATCCATGATACCTGACTGAAATATGTGATACTGTTCTGATATTGTTCATTATTTTGGAAAAAAAAAATTTAATATAATTTATTCTGGCTTAGTTATTCTTCTTTAGAGAAAAAATATCGGTTATGGGGTCCCACTGTAAAATAACACCCCCCCCCCCCCCCAAAGAAAGTCTGATCCGCGCCTGAGACTCAGGTAACGTAGAGGGGGTGAAGATGACACATGTCATCCTCTTAGCTAGAGTTTACAAATAGCGAGAAAAAATATCATCTAAATAAAAAGTTTTGCATATAAGTATGTATAATAAGATAAGTGAAGACTGCCATATGAGAAAACCGTTGAAGGTTAAAGAAATTTTTTATTCATTTAAATAATTAATTTTACTGTCAATGAAAGATGAAGATGTATACACTTTGTGAGATCCAGCCTGAAGGGTGGATACAGAATTTATTGTGTTTAGTTATTATGACTGACCATCCGAATTGTCTCAACATTAAACTTCAAAAAGGAAGAAAATAATTATGGAAATGCATGATACTATGGTGACTATACAGAAATTAACTCTGCTGGAAAATCACTAGATAGCTGAAATTAACCCAGTTTCCTACGTGTCAACAATTCGAAATGCAAAACCAAAATAGCACTTTTCCGCAAAAATTAAATCTCACCAACAACATTCTGTAAAAAACTAGCCAAGTCTCGATGGAGCTGCTTGTTTATCTGTAAAAAGTAATGAAATCTAGACAAAGTAGTGCCAAGTCTAAGGTTCCTTACTGCGATTTCTTTATTATTATAGTTAATGTGTGACTTGGCCGTTGAACATTCTTTATACGTTAGTGGGTACAAGTCAATTTTGTTTACACGTAATATTATCTGTTGTAACTACCTATGTTTGTTAAGCGAGATAATAGCCCATACTGGTATTGGTAATTGGACGCTAGTGTCTCATTTTAGGCTGTTGTTGATTGTGCAACACATGCATTCAGCATTGACAATGCTGACTTCTGCTCTATTCTTTTTGGAGCGTCAAATCGACCACCTATCTAACATAAAATAGACGTACAGACAGACTTCTATCAATGATTAGAAGACCTGCACATAAGTATTATTGAAATACGCAGCTTTATCAAGCCTACAATTGACTGGTTATTGAATCAACGTTTTCCAAGTAGCAATTTTCCATCGTCAATGGGTAGCGGTTCTGGCGACAGATTGGTGCAATGGTGTCATAGCACCTAGTTTTGTACCCTTGTCTACCCTTCAACGGCCAAGTCACACAACATTAACTATAATAATAAAGAAATCGCAGTAAGGAACCTTAGACTTGGTACGACTTTGTCTAGATTTCATTACTTTTTAGAGATAAACAAGCAGCTCCATCGAGACTTGGCTAGTTTTTTACAGAATGTTTTTGGTGGGATTTCACTTCTTTTTGTACAAACGTGGGCATATTGATTTATTTCATCATCAGCATTACACGTGTACACTTGCACTTCGTCCCAATGTTCAGCAACGTATGCAACTATAGCAGATCTGATACTGCAAGTTAAGTCAGTTCTACCACACACCAAGAAAGATATTGAATGGAAGAGACAAGACCCATCTTTGGGCATACCAACTACTTGGTAGCCACTACGTTCATCGTAGTCTTTTAATATTATCGACATTTTTTACGATATTATCTTGCGAAATCAAACACGTAACGTTTATGTTTATATGATAGACAGCTGATACATTGATAGACACATATACGACCGTGGTCACATATAATGTCCGTGGCAGACCATTTCATATCATAGATATTATTAAGGACACAAATGGGCTCTTGTGTTTTCAAATAAGGGTCACCAGCTACTCCAGATCTTCGATTATCATAGTTTTTACAGTTTTCCCTTTATGTGGCCAATAAACCCTAACTCTGTACCAAATTTCAGCTCTCTGAGTTTATGGGAAGTACTAGTTCTATTACGATGATCATGAGTGAGTGGTGAATGAGTGAGTGTCATAAATGCGAAACTTTGTTTTCGCTTAACTTCGGAACTAAATGACCTACAGACTTTTTTATTTTAAGTATGTGATTTTATAGCTTACTGGATGACGAATTTCTGTGTTCTGGTCTTATCCAGAGGTTATCAAATAGGGGCCTGAAAATGCCGTGAAATGATTCCAGTAAAGGATGGTGCGGCAGTGTTTGCTTCGCGCTCGACTTGGCGGGGGCACTGCCGTACCCCCTGATATAATAAAATTGAATATAGACGGAATTGATAACAGATTCGAATATTTTCTCTTTCCACCGGAATTTTTTCTTCCGAAATCGAACAAACAGGAGCTTCTTCTTTTCTTCACAAATGGCATTGATAAACGAAAGACTCAACTCTTGATCGAAAGTAAAGAAAAGTTGAAATTCCAAACATTTATTGTTACTAAAATAAATTTATTCACTGATGTTTCAAAATCTAACTACTAAAGTATCTTCGAAAATAAAAACATCCACTAATATTGCAAACTGAAATCTCTCAAGTATCTTCAAGCCCGAGTTACACAACAGTACATATTCAGATCCCATAAAACAAGATTACTTTGATTTGATCCCATGTATCCGTCTTCCGATATTACTTCCCAATTTTCATTACAAAAATAAAATAATTATTTCTGAATGAATAAAAGTTTGTCGATTTACTACTGAAAATAAATGCTCTTATGAATGATAACGTATTGGCGTGAGTAGTTAACGAATAAAGATTTAGTGACTGAGAGCTTCAACTTGGCAATAATTCTCTTGTCAAGTTCTTTGAGTATTTATGATAGTTTGGTAGTGGCATGCTCAGGATTATGAACGAGTATGCAAGTAACTGGTTCGTGCATATTATGCAATCTCAATTAAACGATAACACTTCCAAATTGATGGCAGTATTCTATGTTATTATCAGTATTAAATATTCCACTACGCTATTCAATTGCCCCGTAGTCAGGGATTCAAGCCTGGAAAACTCAAATAATCCACAGATCGCTAATTCCCCTCCCCCCCTTCTTTTACTAGCACAATTTTTCACCTTCGGGTACTCCTCCAGATTAAATGTATGATTGTGACATATTTATACTTGTAGCCATTTCATTTTTTTGATATATACTATTAATAGTGTTCATTTCACAATATCAAATTTTATATCACATAGTGAAGGGTGAAACAATAGAATTGTTTATTCTTATAACATTCTGATCTCTGATGAACTGTACAAATCATCAATATCATAAGAAAACTAGGTAACTCAACCTTATCTTCAAGATACCATAGTGTACTTTTTTTTCATACTGTGATTAGACGAGACGGAAACCTTTAATGTTCGAAGAACATCCTGTGAGCCAGTGTGGAATGTTGGGAGAGTACAGGGGCATTCGAATTTCTCTTGAAGGTTTGGTGGTCATGTGCATAGGTGAAGACCTCACTGACTAGCTAGTTCGCCTATCTGGAATCTCTCGTATTGGGACAACAGACGAAATTTCTGATGAGCACCGAACATGGAAATATCTATAAGAAGGGGAAAAATGGCCCACCTTTTGTACGATGTTTTAGGTAAGTCGTAGGTATGACATCATCAATCAGGCGAATAGGTCTATTCTCGATAGAATCCAAGAGCTTCACCGTATGTTTGGGAGCCGCATTTCAAACATGTGAGCAGTGCTACAGGACAGGTCGAATCTGTGCTTTGTAGATTATTAAGAGTTACTGGGATGTAAAGTAGCTCTGGGCATGGAATAGAAAATCAAGTTCTTGTGAAGCAGTTTTCGCAATGGATCTCATATAATTATCCAATGAGAGGGTGCTGTTAGTGGTGATCCCGATCATGGATATGGAAGACTCCACAGAAATAGTTATATCTGACATCATCATCTCAGGGATTGTCGAATCCTCCTTCCAGGAGACAAAACCTTGAGTTTCGGTTGCATTGAACTATAGAAGATTATCAAATCCCCATTTGCCAGATCTCCATTAATTGCGTCAACCTGTCTCTGTCTCGCTCTTCTGGCTTCATGTGATGATATATGGGCTCTCAATCATTTGCAAATCTGAAGACGGGACAAGTGGTAACTTCCAGCAGATCTTCGATATAGAGCAGAAACGAAGTTGGTGCCAAGACAGATCCCTGTGAAACATCAGTGTTGATGGCCATTGTTTCGGAGGATACCCCGTCAACCATGACATTGAGTGATCTATCTGAGAGAACACTCGATAGTAAGCAACAAAGTTGAGGCGGCAAACCATAGGAGGGAAGTTTCCCAACAAGGCTTTGGTGCCAGACTCGGTCAAATGCTTTGAAGATATCCAATGCTACAGCTAGAGATTCTACATGTTTTCGAATAGATTTCTGCCATACTATGTTACGTAGGCAGGCAGGTATCTTGTTGATCTCTGCTGGTGAAAGTCATATTGTCGGTCATTCACTATTCTGGAACTCTCTAGATATTGAATGAGTTTGATGTTGATTGCTCTCTCCATTACTTCAGAGATCACAGATAATAGTGCAATGAGTCTATAATTATTGGGAAGGGTCTTCTTCCCTTTTTGTAAAATTGGTTGAACTCTAGCTGTCTTCCAGCTGGAGGAAAGACACCTAGTTTGTATGAAAGCATAAATAGCCCGCAGAAAACTGGTGCTAATTTAGGTGCATATTCCTTGATAATGACAGGTAACCTCATTATAAGGTTACTATGCTCCATGACCTATAGAGCTCAGGAGTATCTCTATGAGACAAACTCTTATATGGAATTTCACTTCTTCGGAGACTTAATTTTTAAAGTTTCAAAATATTAGTTCCGACCCTTCAGTTTGTTGAATGTATGGTTATGATATATATTTATGACCAGAAAAACAGGAAAATATTGTTATAATGATACAAAAATTACCTACTATAAAGTTCATTCTCAAAACAGAAGGTGGATGTCAAAAGTACCACTTGGAAGAGGCTATTGTCTCCCTAAACTGTACAGATTTTATCTTACCACTTTGAAGCGATTATCAAATTTTCATATTCGTCCTACCGATAGGAAAGGTCTCCACAATAAGTTACGTACATGAAAGTTTACAATGAGGCATCATGTCTCCCAAACGTTCGGAGAATCATGTCTCCCAAACGTGGACATTGGAGTATAATGCTTCCAAAACATTTTTTGAATAATAGTATTTAACACTAGAGGATCTATCACAATAAGGTCGACCACTCCGACCAAACAAATGAGACAACTTTTTTTTGACGCTTTGATACAGAGCATACTTCAAGTGGAGTTGGGGACAAACGTTCGAAATACAGACAGACCCATAAATTGACAGACTTGTTTGAACTGTTTAGTAGTATTACATTACGATTTATTTATTACTCCTAATAGTCTAGGAGCCAGTGCGATATTGATGGTCTGAACATAAACCCGATGGCACTATGGTTCATCATTAGAGGACGATTCAATGAACAATTCATCTCACAGACCGAATTTTCCCCGGCAGCTAAATCTCGAGATATAGCATCCGAATTTTTTTTTGACTTGAGGTTAACCCTTTCCAAGTTGCGGTTACTTGAAAAGCATGCCATTCTTATACACTTCCATCATGTGCCATCATTTTTTTTCATGTCCGTTTATCAGGCCGACCATTTAAAATTGAACCGAACATGAACTGCAAGTTAACCCCCCCAAACTTAGTGGAAAATGTTCATTGGTGTTGGCAATTGTTAACATACCCCATGCCATCAAAAGTTTTCGATCCATTTCCTAGTAATTGGCCATTATTTGGACCAAAAATGTTTCTTTTTTTCATTTTGTGGATAAAACTTTCGGGTTACAAGGTAACATGATGGCACCATGTTAAATAACTTTATTGGAGGTCAAATAAAGATTTAAAATATCACTCCTTGCCTATTTTAACCCCCCAAAACTCTCTAAAATCATCCGGCAGAATAAAAGAAAATAATGAAAAAGAGCCGTTCCGATTTTAAACCCAGCCAGAGTCTCAATAATTCATATTTTTTTGGGGCTGGTTTAAGAGTAGGTCAAATAAAATAAACACGTTCAAAAACCAATTCTATAGAGTCTAAATACATGAAAGTTTGAAATTTAAAGTATTATCGCTTGAAATTAATTTAGAATCTAAGAATGTATCAAAAATTACAACTTTTCTTTGTTTTAAAGAGTCGTGCATGTGGAATGGTTTCAAAATGTTATCTGAATAGAAAATTAAATTATTCCAATTTGAAGCAGATTGTTTACAAACACAACAATTTTGAGAATTTTTCGAATATATTTGAATAACCAAATATTTGTATGAATTGAGAATTATTCAATTTCGTTGAAGTCTAATTTATATTTTTGTTCGTGAGACTGCATTAATTTATGTTTTAATTTCATATATTTGTTTCATTTTATCTTTTGATTTCATTTCAATTTACTTTCATTTATGTTTATAATGAAGGTCAAATTCTAATGTATGCGGATTTGCTTTCAAATCCAAGTGAATATTCATAATTGTTTTCTTGATTTCAATTTCCATTGTATTTTATTTCCAGTATATTCAATTTTCACTATATTTTGTTTTTAATTGAATTTTGACAATAAGAATGAGGCTTCCGATAATGAGAAATGGAAGCGCCACAGGTTAAATCACATAATATCCGTGAAATTTACAGACAATGCTGCCAGAAGTAAATTCTAAGACTTCAATAATAGTCGAGCAAATAAAGCATTGAACCTGGGAAAGTTGGCGCAGTTGGATGGATTGAGATGCGGTTTTCTGCATTCGATTCAGAAAGTGATCTAGAAACTTTGTCCGGTATTTTTGTTTTGGGGAAAAAATTTGCTGCATTTCTACAGCCAAAAATGCATTTTTCAAAGATGCTTTTTTTGAGGTAAATAAAAGAATGGGCTGGAATTGGTTTCTTGGGGGTTTTAGGGGTTGCTGAACACGAATATGATATTAAAAAAATTCTTGCGGGTTACAAGGTAACATGATGGCACCATGTTAATTAACTTTATTGAAGATTTAAAATTAAATATAATATTAAAAAAATTCCCTGAGGTCCCCTTGGACCTCCCCGGGGGTATACTAGCGTCCTAACGTCCTGGATATCGACGAAATTAATGAAAACATTATTTTTAATGTTTGTCAACTGTTCGAAAGAGGATATGAAGGTTGCTAGTAATGATAACGACATGAAAAAACTCTTCTGCAATACCTGGTGTACCCTGCGTCCGGGTAACGACGTCATCTTCTAGGAATTTGCTAATTTTTCTTCATAAAAGGTAACAAATTCTAGCTCTCGGGGGTTTTTAAAGTCGCCGATCACGACTGTGACACTCACAATGTTCTGCAAATTACCTGGGCGTATTTCCGGGACACTCGAGCCCTGTGTATCCACGTCATCTTCTAGGAATTTCTTGTTTTTTTCAAATTAAATGTAATAAATTCTAGCTCTCGGGGGTTTTCAAAGTCGCTGATCACGACTGTGACACTCACAATGTTCTGCAAATTACCTGGGGGTATTTCCGGGACACTCGAGTCCTGTGTATCCACGTCATCTTCTAGGGATTTCTTGTTTTTTTCAAATTAAATGTAATACATTCTGGCTCTCGGGGGTTTTCAAAGTCGCTGATCACGACTGTGACACTCACAATGTTCTGCAAATTACCTGGGGGTATTTCCGGGACACTCGAGCCCTGTGTATCCACGTCATCTTCTAGGAATTTCTTGTTTTTTTCGAATTAAATGTAATAAATTCTAGCTCTCGGGGGTTTCAAAGTCGCTGATCACGACTGAGGCAGTCACAATGTTCTGCAAATTACCTGGGCGTATTTCCGGGACACTCGAGCCCTGTGTATCCACGTCATCTTCTAGGAATTTCTTGTTTTTTTCAAATTAAATGTAATAAATTCTAGCTCTCGGGGGTTTTCAAAGTCGCTGATCACGACTGTGACACTCACAATGTTCTGCAAATTACCTGGGGGTATTTCCGGGACACTCGAGTCCTGTGTATCCACGTCATCTTCTAGGGATTTCTTGTTTTTTTCAAATTAAATGTAATACATTCTGGCTCTCGGGGGTTTTCAAAGTCGCTGATCACGACTGTGACACTCACAATGTTCTGCAAATTACCTGGGGGTATTTCCGAGACACTCGAGCCCTGTGTATCCACGTCATCTTCTAGGAATTTCTTGTTTTTTTCGAATTAAATGTAATAAATTCTAGCTCTCGGGGGTTTCAAAGTCGCTGATCACGACTGAGGCCGTCACAATGTTCTGCAAATTACCTGGGCGTATTTCCGGGACACTCGAGCCCTGTGTATCCACGTCATCTTCTAGGAATTTCTTGTTTTTTTCAAATTAAATGTAATAAATTCTAGCTCTCGGGGGTTTTCAAAGTCGCTGATCACGACTGTGACACTCACAATGTTCTGCAAATTACCTGGGGGTATTTCCGGGACACTCGAGTCCTGTGTATCCACGTCATCTTCTAGAGATTTCTTGTTTTTTTCAAATTAAATGTAATACATTCTGGCTCTCGGGGTTTTCAAAGTCGCTGATCACGACTGTGACACTCACAATGTTCTGCAAATTACCTGGGGGTATTTCCGGGACACTCGAGCCCTGTGTATCCACGTCATCTTCTGGGAATTTCTTGTTTTTTTCGAATTAAATGTAATAAATTCTAGCTCTCGGGGGTTTCAAAGTCGCTGATCACGACTGAGGCAGTCACAATGTTCTGCAAATTACCTGGGGGTATTTCCGGGACACTC
The DNA here is from genome assembly GCA_958510875.1 of Endomychus coccineus. Taxonomy (NCBI): domain Eukaryota; kingdom Metazoa; phylum Arthropoda; class Insecta; order Coleoptera; family Endomychidae; genus Endomychus; species Endomychus coccineus. The sequence continues at coordinate 158,777,429 of OY294068.1, forward strand.
GAGTCCTGTATATCCACGTCATCTTCTAGGAATTTCTTGTTTTTTTTCAAATTAAATGTAATAAATTTTAGCTCTCGGAGGTTTTCAAAGTCGCTGATCACGATTGTGACACTCGCAATGTTCTGCTAATTACATTAGTGTGTTCGCGAGTCCCTGGAACCCTCTTTATTAACGTCATCTTCTAGGAATTTGTTAATTTTTCGTCATTAAAGGTAACAAATTCTGGCTCTCGGGGATTTTCAAAGTCGCCGATCACGACTATGACACTCGCAATGTGCTGCAAATTACCTGGGGGTATTTTCGGGTCTCTGGAGCCCTGTTTACCTACGCCATCTTCTAGGAATTTGTTAATTTTTCTTCATAGAATGTAACATGTTCTGGCTCTCGGGGGTTTTTATTGTCGCCGATCACGATTATGATACTCACAATGTTGTGCAAATTCCTAGAAGATGACGTAGATACACAGGGCTCGAGTGTCCCGGAAATATCCCTAGGTAATTTGCAGAACATTGTGAGTGTGACAGTCATGATCAGCGACTTTGAAAACCCCCGAGAGCTAGAATTTGTTACCTTTTATGAATAAAAATTTGCAAATTCCTAGAAGATGACGTCGTTACTCGGACGCAGGGTACACCTGGTATTGCAGAAGAGTTTTTTCATGTCGTTATCATAACTAGCAACCTTCATATCACCTTTCGAACAGTTGACAAACATTAAATATAATTTTTTCATTAATTTCGTCGATATCCAGGACGTCAGGACGCTAGTATACCCCCGGGGAGGTCCAAAGGGACCTCAGGGAATTTTTTAAATATCATATTCGTGTTCAGCGACTCCAAAAACCCCCAAGAAACCAATTCGTGCCCATTTTTTTTATTTACTTCAAAAAGTGCATTTTTGAAAAATGCATTTTTGGCTGTAGAAATGCAACAAATTTTTTCCGCATAACAAAAATACCGGACAAAGTTTCTAAATCACTTTCTGAATCGAATGCAGAAAACCGCATCTCAATCCATCCAACTGCGCCAACTTTCCCAGATTTGGCCTATTTTAGTGCTTTATTTGACTATAACGGAAATCAATTAGATAACTTTCATCACAGTTTAAGAATGTTATATTATTCATACCTGCATGATTACTCAACTAAAACTAGTCAAAGGTAAATTCTAGAAGATATGATGGTTTCACACACCGTAAAGAACAGCTTGTTCCTCTATGAATTAACTCGATTCAGGACGGTGATATTCTGTATGTAATTTGATATGAGAATCGAGATTAAGATTTTAAATGGTAATTGGAAACTTGGAAAGATTATTCATAACCTTAAATCATCAACCTGAAATAATTGTATTTATTATTCAAGAGCGGAATAAATTCAACAACCCTTGACGAAGACATGGAAACCCCGTTCGAGAGGTTCCTTACGAATTCGAAGAAATTTGTGAGAAGCTATACTCTTTGATAAATCAAGGCCATATCCCAAAGTTGAACGTATTCACTGTAATATGAATTTAAATAGAATTAGAAATATCCATCATTGCTGAATTACAGGCCATCTGTTCAGTTATATTATATCTATTCGATACCACTCACAGAATAGTTTTGTAGTACACCGGATTTAGCTTTCAGCATATCTGATTTCCTGATGAATCTTCTATTAGGACTAATTTGTACGTCGCGGGGCAACACTGTCTGGAATAAACTGAGACGCCATCAGTTTCGCACTATGGGAACCTTACATATTAGAATTAAACGGAAAATACTCTTCAGAAGAAATTAACAATGGAAATAAATGAACGCTTTAATAAAGAACTGCAACGATACATAACGGTATCAGGAATAACAATTTAAGCATCGTTTGAATCGATATAATATTAAAATACGACATTGCACTCACAAATATAATTGAAATCTGCGCTTTGCATTTGAAATTGAAACAAATGCTAGAATATTCAGAAATACATGAAATAATACAAATGTACTTTACCATATAGAAATTGACGATATATTTCAAAGCATCATAAAATGTATCTTCATTCTTATCAAACTGAACATATTAAACTGTAATCTTATAGAATAAAGTAACGAATACAAAAAAAATCTATTTCAAAATGGAAACTAGAAGTACATCATATGGCGATACTACAAAAACTTACAATAAACAATCCATCTTCAAAATTTGATAATCATGAACATTTTGTTAAAATCAACAGAAATTAAATAAACAGAAGAATGAAATATCTTGGCTTTCGGATGGATTCAGCGTCACAATAGCACGACTTGATGCCGACGTTTAGTTAACCATTAGAGGTGGCATCTTCAGGGCAGGTTTGAGACTTGAACTGAAACTGATTCTACTGATTTCTGCAGCCGTATTCATTGTAGGAAAAAAATTTATTCCAATACATTGAAAATATAACAGGTCGAATTTCCAATATCCTCGAAAATCATAATATTTCTACTCGGTTTTCCGCACTTCAAAATCTATCTCAGCCTAACAAACCTATCAAAGATTCCTCCTCTACATTTAGAAGGTGTTTATAGCAATCCCTGTTATTGCGGTAAAGACTACATTGGTGAAACAGGTCGTATAGTAGCTACTCGTGTGAAAGAACATGACCGCTATACACGTGATTGCGAAACACAAGTTTGACACTAATCATCAAATCATTTTCGAAAATATTAAAATCCTAGCCCGAGCCCCAAACTTCTATCAGTGAAAAATCCTGGAAGCTATAGAAATCCTAAAACACCCAGATAATCTGAACCGTGACTCAGAATATCAGGTCCCAACATTTGGAAACCCATCGTCGAAAAGTCCACTTCGCACATGATCACACAACGACAAGGTCAGGTGCCAAAATGGAGGACCCCCGGAATGAAGGCAGTGAACTGTGTAGCGTGGAGGATTTTTTCCTACAATAAATACGACTACAGAAACCAGTAGAATCAGTATCAGTTCAAGCCTCAAGTCTGCTCTGAAGATTCAACCTGTGATGGTTGGCGAAACGTCGAAATCAAGTCGTAGTATTGTGATGCGAAATCCATCCGAAAGCAAAGATTTTTCAAGATTATTTATCCGCGGAAGTCTACTATTCAAGGAGAATGTAATTTAATGTCTATATGTCTCAAATCTGTAACTGATATTACAAATATACTTTTATTTTGAATTAAATACAACGCGTCATCTTCATATTCAGTTTGACGCTTATTGAAATTCAAATGTTTGTTTTTAGATTTAAAAGCATAATTCATATGAACAAATATAGTCTAGGAGCCAGAGCGATATTGATGGTCTGAACATTAACCCGATGGCACTATGGTTTATCGTTAGAGGACGGTTCAATGATCAATTCATCTCACAGACCGAATTTTCCCCGGCTGCTAGATATCGAGATACTGCATCCGCATTTTTTCTTTTTGTTGACTGGAGGTTGACCCTTTCCAAGTTGCGGTTACTTGAGAGGCATGCCATTCTTATACACTTCCACCATGTGGCATCATTTTTTATGGTGTCCGTTTATCAGGTCGACCAGTTAAAATCGAACCGAAAGTGGACTGCAAGTCAACCCCCTCAAACCTGGTGGAAAATGTTCATTGGTATTGGCAATTGTTAGCATACCCTATGACATCAAAAGTAATCGGACCATTTCCGAGTAATTGGCCATTATTTGGACCAAAATGTTTCTTTTTTTAATTTTGTGAATAAAAATTGCGGGTTACAAGGTAACATAATGGCACTATGTTAAATAAGTTAATAAGTTTTGGGGGTTGAAATAGGCAAGGCGTGATGGAAAAATTTTAAATCTAATAAAGCTATTTAACATGGTGCCATCATGTTACCTTGTAACCCGCAAGTTTTATCCACAAAATGAAAAAAAGAAACAGTTTTGGTCCAAATAATGACCAATTACTCGGAAATGAATCGATATTTTTTGATGGCATAGGGTGTGTGTACAATTGCCAACACCAATGAACATTTTCCACCAGGTTTGGGGGGGTTAACTTGCAGTTCATGTTTGGTTCAATTTCAACTGGTCGGCCTGATAAACGGACACGATAAAAAATGATGACACATGGTGAAAAGCATGCCATTCTTCATGCTTTTCAAGTAACCGCAACTTGGAAAGGGTTAACCTCTAGTAAAAAAAAAATAAAAATGCGGATGCTGTATCTCGAGATCCAGCAGTCGGGGAAAATTCGGTCTGTGAGATGAATTGTTCATTGAACCGTCCTCTAACGATAAACCATAGTGCCATCGGGTTATTGTTCAGACCATCAATATCACTCTGGCTCCTAGACTGATACGTCGTTTACATTTTACCTTGATAGCAAAGCTGCTAGAAGAAAAAGCAACATTCATTAGTAAATCATGTTATAGTTGAGTTATATCTATTCTCATTATCAGACTTCCAATTTGAAGTTTAGCCTAAACATTTGTATGCAAACGTATCATGAAAATTAATGCTTCGATAATTGAATTGATAGATATTTCCAGTGAATAAATTACAATTTAGACATTTTTAACGTGCGGAAATTGTATAAAATTTATTATAACTGATAGTATAATAAAAATTAAATTTAATGGAAATTGAATTTTACTTTAAAAAATACCATTGATAAGAAATAGTCACCCTTATCCACTAAAACTACTATTAAAGTCCTGAGGACCTTTCGGCTACCAAGTAGCCATCATCAGAATAAACTAAATTATAAATCAAAATGTGTCTGTGTACATACTATTTGGGGATAATGATGTGAACAATGGGTTACCTTCAGCTGGAGATCAATCGAAATTTGATATACTGCTTTTTCGTTTATACATTTCCATTCCTTCTAAATCACCGCTGATATTATTTTTCTTTATATAGGACACATTTTCCTTCTAGTTTGACCAATATACCATTTTGAATACGACTCACGATTGATTTCGTACATTCCGGACTTGTCGGAATCGGAAACCTCTTCAAAGATGTTGCCTATACTGTGTTTTAGCTTGTTCTTACATCTATAAAATGGCTGTATTGCAAATTCGGAAATAAAATTTGTAGATAACCAAAGAATGATAAGTGAATTTCATCAAAGTATTTGAAGGCAATGGCTCTAATTTGGTTAGTTGGCTACGTTCCAAATTCTTTTTTTGTTTAGTAATTGAGTTATTGATCAAAGATTTGTGGTAACCATTGTCCAACGCAATTTGCTGAAGTATCTCAACTTCGTTGTTATAATTTTGCTGGCTCAAAAGAACGTTCAATAGTAAACTATCCAACGGAGCTATTTCATATCTAATTGGTGTAGCTAAATCCGCCGGGGAGTAACCCATTGTTTACATCATTATCTCCAAACAGTATTTAAACAGGAACATTATGATTGTCATTTTGGTTCATTCTAATGACGGCTACTTGGTAGTTAAAAGGTCTTCAGTACTTCAATAGTATTTTCAGTATTTTATAGCTTATTATTAACAAAAATGATCTAATTATTATTCTTATTACCAGAGGTCTCATTTCAATTATACCTAAGTACAATTATACATTGTGGGGAAGGCTACTTCCCCCATTTGTGGAGGAAGTATGAATGTAATGCCATGTTGGTTTCTGATTCTATTCAGTGTGGACCGTGTTTTGCGCGGAAAATCAGTCCTCGTAGGATGAAAAATATGACAATTGTCGATAAATAACTATGATTTAATTTCGGAAATTATCATTATCCACTTCACAAGACACGCAAGGAGCTAGTTTCCAATGGTTGGCATTGTATCATTGGTATCGTGAGTATCGTGACCGTTTTCATATTTGAAACTTCAGATTGAAGGATAAGTAGGATTAAATGAGCTAGGTTGAGAATTATATCTTTCCGACATATTAGGAAATGTGATTAATACACTGAGTCAACAGAAAATAGACAGAATTATTACATTCGTCATTAACGTGCTGGTCACCTTTGTTAATATGTTGAAGCAATTCATGAAACAATAACATGCATTTTGTTCGGATGGTCATGTTGGCTATGAATTTGAACGGGTGCGTGTCGAATGAAGTATCTTCATTCTTATCAAACTGAACATATTAAACTGTAATCTTATAGAATAAAGTAACGAATACAAAAAAAATCTATTTCAAAATGGAAACTAGAAGTACATCATATGGCGATACTACAAAAACTTACAATAAACAATCCATCTTCAAAATTTGATAATCATGAACATTTTGTTAAAATCAACAGAAATTAAATAAACAGAAGAATGAAATATCTTGGCTTTCGGATGGATTCAGCGTCACAATAGCACGACTTGATGCCGACGTTTAGTTAACCATTAGAGGTGGCATCTTCAGGGCAGGTTTGAGACTTGAACTGAAACTGATTCTACTGATTTCTGCAGCCGTATTCATTGTAGGAAAAAAATTTATTCCAATACATTGAAAATATAACAGGTCGAATTTCCAATATCCTCGAAAATCATAATATTTCTACTCGGTTTTCCGCACTTCAAAATCTATCTCAGCCTAACAAACCTATCAAAGATTCCTCCTCTACATTTAGAAGGTGTTTATAGCAATCCCTGTTATTGCGGTAAAGACTACATTGGTGAAACAGGTCGTATAGTAGCTACTCGTGTGAAAGAACATGACCGCTATACACGTGATTGCGAAACACAAGTTTGACACTAATCATCAAATCATTTTCGAAAATATTAAAATCCTAGCCCGAGCCCCAAACTTCTATCAGTGAAAAATCCTGGAAGCTATAGAAATCCTAAAACACCCAGATAATCTGAACCGTGACTCAGAATATCAGGTCCCAACATTTGGAAACCCATCGTCGAAAAGTCCACTTCGCACATGATCACACAACGACAAGGTCAGGTGCCAAAATGGAGGACCCCCGGAATGAAGGCAGTGAACTGTGTAGCGTGGAGGATTTTTTCCTACAATAAATACGACTACAGAAACCAGTAGAATCAGTATCAGTTCAAGCCTCAAGTCTGCTCTGAAGATTCAACCTGTGATGGTTGGCGAAACGTCGAAATCAAGTCGTAGTATTGTGACGCGAAATCCATCCGAAAGCAAAGATTTTTCAAGATTATTTATCCGCGGAAGTCTACTATTCAAGGAGAATGTAATTTAATGTCTATATGTCTCAAATCTGTAACTGATATTACAAATATACTTTTATTTTGAATTAAATACAACGCGTCATCTTCATATTCAGTTTGACGCTTATTGAAATTCAAATGTTTGTTTTTAGATTTAAAAGCATAATTCATATGAACAAATATAGTCTAGGAGCCAGAGCGATATTGATGGTCTGAACATTAACCCGATGGCACTATGGTTTATCGTTAGAGGACGGTTCAATGATCAATTCATCTCACAGACCGAATTTTCCCCGGCTGCTAGATATCGAGATACTGCATCCGCATTTTTTCTTTTTGTTGACTGGAGGTTGACCCTTTCCAAGTTGCGGTTACTTGAGAGGCATGCCATTCTTATACACTTCCACCATGTGGCATCATTTTTTATGGTGTCCGTTTATCAGGTCGACCAGTTAAAATCGAACCGAAAGTGGACTGCAAGTCAACCCCCTCAAACCTGGTGGAAAATGTTCATTGGTATTGGCAATTGTTAGCATACCCTATGACATCAAAAGTAATCGGACCATTTCCGAGTAATTGGCCATTATTTGGACCAAAATGTTTCTTTTTTTAATTTTGTGAATAAAAATTGCGGGTTACAAGGTAACATAATGGCACTATGTTAAATAAGTTAATAAGTTTTGGGGGTTGAAATAGGCAAGGCGTGATGGAAAAATTTTAAATCTAATAAAGCTATTTAACATGGTGCCATCATGTTACCTTGTAACCCGCAAGTTTTATCCACAAAATGAAAAAAAGAAACAGTTTTGGTCCAAATAATGACCAATTACTCGGAAATGAATCGATATTTTTTGATGGCATAGGGTGTGTGTACAATTGCCAACACCAATGAACATTTTCCACCAGGTTTGGGGGGGTTAACTTGCAGTTCATGTTTGGTTCAATTTCAACTGGTCGGCCTGATAAACGGACACGATAAAAAATGATGACACATGGTGAAAAGCATGCCATTCTTCATGCTTTTCAAGTAACCGCAACTTGGAAAGGGTTAACCTCTAGTAAAAAAAAAATAAAAATGCGGATGCTGTATCTCGAGATCCAGCAGTCGGGGAAAATTCGGTCTGTGAGATGAATTGTTCATTGAACCGTCCTCTAACGATAAACCATAGTGCCATCGGGTTATTGTTCAGACCATCAATATCACTCTGGCTCCTAGACTGATACGTCGTTTACATTTTACCTTGATAGCAAAGCTGCTAGAAGAAAAAGCAACATTCATTAGTAAATCATGTTATAGTTGAGTTATATCTATTCTCATTATCAGACTTCCAATTTGAAGTTTAGCCTAAACATTTGTATGCAAACGTATCATGAAAATTAATGCTTCGATAATTGAATTGATAGATATTTCCAGTGAATAAATTACAATTTAGACATTTTTAACGTGCGGAAATTGTATAAAATTTATTATAACTGATAGTATAATAAAAATTAAATTTAATGGAAATTGAATTTTACTTTAAAAAATACCATTGATAAGAAATAGTCACCCTTATCCACTAAAACTACTATTAAAGTCCTGAGGACCTTTCGGCTACCAAGTAGCCATCATCAGAATAAACTAAATTATAAATCAAAATGTGTCTGTGTACATACTATTTGGGGATAATGATGTGAACAATGGGTTACCTTCAGCTGGAGATCAATCGAAATTTGATATACTGCTTTTTCGTTTATACATTTCCATTCCTTCTAAATCACCGCTGATATTATTTTTCTTTATATAGGACACATTTTCCTTCTAGTTTGACCAATATACCATTTTGAATACGACTCACGATTGATTTCGTACATTCCGGACTTGTCGGAATCGGAAACCTCTTCAAAGATGTTGCCTATACTGTGTTTTAGCTTGTTCTTACATCTATAAAATGGCTGTATTGCAAATTCGGAAATAAAATTTGTAGATAACCAAAGAATGATAAGTGAATTTCATCAAAGTATTTGAAGGCAATGGCTCTAATTTGGTTAGTTGGCTACGTTCCAAATTCTTTTTTTGTTTAGTAATTGAGTTATTGATCAAAGATTTGTGGTAACCATTGTCCAACGCAATTTGCTGAAGTATCTCAACTTCGTTGTTATAATTTTGCTGGCTCAAAAGAACGTTCAATAGTAAACTATCCAACGGAGCTATTTCATATCTAATTGGTGTAGCTAAATCCGCCGGGGAGTAACCCATTGTTTACATCATTATCTCCAAACAGTATTTAAACAGGAACATTATGATTGTCATTTTGGTTCATTCTAATGACGGCTACTTGGTAGTTAAAAGGTCTTCAGTACTTCAATAGTATTTTCAGTATTTTATAGCTTATTATTAACAAAAATGATCTAATTATTATTCTTATTACCAGAGGTCTCATTTCAATTATACCTAAGTACAATTATACATTGTGGGGAAGGCTACTTCCCCCATTTGTGGAGGAAGTATGAATGTAATGCCATGTTGGTTTCTGATTCTATTCAGTGTGGACCGTGTTTTGCGCGGAAAATCAGTCCTCGTAGGATGAAAAATATGACAATTGTCGATAAATAACTATGATTTAATTTCGGAAATTATCATTATCCACTTCACAAGACACGCAAGGAGCTAGTTTCCAATGGTTGGCATTGTATCATTGGTATCGTGAGTATCGTGACCGTTTTCATATTTGAAACTTCAGATTGAAGGATAAGTAGGATTAAATGAGCTAGGTTGAGAATTATATCTTTCCGACATATTAGGAAATGTGATTAATACACTGAGTCAACAGAAAATAGACAGAATTATTACATTCGTCATTAACGTGCTGGTCACCTTTGTTAATATGTTGAAGCAATTCATGAAACAATAACATGCATTTTGTTCGGATGGTCATGTTGGCTATGAATTTGAACGGGTGCGTGTCGAATGAAGTTATCTAGGGTTACAAAGTCATTCAACTTTTTAGTGCCAGGCCAGTTGACTAGAGGGATGATTACAACTTCCACCCACTGTTAGAAAGTATGACGGCAGAGAACACACCCTCGGTGGTGGAAGATTAGAGCTACTTTATCCGCAACACCCCGGCCAGGCAGTTTCACCATACGTTATACGTTGCTTATTATATGATAGAGATATATAGCATCCGCATGTTTAGGGGTGTACCGGCTTTCAAGATAATTCCGGAAAAACTAGCATATATTTACGGGGTTGCAAATTACCGGGTCGTCCCTCACATTCACCTGCCGTGTAATAAACCACCATAAATTTCACTTTCCCCGGCTGACCAGACTCTAGGCTGGCTCGTCCTTATAATACATTGATGTTTGGAAGTACTTTACGAAGTCATTGTAAGTACATTACGGCTTTCATGTGTAGGTATCACGAGTGGGATGAGGCTTCGACAAGGGTTCTTGAAGCCCTCACTTGAATACCACCTCTACACTTATTCACAAAAGTTGAAGCCATGAGAACGGCGCATAGCTTAATGGGCCCAGCCAGACGCTCAGGTCACTGGACTGAAACGCACTACTCTCGTAGTCACTCAGTGCTTTTGAGTGAGGCCACCTCTGATCATCTCATATTAAAAATCAGTCTAGAAAGCACAATTTCAGCCAAAAGTCTCACTTCTCTCAAAGTCTTCATCACTGATAAAGGAGATTGGAATCACGAAACTCTCGCCCTGTTGCCACCAGGCGGGCTCGTACGGCTCACAGAATAGGTTCAGATTGCAGGAGTCTACCTAAAAAAGCCTAAGATCAGTAGTCTTAGACGGGTAATGCACGTGTTTCCAGGCTGTAATAATAGTCGATGAAATAAAGCAGAAGACAGGCCAAAGTAAAAAAACGGCAGAACCAATTTTGACGATTTTTCTAAAATCAGTTATAGAAGTCATTGAAAAAAAATGTTACCATGTAATTTTTTCATGATATCCATTTTAACATCTCTACAGAGGAAAATGCATATTTTTGAATGCATTTTCGGGAGACAATGTTAAAAATGTTCCAAAAATGGCCAAATATAGCCAAAATAGGCCAGAATTCCTAACGCGTAGGTTTTTGGGGTTTCTGTGACTCAGGAGATTCCAGTAGTATCGTCATCTTCATATTAAAAAATCATCCATGGAGATGACCTAGGTCATCAGGGTAACCTGATTACCAGGTGACTATTGAGGGTCATAGTCACAACCGGCAGCTTCAAAAGAACCTCCCTCACATGTTTCGTCCTGTTCCAAAAGATAATTTTACGAATTCCCTGAAGACGACCACAGTACCAGGATATCCTGAGCCCCAGGTGCGTCATTGTTCCAATCTGGCACCGATATAGTGTTCAGCAACCCCAAAACCCCCAAGTAAGAAATGCTGGCCTATTTTGACTATACTTGGAAATTTTTTCAACATTTTTGATACTATCTCCTGAAAATGCATTCAAAAACATGCATTTTCCTCTGTATTAATGCTAAGATGCATATCATGAAAAAATAAACTGGTAACATTATTTTATTGATTCCTAGAATCGATTAAGAAAACATCACCAAAACTATTAAGTCACCTAGAGCCGCATCAAGGCTAGTCAAAGAATACAGAGATGTATAACTGGTAACATTATTTTATTGATTCCTAGAATCGATTAAGAAAACATCACCAAAACTATTAAGTCACCTAGAGCCGCATCAAGGCTAGTCAAAGAATACAGAGATGCACTGGGTGAACTGGTCAGGACAACCAAGGTTCAACTCATTTGGGTCCCATGATACAGTGGAGTTCATGGAAAATAAATGGTCGACACCTTGGCCTAGCGGATTTCATCTGGTATCCCCGTTCAGCCAGAGCCAATAGTCGCTCCATAAAACTGCGTAGGAGGTCTCGCCCTGCGAGGCCAGCTGACGAGGAATTCTTCAAGTGATAAGTAGAACTTCATAGTACCATACAATTTGCTAATGATTTCTTCCATCATTTTCCATAGCATTTCTATTTTTTTGAAACGTTGCTTCCTAACGGGTACTATGACTAGGCAATAGAAAACGTAATTCTGTTTCAAAAATGACACATATTCTACAGTAATGCCGATTTTATTGAAGTGATAATTGAAAGAGCAATCCATGGCCGTTGACGAGGCTAGTTATTCACCTCTCATTTTGTTTGCTCCTCCTTTTGATGCTGTTCTTGAGTTAGTCTAACAGAGTGATGAGGAAGCATTTAAATAGTTTCTTATCTGCTTATTGTCATACAGGATGCACAGAAGTGTACATTGTACATTTCTTCTTCCTTTGAATCTTGAGATGAGTTTAGTGTGCTGGTATTCCCGTTCGAGAAGTAATGGAGATTCATGTTATTATGTCTCGTCTACAAATATCCAATCCTGCTCTTTATTCATCTCTTCAGACATGTGTACCATCATAATTCATTGATAGTCTGTAAAGTTCTAAAATCAACGATTGTGGCAACTTATATGCTATCTCTTTAAGAGTAGATTTTTCTTCTTAGCCAAAAAGTTTGTGCTTCATTCCCTAACCTCACTTTTGTGTATAATCGAAGCTATCGAATATAATGATCTAGAATTCTAGGGGGTGGTTGGTATAATGACAATAATGAATAATAATGAAAATAAAATTATTCAGCAATTTAAGCAGTTACAATTTATTCAATAACTAGAATAACATCAATTTTAATATCACATTAAAAACTACTGAATATGATTAAAAGCTATATAAATTTAAGCCAGTCCGTGATTAAAAACAAACTCAAATTTACATGAATACAGTGATAACACAATAGTCAGCAAATAAATTTTGCAGCTCGTTTAAATTCAAGTTTGCGTTTTTGTGATTTCAAACTGAATTCACTTAAAATAAATAATGAATGATCAAACTTCCCAATTGGTAATTTTTATCTTATATTTTACTATATGGATAGGATAGCTCCTTTCCAAGTCAACTGATACTATGGGAGCATCTAAAAATTTACCAGAACGTTAGGTTCTAAATTAAGCGTTTCAGAGAAATGTCCAACTAGAACATTGGCTACGTGCTGATATGGTATCCTCTTGAAAGTTCTTCCACTTGGATTATAAACTTGGCAATAAGTTCTTAGAGAAGAACTTAAACTGCCGTTCGATAACTTTGAGAATGGAATATTAGGAACCACTAATGCACGACACAGGTCCTGATTAAACATTACATGTCTGCTTAGTATTTTAGAACTGGATTCGAAACATTTCTCCCTACATTGAAATTGCCCTTCCCTAGTTAATTATGACGTAGTTCATAACTGCGCCACAATAAACCAGGCAAAGAAAAATGTGAAACTACAAAACATGCTTTTTGCATAAATATAAACTTTGAGTGGCGCGCTAATGCGACAGGTCTCAAGTCGACACTCATTATCAACCTAAAAAAAAGCTATGAAATATCATTTTGATGTAAAATTACCATCGTTTTTATTTGATAGTATTAATTCTCCAGCAAAAGTACAGGTTTTCTGCTGTTATCATGTAAACCATTTCTTCGTTTCATGCACCCGGGATAAAAAGAGAAAATTATTACAAATTTTGTGAAGATACTTGGACGCTTATAAAAAACTGTTCCAATATCCATATTTGACTCAAAGTATTTGGCTTGCAGTATTGTTACAGTTTCTGCAAACACTAAAAATATCTGACGACAATTCCAAGGATTATGTTTGCACGATTAATAATTTAAACGACGGATATTTTCGTAGATTTGACTATATCCATAAAATTGAGAATTTGTTAATAGTGCGTGTTCTATTTTCGATGGATATGAATAATGAACCGAGTAATGTACAACTTGATTCAATTATTCAGGAGTGTAATCATATTTTGAAAGAATCGCATCAAATAGAAAATATTTATGTTTTATAAATTCGACCAAATTTGAATGCTTATAGTTTCGGATTCGACTTATGTTTGCGAACAAAGATTTCCACTAATGGACCTTTATAGAAATTGCTTTCAAACATGCCGGATAAATACATACTGCCTATATTGAGGATTTCTGTAACAAAATTCATTCCAAATATGGATTAAATGACAAAAGAAATTAAAAAGTTGCACCTCTCTAATCGAAAACGATATTATTATGAAGAAATATTTTATAACTCATTTTATTTGGAATGGCAACATTATATTTAGGTTTCGGATATAAGGGCTAGGTGCAAAGTCTCTGACAAATAAAACAGATGACGCCACAATCGAAAATCCCATGAGACATTTGTGATGTACTATCTTTAACTAGAACGCATTACAATTTTCAGACTGATACGTTATTCTATTCTGTTTTGACAACCATCGAAAGCTAACCACCTTGAGAATTTTTGCAAACATGGAAGAAAGTGAATTTCGCCTCTTGATTAAACATTATTTCGTGCGTGGAAAAAACATTACGCAAACGAAAGCATCGCTTGTAAAACATTGTGGGGACTCTTTTCCATCGATTCATGAATGGTTACGGATATTCGTTGTGGTAGTATGAATACATAGTCCAGAGTGTGAACCGGAGTTTTGGCTATAATAAAAAAAAAATCATGTAAGTTCGAATCAAATTTTTTTTGCATTAGCTTCAGGAGGTTCTCAGGATCATTCATACACCTTAAAACCTCTTGGGAACCCCAACCCCACCCATTGAGGGTGAAAATGTCCCGAAATCTCCAAGTCTTGAATTGTATTTTCTACAAAACAAGGTATTATGGCATTTCGAGTGCACCTAGAAGGTTTTTTGAGTCGCTGAACATGAATGCGTAGCCAGATTTCCTTGCAATCTATCGTAGGGGTGGTCAAATCGACAAAATTGGCCAATTTCGAACCCCTAATGTGTTATTTTGCAATTTACGTGTTTTTGGCATTTCGAATGCACCAAGGGTTTTTTTTGGGTCGCTGAATACGATTTCGAAGCCAGATTTACTCCGAAGTAATTTTAAAATGCAAAATAATATATAATTATAATAATAAGTTTATTCATTAAATACAGATATTACAGTGGGTATACAAATTTTAGATAAAAATAGACCAATTGTAATAAAGATTATAAATACTATGATAGAAAAATATGATAAACTTAGGAAACCCCATGAAGGATAAACCTTGTTTATGGGTTTAGAGTGCAGAGAATTATCTAAATTTAGAAATAAATATACGATACATATTTAAAAAATATAAACACCTATTGAATAGAAAATGAATGTATCCTAATATATAATATTAGATTACTACAATGTTATTATTGAATTGTAGATTTATTTAAAAAATATTATCTCTCATAATTTCAAGGTCACTACGTTTTTTTGAAAATGCTGTAATATATATAGATTGTTATGATTTCATTTCCTAAACAATAAAATGATAAAATTAGAACTTACCGAACATTGAAAATCAGAAAAGATTAATAAAAAGATATTATATGGAATTAAAATACAATGTTAAAAGTTAAATAATAGTTAGTATAATATAATGAACAATGTAAAACATAATAAACAACATCGTAATTAGAATAAAAGTGTAAAACAAGAACTTCAGTGGAAGTGAATAAACGTACAGTGTTACGAAGGCAGAAATCATAATTAAAATTATTACAAAAACTAACATGAGATAGCACAAACTATTGAAAAATGTTGTAGATATAAGTTAGGATTAGTAAATTTGAATTATATAATGTTAAAGAAATGTTATTGATATATTATATTATGTATTAGTTTTTAATAATGACAACTGTCAAATTTATAATAATTATAGGAATAATCATATTAATTATAACCTAATCATAGGTTATCTTATACCAAAGTGTGTGGAAAAATGTAGGCAATATGAATTTAAACAGAAGGAATCATCATCATTTAAAATAAGATGGAAAACTCCAATAATTGAAAATTTGAAGAATACTAAATTCTGATTGGTCGAGGCGATTTTATAAACATCAGACTAGTAACAATGTAATAGTCATGTCAGTTTGCAACAATCGACAAAGCATTTTTGATAGGTAAACTAAGCACCTCATTGGTTAATTTTGAAAATACTTAGCTTCGGTTTTGAAGGCCTATAAAAGGCATCTGAAGACAAGCCAAGTAAGTTAGCCATCAACATCTGAAGAGTCAAGGTACTCAAGCTAATCATAAAATTTCCATAACCTTAGTTTTTTATAATCATCGGTGAACCCAAGTGTTCCAGTAGCTTCGTAAGGTTGAAAGTAACCGAAGCAAATAAGTAATTTATACAAGTCAAGTAGTGTTCCCAGTGTTCGAACAAAGTTTTTGAAAGTTATTATAACCATAATTCACAAGTAGCATTGTATAATAGTTAGTCTTCGACAACGTTCCAATACATCATTTAAGGTTTTATATCTTTTGAAAAAGAATAAAACAAGTTAATAAAGAATAAAACAAGTTAATAATTATCAACAGTTCCTGATTTTATGGTTACTTTCTAAAGAAGTAACCATATTGTTTACCTGTGATTTGTGTATAGCATAGAAATTGTGTACCTACGGGTAAAGTGAATTATCTAATTAATAAGAACATCAAGCCAAGTGAACATTGCCTACATTTTTAAAAACATATTCTTGGATATAAACTAAACGTAAGTTTATTTGTTATTTCTCCATTGTATTATTATCTGTCTGTCAATCTGAAAGAAAGATTGTAGATTATTACTTTGTAAACAAAGATAAATAGTAAATAATTGTGAGGTTAGATCATAGATCTATTTGAACATAAAATTGTTAAAATTAATACCCGAGATAAAAATAGAGTCATAGAAAAAACATTGAAATATTCAAATCAATATTCAAATTAATTCAAATCATAATTAAAGAATAAAACTCAGTTTTTTTATATCAATATATATAACTTCTTGTAGTATTATTAGTGATTTTTATATAAAATGCAATGTAATATGTATCATCCGTATGCATAAGATTTTATTCTAGATTATTTAATAATAATTAAGAAAAACTCAGCAGTATATTAAATATGAAATTACAATATAATATAAAATTAGGGTGATAATAAACTGAAATTTTAGAATTCCCGTGAAACCTTCACTAACACAATCATGACAATCTAAATATGTGATAAATTTAATATATAAAATCTGCCACATCGTTAGATAGCAAATAACCGTAATAATCAGGTGTAAATACTGTAATTTCACAATATGATCGCATAAGAAACAATACTTGTATAGTTATTTTTGTAATTATTTATAATTAAGTGTAGATATAAGAATTTTTTATATCAATTATTGAATGAATCTTAAGCCCAGTTGTTTTAGTAAGAAAGTACTTAACTTTTTTTTTTAATACATTAAATGAAGTTATTCCTTTTATTTCAGGTGGTAAGTTGTTAAAAGCTGTAGGAGCAAAAATAATAAAAATTTAGAAGCGTGTCAAATTAGCCATTTTTGTAAATTTCTCACCCTTACGATGATATTCGAGTAAATCTCTACAATCACTACTATCATCTACAATCATCTACAATCCATTTTGCAATATGTGTCACTAGCTTTGAAAGGGGACTAGTTCACAAAAGTTTTATGATTCGGATCTTGAGTTCAGATTTTCGATTGATGATAGTTAAATATGAATGTCAACTTCAAAATATGGAATAATATGTTCGAGCTCTCTTGTTTGTGAGACACATTTTTCTTTTCACTTATGTTTGATCTTTATCGGGCCTGTAGTGTGTTTATAA